>MU400549.1:990-348002 GCA_022578965.1 Xylaria sp. FL1777 | reverse complement strand
AACTTTTTAATAAATTAAAGTGATTTTTACTTAGTTTTTTATATATTTTAACTAGTTTTTTAATATATTATAGCTAAATTTAATATATATTATTAAATAAGCTATTTATAATTAAATATAAAAAATACTTTTATTAGTTTTATATAATAATATATTTTTTTAAAATTTATTTCTTAAGGTTTAATTAAATATATTAATGAAAACTTTTTTTTTACCTTTTAAAAAACTTAAAAATTAGTACTTTTAGTACTTTTAGTACTACTAAATTAGTTTTTAGTACTACTAAATACTAATTTAATTTAGTACTTAGTAGTACTAATATTAAATTAGTACTTAAACTTTAGTACTAATATTAATATTAATTTAATATTATTAAAATTAGTTTTTATATTAAGTATTAATTTTTTAACCTTAAAACTAACATAAATAATGCAACTAATAGTTAATTAGCAAACAATAAGTTAACAATAAATAAGAAAAAAGTGCAATAAAGTAATAATTTAAAACTAAAAAAAACTTTTGCTTAAAAAAATATAAATAATAAAAGTATATAATTATTACATTAAATAGCTAAAAAACTATTAAAAGCAGTAGTTTTTTTTTTAAAAGCTAGCATTTTAATAAGCTTATATAAAAGGTTAAACTAATAACTTCTAAAAAAAAGTTTATAAGTAACACTAGCTTTATAAGCTAAGCTACATTATTATAGCTATAAAAATAAAGCATATATAGCTTATGCTTTATACTTACTATAAAAATATTAAAAAAGCTAATATTATATAAAACTTAAAGAATTCATTATTTGTTTTATTATTTATTAACTTTTTTATTAAAGCATAAAAGTATAGCTAAAAACAAGTGTTTATAAAAGCATTTAAAAACTTTAAATTATTATAAAGCTTAACTAAATAAACTAAGTTAGCTTATAAGCTAGCTTTAAAAATTATAGTAATTTTATTGCTAAAATAAATAAAAAGCAAGCTTTTTTTTATTAACATTTTTTAAAAAAAGAAAATTAAAAGTATAAATGTTTTTTAAAAAAAATAAAAAAGAAAAAAAACATATAATAGCAAAAAAAAAAAAGCAAAAAAAAAAAGGCTAAAGCTTATATAGCTTTTATATTAAAAATAAAAACAAAAACGTTAATGTTTTTTATATTAAAGCAAAAAACGCGCAAATAATTAAGCAAAGCAAAAAAGCTTGCTTATTAGCTTATATAATAAATAAGCTTTAATAAAAACAAGCTAGCTAATTTTTTTTTGCTATTTATTAAAACAAATAACGCATCCCCCAATTGACTTGGCCACCCCATTGAATGGGCCACCTAGGCTTGGCGTACCGGCTCACCCACTAAGCATACAGGGGTACTTAATAGCCATTATGGTTTTCTTTCAATAACTTTACCAATATTAATCGTACAGCAATATAATTGGTGTTTTTGGAATCCTTATGAAATAACGGATCTAAGAGTATTTTTTATAATTTTATAACTATTTTTCCAACAGCGGTATAACAAACCACGCTAAATTTTAGCGTGGTTTTTTATACAGCCCTTAATAAAATAGCTACAAAATTACAGAAAATACCATTAGATTCGTCTTTAAGTTAGAATTCCAAAAATACCAATTATATGGCTGTACGATTAGTATTGATGAAGTTATTGAAAGAAAACCATAATGGCTATTAAGTACCCCGCTATAGAAATTTGGTGTGGGTGGTACGCCAAGGCTAAGTGGCCCATTCAATGGGGTGGCCAAGTCAATTGAGGGATGCGTTAAGCTATTATTATTAACTTTTAAAAAAAAGTTAATATAAGCTTTAATAAATTTAAATGATTTAAAAAAAACTAATGTAAATTAAGCTATTAATATAGCTAAACAGTTTTTAAGCAATAATAAATATAATAGCAATTTTTAAATTGCTAAAAATTTAAATAAGCTAAATAAAAACATTATTAATTTACTTATAATAGCTTAAAATAAAACTTGCGCTTTATTTAAAACTAATGCTGCTTTTTTTTATTATGTGTTATATTTTTTTACTTTTTAAACCTTTAAATTATTTATGTGTTTTAAATTGTTTTAAAAATTTAATTTTATGTGCTTATTTATAATTAACTAAAGCGCTTAAAATTATAAAATACATAATTAACCTTTTTTAAAAAAACTAATTATATTAAGCTATTATGTTTTTTTTTCCTTTTATTTTTAATTTTTTATTTTATTATTTTATTTTGTTTTATTTATTATAATATTAATATAAGGTTTTTTTTTATTACTTTATAATATAAAAAACTTATAGCTATAAAGTTTTTTATTTTTATTATTATATAATATAAAAAAAAACTTGAATTAAAACTAGTTATTTTTTTAATATAAACTAAAACTAAGATTAATTTCGTCCTTATATTAAAGACTAAAATTTTATCCCTGATTATCTCTAAAGGAATTATCATGTCTTTAGCTCACCACCGATTCGACAGACCGTTAAGACCATCAACTCTTTAGTCATAGATAGGTCCGTACCCCGTGCCCGGCCCTCTAACGACATCTGCCTGGAAGACCGGGCCATAAGGATACCCGGTCAGGAAATCGCCCACCTGGACAGGCAGCGGCGTCGCCTTCAGTTTAGCCTGAATGCGCCCCGCTGCATCAAGAAATCGATCTGCAACACTGTCGTAGCCCTCGATAACAATCTTCTTATCCCGCTTAACAAACTCGCCGTTGACGATAACGTGGTCAATATCGCCAATACTAGCATGCAGGATAACAGCTGCAATAGGGTCCGTCCAGCCTAGTAACGCAGGGGAGCGACCGTCCCAAACGACGAGATCCGCTGTAGCGTTAATTGCAATAACGCCTAGGTCCTTTCTGCCCAGCGCAAGGCCACCCTTTTGCGTTGCGAGAAGAAAGGCCTGGTTGACGGACATAGGGTTGGCATTAGGGATCTGCCAGCGGTCAATGACAGTAAGGCTGTAGAGACGCTCGCGGACCCTCTGTAGCCAAATGCGCGCCTGGGTGAGGATATCTGTTGAGAATGTGAAGTGCGTGTCGACGCCTAGAGAGGCTTGGTCTAGGATGAGATGGCTGGACGGGTGCGTGTGACCGTAGTGCATCTCGGATTCGGCGGTGATAGAGATGTGCTGGTTTGTGCTGCGCAGGAGCGCGGCGCCTCTTGCTGTCAGGAAGGCGGCGTGAGAGATGACCACTGGTATGCTAGAGTTCAAGAGACCAACGCGATAGAGATCTTCAGGCGTATTTCCTACTAGTACCACGATCAGTCCACTGCATGAGTACAGAGGCCGAGGTTTAAGACTGACACAACCACGGTCCTTCGACCTGGTGAGTGGTGACCACTGGCACATTGCTCTGTCTACAGAAATAGGTAGCTCTTTAGTCTCACTATTCTTCCCCTCTCGGATTAAGCCTAGTTAAGACTTACTTGGCAAGATCGACGACCGCTTGGGTAATGTCAGCAGGGCTATCCGAAAAGTCATCGTACGAGATGCAAAGCGACGAGATATTAGAGGGCGAATTAGCGTAAAGCTCTCGCCAATGCTCCATCTGCTGGGGGACCCGGAATTCAGGATTTGAAGTATTCATGAAAGTGTAGGCCCAGAATACCCTGGCCTTACTGTCGACTGAGGCATTCCAACCGGCAGCAGCGTGCTCCCGGGTCCAGGTATGGTGGGCGTGGTCTAGAATGGTAGTAACGCCCGCAGCCAGGGCCTCGTAAATACCTGCGAGCTGGCTGATATACAGGTCTTCGGGGGTGTAGTATGTTTGCCCTACGAGAGCGCTAAATCGATTCATGTACTCGCTCAGTGTTGTGTTGGAGCCGAGGGTCTTGAAAGCCGTCTGCCACCCGTGACGGTGGGTATCGATGAACCCCGGTGTAATAATTTTATTGGTACAGTTGATGACTCGCGTATCGTCTGATAAGCCGTCGGGCGCGGCCGTTTCATAGATCGCTGCTATGCTATTGCCCACAACAAGCAAAGAACCGTTTCGAACCACATTGAACAGACCCGAGGGCTCATCATACGCAACTATAGTTCCGCCCGCTAGCAACAACGACCCTAGCGTGAGCAATGGGAAGCATAGCGTGATAGAGAGCGTCAATGACACTGAGTATAGCTTCATCATGAGACTGTCGGGTAATGCTAGTCGTAAGAGATGCGTCGAAGGGACGCAAGTATCGGGGGCAAATGAGACAAAGACCGAGTCTGTAGCTGAGTGAAGGAAATAGCTAGAAGGCGGATGATACAATGTTATATACAGCAGTTAGATCTCGTTTTTTATGCACGCCGAGGGTTATATTTCCGGCCTCGTTTTACCGATCATCCAGGTAAGCCAGGGGTTTGTTACTACATAGAACGTTGTAGCCTGCCCACATCATGGGCTTCTCCGCACAGAGTCCTAAATATGGATGGAAAGACAAATTGTAAGCTGCCTTTGGCAAGGGATGGCTCAAGGTATCTGATTTTTATTGGTCATTGAAGTACGTTTGCTGGACCTAATACACGGAGTCACGCGGACGTGCTGTGGCTGCCGCAATCTTACAAATAGAGAGGTCATGACGATGTCACAGTATCACTGCATTATCTACTAATCAACTAGACGAATACACATTGTCTAAGAAGCCCTGCAACAATTGATCCTCCGGCAAGCCAAAAGCGGTAGCGGAACCACCACCAACAACTCTGCGGATCTTTCAGATCGACGTTCAAGATCATCCACCCCAGCGACAGTGAGCTACCACAAACAGCTACCAGGTAATAACGCAGCGAGCCACCTACCAGCCGACCAAAGACTATCAGCAGACTCAAAAGGCAACTCAGAACGAGCAGGAGAAATATCTTTGCCCTCTGCTGAAACAGGATGGCCATACTCTTCAACCCAATCCTCTTGTCGTCATCGTTCACATCTTGAAAGGCATACACTGTGTCATAAATGCCAGTCCAGGCCACAAAAGCGAGGAGAAGGCAGGCGGTCGAAGCAATGGCCGCCTCCGACCAGGGCTCAATATCAGCCGCGGCTGTACCGACAGGAACGCCCCACGCCAGGTAGAACCCCAGCTCAAGCTGAGCACAGTACGTGTGTCTTTTCGACCACGGGTAGTAAAAGTGGCTCGCAATTCTGGAGACAACGGTCCATGTCGCCGAGGAGGGAAGCAAGAACAGTAGTGACAGCCCGGCCAGGGCTTGACTCACGGTGAAGATGAAGGCTGCACGGAGAGAAATAGCGCCCCTCACAATAGGGCGATCACGTGTCCGGGCGACGAGAGAATCGATCGGGGCATCGATAATGTCATTCCACCCATCTATGGCATTCGAGAGGAAGAAGCTACCTGCCAAGATAGAGAAGCTGGCTTTGGGGGCGAGGGGCACCCGTTGGAGCAATGCACCGTGGAGAAGGCCGAACAGATGGGAGAAACAAGACTAGAAAGACACCCGCCGGGGGACTAAGCCTGGCGAACTGCACAAAGGGGATCCAATTAGCGGGGGGCCCATTGACCCAAGCTCCTGCGTGAAGTCCCCCGTACCGGGTGGCGAGAGGCAGTGAGGTGGCCTCGGGGGATGATGCCTGGCGACGAGGGCCCATGATATTACGCTAGTATAGAGGTACCGGTGTGTATAATAGTAATTATTACTTGGTTAGGTGAGAATCGAAGATGACAGTCGATGAATGAATCGAGGTGGAAATAAGGGAGATCATAGAAGATGTCTGGTGGCCACTGTCGTGAACTGCGCTCCTATTTACACCACCTCATTCCTGGTCCAAAGGGGTCCTATATTGTGAAGAACCTAGTTTCTGCAATCAGTGGCTATTTGAAAAAACCAATCAGGAGCCACTGGCCACAGGCAAGGAGTGCTTGTGGCATTTGCGCCTCTGTGTCCTAGCCGGCATCGAACCTGGGCAGTTCTCATAGTTCACGGGCATTCTCTACCTATGTAGGTATTTACTGATGCCGGCTGGGCATTCAGAGATACAGGCAACTGACATGTACCTATACTTAATACTGTAGGTAGACGCAAGATGAACCTTGGTTTCCATGGAACGTTACAAAAGATGCGTCGGTTTACTTTTGCGAGGCAAGGGGTACCATCCACCACCCAACACACCCAATGAGGCTCCCGCTCGTCTATTCATACCTCCCGAATAGAGCCTCCGAAGTGGAGACGCGGCGGTGGCGGCAGTTCGAATTTATACCCCGTCGTCTCCGGCAGGCTCTGCCAAGACACCCATCACCGCACACCGCACTGTAACACGAAACGGCGAACGTCCTCACCCATAATGGCTCGACGGCTCGATGGTGCGAGTCAGAAAATGCACGTCCGTCAGAGGGTAGTGTTGGTTCAGATATCTCTCATGCATCACTTGTTTAACTAATGATTAACGTTATAGTTAAGCTAAAGAATTAATATTTAGAGATAAAGCTTAGTTAACCAATTTATAAAGTGTTTATTGATTTTCCTTTATTGTTTTATATTTTATATAAAATAAGCTTAATTTTAAAGACTTTATAAACATAAATAAATATAATAATTATGTTAACTTTATAGTTCTAAAATATTTGAAATAAATATAATTAAAGTATTCATTAAAACTTATAAGGCAATTGTTATGTTAGGTTAAGTCTTGTCTCTAGGTATCAATTCTTTAGCTTCGGGAAATATGATCCCTAGGTGGCCTGCCTTGTTACCAACGTGCGTACCCTACGAAGTTATGTTCTGGATGACCTCGTGATGTAGTTACTTTATTACGTACTCTAGGATAACAGGGAGGACAAACGGTTGGAGATAACCCTTGCTTACTTATAATGTGGTCGGTGCAACACGCAGTGGTCCGAAAGTCTGATTTGATTTCATTATCAACATCAATCCCACCCCTCGTCTCCATCGTGTACCGCTCTCCATCCTTTTTTTTTTTTTTTGGTTCAGGCCTTTGCAACCCCTTCCCAGCCTCATGGACCCTACTCTCCGCACCGCTGCGCCCGCAGGCATCGACGTAATCGAACTTGCTCTCAAACCCACGTATGCTGATAAGAGAGGCTTCTTCACTTTGCTCAGGCAGGATGAGAGCTCCCCAGAGAGCAACGATAAAGCGAAACAAGATGTAATTTGGAACAAGACTTTGGAATGGGCTAGAATCACGAAGGATAACTCCGTAGCTAAGCCAGTGAACCCCATCTTTCGACTTGCCAAATCCCAATCACCAGTCCAACGTCGGTGAAACGGCTGGTAGCCCAGTGATCCTCCCAGCCAACGCCCAACGACAATCCCAGCTATTTGCGCCATCCACCTACCAAACGGGATCCAACTTGGGAAAGATAGATACGAGCCCCCAGCATCAAACATATTTATGATTTCGAAAATACTCATCCTTTTCCCCCTTGATGAAACACTCGTTCTGGTACCTGTACCAATTCTGGAAGAAGACCGTGTTTAATTGGTACCGCTCGGGGGACTCCTCGCTCGAGAGGAGGAGTTTGGTCACTTGCAAACCCTTGAGGGCCATGGGAGAGAGTTTGTGGGTTGCTTACGGCCGTATGGTGAAGTCGCCATCGCCTGGCTTCAGCTCGTACTCTTGCCCTTCCACTTCCACTCCAAGCACGCCTTCTGTTACTTCGATGTACTCTTTCTGGTAGGGGTGGAAATGAAGCGGTAGTTTCTCCTGTGCTGCGGGGGGTTTCAGATGAGGGTGGTTTATGAGGAACACCACCTGGAAGTCGAATGACGGGTGGGGTGGTCCACCATTGAACACGCCGATTGCTCCATCAAAGCTATGTGTCTTGATATCTTGTATCAGCTATAGGTCCTCATCACGGGTTTGGGTCACTAGTACAGTGAGACTGCGCATCGAGCGAGTAAGGAGTGTGAAACAGCTAATAACTCACGAGTTGATGATCACAGAGTCCTTTGGGGCCATTGCAGGTGTGATTGATTTAACGCTATAGATTTAACCACGTAGTTGTGTTAAGAGCACTTGTGTAGTTGTATATTGTTGTGTTTCCTCTTCTCTCTGGGTTTCCGGTGCAACGCGCTATTTAAGCTACATAATCTGTTACTCGCCTAAACGATGTTATGTATTAATTATTAACCCTCCATGTAGCGTACTGCTAGGCTTTGAAAAAAGCTTCATGTACCCTCCAATATATGCACTCATCTAATTCCTGGCCGTAACCACGTGAAGTATATAGATATATCCTTTAAGCACGTATCAAGAACAAACTCAACGCCGAGGGGACGTTGCGCGGGATAACTAGGGACCGGGCTATGAACGGCATGTATCACCATTCAATAGCGTCTCGGGATGTAAACTCTAGTTTGGACGACGTATCCGGCAGCGCTGCATCCTCATCCCCGCCATCACGTGGATGCGACTCGATGTCCTCGAGGATAGGCAAGGCTTGATCAACGAGCCACTTATCTGCCTCAGCGCGAGCAATGCGGCTCCATTTTAAGATGAGAGGATGCTGTTCGGCGACATTGGGGTAGACAATTTCGCCGCCCTCGTGTGATGCTGTCACAGGGTACACCCAGTCGCCATCGGGCGCCCAGAACTCGGAGGTGAAGATGCTCTCGGGATTTAGCTCTGCCGCAGCTTCGGACAGAAGAGCATCGGCATGAGCAGAGTCGCCGGCCTCGGCCAAGGCGGCGCTGATGCCCTCAAGAAGGCCGAGCAACTGACCGGCCCGGATGCCGATGTTGGCGCCGAGGGAGAACCCCTGGTCGAAGCCGGCTTGGATGCTGGCGGCTTTACCGGCGGTGATACCCTCGCGATAGCCAACGGTATTGTGTTGAGACCGTAGTCTTCGCGTATCCAGTGACATGTCGGAATTGCCACGGGTTGCTGATGCGCCTGGCCCATGTACTGGCGAATCAGGACCCGGGCCAAATACGTCGTCCAGGGGGTCGTACGCCGATGGGTTTACCGATGCCATCTGGAATATGGCTGGGCGTGAGTCAAATTCGTCGCCGAATGACTCGGGTGGCTGCGCCAGATGCATTGGGTCTTTTCGTTGTTTCTTTCCCTTTGTCTTGTCTGCTGCCGTATTCTCTTCTTCTGGTGCTGTTCTTTTTTTCCCTTTTTCTCTCTCTTCTACTGAAGTAGTGTGGGTGATGTAGCTGATTAAGTAAGGTCTCTGGAGGTAAGTACTTACCTACTTAGGTTCGAGAGAATATGTTGTACCATGTGTTGATACTGTATTCATACACTGTGAAATAAGCTCACCCTAGGTACAGTACTATTGACTGCTTTTTGGCCGGGGCGCGTGAAGACAAGTCATTAGCTATTTCCGAGTTTCCTGTTCAATGCTACCCGCTTCGTGATTCTCGGCATTAAGAAAACGCAATAATAGCGACGATATGTGATGCTATAAATATTCCTCTCGCGCTAGGCTCGGGTGCTGCCCATTGTACTCAAAAGCTCGGACAAATATCCAAGGTCGAGGCATATTGGTACTTTATGGAGACGTGGTTGCGTCTGTGGTATACTGGCATCAGTAATACTCTTGTTATTTTGGAGGGTCTATTAGTGATACCTCCTCGAGTTTTACTGATGTAATAGGATACGATACCTTTGATCGCTAGATAACCGACCTAACAATGCAATATACCTTGTGAGCACCTGGTGCAATGTAGGCGTGGGGGGTTCGCTTTATCGCTATCATAAACGCCTGATGCGGAAGGACATTTAGTAAACTCTATGCTGGTGAGATGCTCTTGGTGAACTCGCTTTAATAAGAAAAATGGACAGGGCGAAAAGAGACCCCGGATCCGAGAAATGACCCATTTCATCGACTCACAGCTAAATATTGGCATCCACATGGACTCTGGGTTATTTACCAGAACTATCTATTTCACACCGAGCCCGCTAGTAGTTAAGAATTTCACCAAATCACATAGAGGGACCGGAGGAGACCAGAGAAGACGTGTGTACTTCAGTCCGTGCAGCTCCACCCCGTTCACATCAGATAGTAGGTGTAGCATTAATTACTTCTCCCTAAATATTCAGCTTAATTCGAGCCCTATGCTGCCTCGCGAAGCCCCAATCCACTTCAACAATTACCAAGTAACTTTGCACTTTCTTTACGCTATCCCACGGTGGGAAGGCGGATGAGTATATCCTATTTACGAGGGTGGGGCAGGCCGACGGACTCAGAACATCATCACACTTGGGGTGGTGACTACAGGCCGTTGCTCGCCTCTTCTTGCATTGCCTTGGTTTCTGTCACGCACACTGAACAATTGTTATTATTTATATAATTCGTAAATAGATTCTTGTCAGATTAATTCACCAAGTTAACAAGTAAGCTATGCCGTAGGATTCTATGATCTAAATCTCTTGCTAGCCTCGACAAAACTCATGCCCTTCTTGATCTCGATCGCCATCTTCTCATCCGCCTTGTCAACACATAGGTTAGCGAAGTACACCGCATTGACATATCAAATGGCCTCTTAACATCTAGACACGAAGTGGGACAAGTCGATGGAAATGGAAAATCGTGCAATATTCTCTTCCAATCAACCCCTTGGGAACGACACAAGCAAGCCTTGGAACTCACCTCAACCTGCTTCTGCATCAACGGTAGAGCCTCCTCCGCCAACTCGGCAGGCAAGACAACAACGCCATTGATGTCGGCGATCAGATAGTCGCCAGGGCGGATTTCCATGTCCTGCTCGCCGGTCTGCAGCTTAACGGGGACGTTGACGGCGGCGACTTTCAGTAATTCCGCAGGAGGTGCCGTCCCCACGTCTCGCGCGAAAATCTAAACCTCGTACGTCTATCAATGCCATTGCCACAGAGACGAGAACATAATAGCTAGGAGAAGTAGGTGATTGGGTAGGTGGGGGGGCTCTTCACCGGGTAAGCAAGGTCCCGCTGCTCCTGGACATCCCGGAACCTCCCGTCGACAATGGTACCCACAGCACCGAGAGCCTGGGCGCGCGTCGACATCAGGCCGCCGTAGACGGCATTGGGGGTTTTGGGAGGGCAGGAGACAAAGACAACGGCTCCCGCAGGTACATGATCAATCTGACACAAACAAGGGGCGGGTGGTTAGCAAGAGTATATAATTAGACACACCCGAGCGAGGGCGGAAGTGAGAGCGGGGACATTGGGAGATAGAGAGAGGTAGGGACATACGTAATGAGTAGGGTGCTTCGGCGCCGGGTCGTCAAGAGCCACGTATTTGACCGTGTAAGCCGGGCCGACGATCTTAGTGTCACCATCCTGGCGGAGAGGCGACCACATGGTCAGGCCGGAGAGGAAGCCGCCGTTCCTGTATTTCAGTTTGCAAAGCGCGTCGGACACATCGCACCTATAACGTCACAACGCCATCCCACCCCGAAGTCAGGCCACGTGAGTTTGATATGGTGATATGGTCTTCGGTATCCCGACCTACGTCGTATAGTTCTGCAGCGCCCTCACGATGGGACCCCGAGAGTCGGTCATTCTACTGAAATGGGGATGGATGGTTCCGATATTACAACGTCGCACGGTTGAGGGGCGGAAGAGAAGTGATTGTGGGCGGGAATAAGATCGGTTGATGCGACACGAAAGGGATATCATTATCGCACTAGCGAAGTGTTATTTGCCTGAAAACTATCTATACAAGTGCGGCAACTTCTTGATAGGTATCTTGATATGCAACCCCTATACCTCCGAGTTGACTAGGTCGGCCTACCGGTATCATGTATATGACTCTCCCTCTGGCCGAAGACGGTGACGTATTTGTAGCTGCAGTTGTTATCCACATCTATTGGTACGGACGGATATGGCCCAGTGGGGTGAAGAAAGACGTATACTATCCTATCTACCTTGTCTAGATTAGATAGAGAAACAGGCGCCACAAAACAAGTCCGGTAATTAGTGTACCTTTACCTCGGCCTTGGTATACCAGGGATCCACGTTCGTTAACCCAGATTAATTTCCGGGGACCGGCTCGCTCATAAACTATCTACAGAACTGCGTACCCAAACACCACCAACAAATGCATGGCTACACAAAATAAGCGTTGCCTGTTAGTACCCAGTCTAGACTGGGATCGCCCACAAGTAGTCGTCCACAGTTCTAGCTCGGCCCAGTAAAAGATTTGGCGCATGTTGCTGATGCAGAAAACTCGGTATACGTTTACTTCGACATCAAGGGCGTTCGCAGGGCCATTGCCTACAGAGGCACTGCGGTTATCTTACTCTATGAGGCCCGCATCCAGCCTAGCCCACTAGAAGACCACCATCACACTGATGGCATGTCTCCCATTTGGAGTTCTAGTCAGTGTATATCATCGTAGAAGACGGGGACTTCAACAATGTCCTTGTCATCCCGGTGGCTTAAAATGTTGCAATCACCGACTCGCCACTCAATAACATGATTGTTCTTGCTCAAGTCGGACCTTAGACCTCATGGGTATTCTGAGAGACTGACCGAAGCTTCCAATTATGGCGTCCCCAAGTCCCCATCCCCAGCCGAAATTGTAGCCAACGGGGCAGAAGACCATGTCTCATGACTGGCGGGCAAACTCACCTAACTCCGTCTCACTCTGCTCCGCCCCCAAAGTTTCCTTCGCCGCAGGGGTTCCCGGCATGGGTGGTGGCTGTCTCTGGTAGGTAAAGCAACTCGTGATAATGCCTACTACGGTAATCCCCATCACGAGCTTGATGTCATCAGTAAAGGCTGCTGCATACACCATCTTGACCTTGATCTGGAGTTCGGTGGGTAGCCAGGGTGCAATCGTTGGGCTGTGATGAAGTGCCTCTAGGTCATCTGGATCCATCAGGCCACTCAAGTCATGTGCTACTCTAGCATTGAATATGATGCTACAGAGGGCGATGCCGATACTTCCACCGAGGACGCGTGCCTGCGCAACAATGCCCTGGGCCACGGCGAGGTCGGTTTGGTCCGATTGCACCGAGGCCATGATTGTCGCCGCTCCGAGTGAGAGCCCGATACCAAGCCCGAGGAGCACCTGGAAACCGTACTGCGCCTTAATCTCCATGGTGATATCGCGCAACATTAACATGAGGCCTGCACCTAGTAACTGGAAACAATGAGCAGCGAGGAGCGTCCAAGAGGTATTATTGCGCCGACGGGAGACGGCCCCCGCAAAAAATGCACCCAGCGCCGTGGCACCAAGCATCGGGAGCAGGTGAATTCCCGAATAGAATGCGTTGTCACCGTTAACGATCTGGAAGCGCTCCGGGAGGATGACCAGTATGACCAGATAAGTAAAGCCGGTACAGAAAGTGCAACTAATAGTGTCAGCCTCAGAAACCCGTGTGAAAGGTAGCGAGTTGGGAAATACAGCCACGTACATGACACAAGCAGAATATACTCTCCCCATGAGGCGAAGTGGTAGGATAGGCTCAATTCGGGTATCTTGCTTGGAGCCTAGGAAAAGCTCCCAAGCTGCAAAGCCTAGCCAACTGAGAACCGAGACGACCAAGGCTACGATAATGACCGGGTGATTCCAAGCAAAACTATACGCCCCGGCCTCCTGAAGAGCAAACACCAATAGTGTACAGGCAGCTATAATGAGGATATTACCTAAGAAATCAATCCGTCGGATGGCGTCTAATCCGCGTTGGGGACGGCCGATACCAGCCGGCCAGGCAAGGTAAAGGCCAATAACAAGAACGACGCCAAATGGGACACTGGGAAAGTTGATTAGCAGGAGATATGAAGAGGGATGGTAGGACAAGGGTTCTTTGTTCCCATACTTTATCCAGAAAATCCACCTCCAAGTGGTCCTTGATGAAATAATACCTCCCAAGACGGGACCGAGCACGTAGGAAATGGCGAGAGTAAGACCAATCATAGCACCCATGAGACTCGGCTTGTGTGCTGGACCGACTTCAAACAGGGCGATCTGGGCTAAGCTATAAAGTCCAGAGCCTCCCATACCCTGGAAAGCACGACAGATAATCCTGCAAAATGGTCAGTGCATTGCCACCTTCGACAATTATGAAAGGTGCGTACAGCTGTTGCATAGTCGTTGCAGAAGCACAGCCAATCGAAAAGCCGGCAAACAAGACCCAAGCAGCGAAGATGGTGTCACGGCGGCCGTAGATATCACTGAGCTTTGCGAAGCCGATTGCCAGGCCGAGGTAAGCCAAGAGGTAAGCGAGGACGACCCAAGGAGCATTGAGGAAGTCCTGGAGATTGATGGATATGGTGACTAGTGACGTAGAGACAATGGAAGCATCCAAACTCGAGAATAGGAGCCCGGTAAGCAAGCTAGAAGGTAGAGTAATGTTAGAACGTCTACGAAGACGATGGCACGAAGACGATGTCAACGCCGCCGAGGAAGGTCGAAGAAGGTGGTGGGTGAGGTCTCAAGGGGATGAAACAGACGACTCACATTGCCACGAGTATGGTTTGGCGCCAACCATTGAGCAGATGCTGATACGCCATAGTTGAGGACGGACGCAAGGAATGGCCATTACGCAGCGGAGAGAGAGCCATCGAGAGCAGTATAGGAGAATGTGGAAAGACTGTAGAGACAAAACAGCTGCGACTTTCTGTGGGATGTGTAGGGGTTTTTAGTCTCTCTTGTCGTGGGATGGAATATGGCTGGGTTAGCAAGGGGCGAGTTGAGTAGACGAGGGGTCTCTATGCAATGGGCCGAGTTCCAAGGACTGAGAAATTCAATGTGCTGGCGCAGAGTGTGATTTTGTCTCCCCCCACCAAAAACACTTGTTTGAAGTTGGATGCTGGACTGGATGACTGGTTAACCACTGTTTAGCTGGCGGGTTGAATGGGTGGCGACGATGGCGGTTGGCATTGGCCGGGCGACTGCCCATAACCCATCCGACGCTTCCCTGATGGCCGCCACCGATCCAGGTAGGAGGTACTTGTGTAATTGGCAGCAGTATGCTACGCTCCGTTCATTCTAGGCGGGGACCGACGAGGTCTGGGAAGAGTCATTTGGAGCTTGGACTGGACAGATGCTCGGGCAGGTCTCGCACCGTATCCAGGCAAGCCATGCAGGCATGGGGTCGCCTGCTTGTTCGGGGACCCAGGCTAGTCCGTCTGAGTCTATGTCTGTGTCTGATGCAAGTCTGATGCAAAAGCGACTCGTTGACACTGATTGTTCACCGAGCAGGTGTGCTTTCCTTTCTGGATGGACCGTGAGTCTGGCATGCTTGTGTGCACGTGTGGACCAAGTTGTCCGCAGAGTGATTGACTTTTATATTCACTTCCGGGTTTCACGATAAGACATCTAGGCAAGTTTGCTGGATACGACGACCATAATCACTGATTTGCTGCTGGGACGACCTTGAGGGTTGAACCAACTGTTCCTCGCTCATCTGAATTGTCTCGGCGTCACACAGGTGAGAATATTGAGCTGTATCGAGCTGTTGCCGGATCTTTGTGTGGCACAAACACGGTACAACATGGTGCAACGTGATGCTGCTCATTTGCGAGATGGTGTTACGGCGCAGACGGGGCGAGCAGCCCTGTGTGTTTGCTAGCAACTTATACATGTTACTGTCTGCTCACAGCCGCTTATTCATGAGACCACATCACAAGAAGTCTTGCTGACTTGCCAGACACTCTTAGCCGGATCACCTGCTTGGCGGTCGCAAGCGTTAGTCGTGCTCAGGTGGTCTACTTCCGTGGTCGAATAGGCTATGTGGTTGAATGGGCTATACGAGCTCCTAGAGCCAAGCAAGGCCGTAGTGTATAAGTCGGCGCGCGAGAGAGGGCAACGGAGGCAGACTAAGAGAAGACAACATAGAAAGGGGGAGGGGGTGATGGGAGGGGTAAGAGAGCGCAAGGCGAATATGCTTTGGATGTCGTGCTACGGACATACGCAGTACTGTGCTGAGATGTTGAGATGTTGATTGAGTAGCTATTCTCCGATTGCTTAGAGGTAGCATGAAGAGTAGGTATGTGCTTGGGGTGAATAGTGAATACTGGTAGGTGGAAGAGGCGTAAAAGTAGGTACCTACATGTAGGTATGCGGCTGATATCGCCAAGGCTGTTGTTATGTTAGGTCGAAGGGGGTGGTCCAGGTTATTGCTTAGATACATATGTCTGTACTTCGTAGATGAGGCGGTCTTCTCAGGCGAGGTACCTCGGCTCAGGTACACTACTGCGTATATACCTTCTGGACGGCTTGGGCGGCATTGAGATTACCAGGGTCTGCCGGGGTCTGCCAGGGTTCTCACCACGCATTGCCCCAGAACGGGACTTGGCGGGGGCTGTAACGGTGCCATATCAGTGCCAATCCGGTGTTTTGGCAACCTATTAGAAAGGGGGGAATCTGGGCAGTCTGCCATCTTGGGTATAGCGGTGATTTCAGGAGACCTAGCGCCTGTACGGAGGTGGATCTAGCGCCTCGGCGCGATCCGCATCGCTGACCAACAAGAAAGTGCAGGGTCCTGGTTATTATTATTTTGACCGAATTAGCGACATCCCATCTCTGCAAATGGTTACACTACCTCCCAACCTATATGTGCTGTACGGCGTGTACGGCGTGTACGGCATACTTCTTGTCCCTCATTCCCCCAATTTCTCATTCTCTCGTTCTCCAATTCGTTCGTTTCCCTTTTGCCTGCTCGTCTTGCATCGCAAAGATACCGGACACTCTCCACGTTCTTTATCTTGATCGTCTTTGTCGTCTTTGTCGTTGTCGTTGTCGTCGTCATCTTCTTCCTCTCCTTCTCTTCCCATCCCACCCCACTCCACCCCCCCCCTCTCTTCCTGGACTGCTGATATTGTTGCGTTTCGTTTCGTTTTGTCTCTCTTGCTCTTTTTTGTGCCACTGCGACAACCGAAGACCTGTGTGGTCCCGACCGACTGTGGTGGTATGTACGTACGTATACGTATACGTACCTAGGTATACACACATACCTTACATACCTTATATACCAACGCACATATATACTGTGTATATACTATACACATACGCATACACTGAAGGCCGAACACCGAATCACCTGAAGGCTTGCACTTGGTTCCAATCCCGGTCCTAGCCCAGCCGGCCGTCTCGATCCCTCTTCGCCCAGCATGAGGGCCTCGCTGTCTCTCCTCAGCCTCGCTGCCGTCGCCACGTCCGCCGTCGCTCAAAAGGTCGTTTCCCTGTCCTTCTCGAGGGCCGGCTCCGCATCCACGAGCCTGCGGAAACGCGCCGGCACCTATTCCCAAGAACTGAACAACAACCTGACCGGCGGTGGCTACTACGCCGAGGTCGCCCTGGGCACGCCGCCTCAGCCCGTCTCCCTCATCCTCGACACCGGGAGCAGCGATGTCTGGGTTTTAGACTCGCACGCCGATCTCTGCCAGTCACGGACTCTGCAGTATTACTACGGCACCTGCCTCGCCACCTATGATCCCGCCAATAGCTCCACCTACAAGCTTGTCGACCCAGACGGCTTCAGCATCCAGTACCTCGATTCCTCGGGCGCTGAGGGCGACTACATCAAGGACACCTTCCACATCGCCGGCGCCAGCATCGCCGCCTTGCAGGTTGGTCTCGCCGAGAACTCCACCATCAACTCGGGTCTACTCGGCATAGGGTTCAACACCAACGTTGCCGCCTTCAGACCTTACCGCAACATCATCGACCTCTTCGTTGACCAAGACCTCATCGACACTCAGGCCTACAGTCTGTACCTTGTACGTTTAGACTTTATTTGCATGCCCTCCGCGCTCTATCGTTGCTTTATACATCTGCTGACTGCACACACTCTGTTTTCAGGATGACCTCTACGCCGAAACGGGTACTATCCTATTTGGAGGCATTGACAACAAGAAGTTTATAGGACAACTCAAATCCGTCGACATACTCCCTGATACGCAATCGGAAAATTACACCTCTTTTACCGTATCACTAGATTCCCTGAAGATTAGCTCGGGTTCTAACTCGCAGGGTTCGGAGTTGCTCAGCCAAGAGACACCCGTCATTCTTGATTCCGGTACCACGTTAACATACCTTCCGCCGCGCGTCGCCAGGCAAATCTACAGCGAATTCAATGCGGTGGATGATAGCGATGTCACTGGTCTCGTATATGCCAGTTGTGATCTACTGACCTCTGAGACAAACACAACCCTCAATTTTCAATTCGGCGGGAGCGATGGACCTCTGATCAAGGTGCCCATTGACGAACTGGTCCTCGATAACGTCAAGGGATATATAAGCCTTGGGCTTGAGCTACCAGAGCTCCCCTTCGACGATGTATGCAGTCTCGGTATTCAGTCACTTTCGGACATCTACCTGCTCGGTGACACGTTCCTACGCTCCGCTTACGTCGCGTACGATCTAAGCCATAAGAAGATTGCTCTGGCTCAAGCCAATCTGAATGCGACGGGCAGCAACGTGATGGAGATCACCTCTGCTTCTGGGATCCCCCTCGTGAGCGGTGTCGCTGCCCAGGAGACGCATAGCACTGGCGGCAACAAAGACGACGCAGGGTCCTCAAGTTCCTCGGGGTCCTCAGGTACAAATGCCGATGATGAATCTACCTCGGACAGTGCTGCCCCCCGAGCCATACCGGCCCTAAACTGGGAAGCAGCCACCGTAATGTTCGTCGCAACCATTTTCACCATAGCAGGCGCCGGTCTATTCGCTATCTAAAAAAAAGTACGATTTAATTCTATCTCTGCTGTCTCTGACCCTCCTACTGTGTGTTGCATTCTGCTGTGCCCGAAGCATCACACGATAGATTGTTACATAGAGCACTCATACGAATAACCGGTTCGTGTTGGTATATTCATAAAGGCGCTACACCGTCGGCTGTGCATAGTATTATGGAGTCGTGGCCTGTCGCATTCAATGTTAACACACAGCAATCCAGTGGGTGGCTATGAACTTTGTACATATCCCACACGAAAAGATGTATATAGAGAGAGAGGGGAGGGGAGGGGAGACGAAAAGAGAGGATCGCAGATGGGCAGACAATAGAACGAAACAAAGCCTTGAAGATCATCATTATAGGTGTTATCGAGAGGCGCCGCTGCCAATATGTTAAAATATTCTGGATACATTTAAAACATGCATACAGTATGTAGTTTAAGTATGACGGACTTAAAGGATAAGAAATGCGATGGTCAGTAATGCAGCAAACCTAGAAAAGTACGACTTAAATCAGCACCTCGAATAATCAGTTACATAGCTATCAAGGCAATGAATCTTGTTACAAAATCTTCGGATACCGTGAAGACATGAGCCCCTGGTCTAAAGCCCCTATTGTACAAGTGAACGGGAAAAGCTAAAAGGGACTCATATGTGATGAGTTATGTGAGAGGCAGTACTAGCCCATCTTCTCATACCGCTCTCTTGCCTTGTCCTTGGCCTTGGAAACAAAGTCGGCATACTCGTTCTTAGTAGCGCGAGCAGCTTCTTGCGCTGCATCGCCAATCTTACCCCCTTCGGCCCCGAGACCAACGCCCGGTGCATAAGCCATCGTTTCAATGATATCAGTGCGTCCGCCACCCTCTACTCCCAATCCTTCACCAGTGCTCCAACCCATCTTGGCAAGCAAGCCTGCACCTTTGGAAACGGCAGGCTTTGCCGGTAGCTCTTTGGCGGAGTCAACTTCTCTGTTGGTTGCCGAGGTCTTCCTAGGAAGATGAAGCCTCGGTTTCATAGGCTGATTGTGAGCTAGCCGTCGTTCTTTAGCTCGGTCTCGATAATTAGATGTAGGCTCCTTGCCCAGAGCCTTTAAACTCTGAGTTGCCTTGGCGATGAGATCCTCATCATCAAGGTTTGTCTTATGCAAGTCACTCATCTGCTCATGCCGACGAAGGGATGGTTCGTTTTTGAATTTGCGCCGACACAGAAGGCAGCACATTTGGTCAAGATCAGCATATGACACCGAGGTCAGACTTGGGATGGTGCTCTTGCTTGCTCCGATAACAACAGGGGCTGTAGCAAGGGGTGTATCATCCGAGGACGGCGCAACGTCAGCAGGTTCTTTTGACCTGTGTAGTTCCGCATGCTTGTTTGCCCACATCTGTAGTTGGGGTGCCATGGCAATGGCCTTTTTGCCAGTCGGTGCAGTTAAGTCTTTATCAGCCTTCCGCTTCTTTGACTCCTTGCCGGCTAGCATGTCAGAACCCTGTTTACCGCGATCCAATTCTTTTGCTTTCTCTTCGTAGAGGGACTCATCAAATATTAGATGCTCACTAGCGTAAACGGAAGAGTTCCAATAGCTTAGTCTGAGAGTTGGGTTGTGAGTTGCTGCAAAGGTGAATTTGCGATCCTGCTCTTGTATCGGATGCAAGTAGGGAATGAAAACGCCAGAGTGTATGAAGGCGACCGTGACTGGCTTGGACGATATGGTGAACTGAGGATGCGCGTTGTATTTTGCCACGGCAGCCCGTGCATCATCAAGAGTAGAAAATTCAGCAAAACCGTAGTTACAGCTGATTTCCGACAATTTATCACGCACCATGAATACTCGGATCAGTGAGCCTGGTTTTGCACCAAGACCATGTGTGTTACCAATAGGTGCGGTGCTCCTCAGCTTTGTTGGCATACCTGAGGCTTGCTTTGGTTCGTCTTCTTTGGATATATAGAGCTTCTTGATGCCAGCCCCGAGGATGGTCTCGTTCGTGGATGGGGCCAACCCACGGATGACTACAAATTGGGATGGAGTCTGCTGAGGACATTCATCGCTTTGACCGTCGAGTCGAATCTCGACTGCATTCTCAGCTAGATCGTAGGGGTTAGGCAGAGAATGTAGTAGAGTGGGAAGAACGGCCTGGACGTGCAGCTGTGCTGGTACTTACAAGATCGAGGTGCTTTGCACTGCTTGCATGTGGCTCGGCGGGAAAAGTTGTCAAAATGACACTGCGGCTTGGTTAGCCTAGGTTGCTCTTTGCGTTGAGGCGGTTACATCGAGACGTGGTAAACTCACTAATGTGCACTTCCAATCATCCAAATTTGGTGCCTGACGCCGCTCTCGACTATACTCTATGTATATACGAGTGGGGCCGCGAGTGCGGTCCTCGATCTCAAGAGCTGGATAGTATCGCTCAAGAAAATCCACAGCATCATTCTCGTATTTGAATTCTGCGAAGGCGTAGCACCGACGGTTCCCTGCAGCAGAACTTAGGGTCAGATGTGAGAACCGAAGAAGCGACGGGCGTGCAATCGATATATGGCATACCAACGCGGCTGTCGGACTTTATGCGAACCTCGATAAGCCCTCTTGCGCCCATGTCACGCATGGCATCATCGATCTAATGAAATATGACGTTAGCTATGTGGATAGACGTAAGGTCGAAGAAGGCGCATCGAGGAGCTCACCTCTTGAGGGCCCAACCAGTCCGGCACGTCGTCGAGCTTGAGCGTGTGGTAAGGTCGGCCGGACACATGTTGATGGCCGGCATCGCGGTGGTAGCCGTCGTCGGGAGAATGGTAAGGCGACGAGGAGCCAGCAGACGCAGCACGTCGCGGGCTGTGTTCATGACCACTTGGTCGTTGATTCATATTGTTGTTGTTGTTGTTGTTGTTGTTGTTGTTGTTGTTGTTGTTGTTGTTGTCGTCATCATAATCAATGCTGGCGTCGTAGTCCCTGTAGCTGCGGCGACCTGGGCGACGGTTGGGTGAGTCTCTGCGGCGGTAGGGAGCTTCTTCAGAGGGATAGCCCCGGTAGTCCCCATCGGCATGGCCATTGTTTCTCCGGTAGGAGGGAGAGTGAAGTCTGCGTGCTCGCGATGGATCGTCGCCGCGGGGTCCTCTTGGCGGTGATCTGGGAGAGTCTTCCCTCGCAGGGAAAGTCAGCGCAGGCTCAACAATGACGAGGAGAACAGAGTGCTCCAGGCTATATCATGTTTTACCGTGCCGCGAGCGATAGTGGTGGTCCCTGGAAGAAGGTCGAGATCGAGATCTATGGTGATCGTGAGGGCGGTGGTCATGGTCATCGTACATTGTGGCCGTGGTTGTGACTGCGATGGCGATGGCGATGGCGATGGAGATGGCGATTGCGATTGCGATTGCGATTGCAGTTCCTCGTTGTTTCTTTTCAGTCCGTAGCTCGGAATGCGATCATGAGGGGAAAAAAAGTAAGAACCATGAGAAACATAAGAAACATAAGAAAGCAGGACTACGCGACCGAGGCTGCGTTCAGGATGTGCAGACCTTGGTGTTTTGCTGTAGCTGTCTGTAAGGGACAGTGCTAGGTTTAGTAGGTACCTACGGTGCCTAAACGCAGTAGGTACCCGTGCGGACTCCACTTCCGTCCATACCTACGAATGTGCCTTCTGAATACTGGCCCAGAACCTTGTAATTACTACGTAGGGTCAGGTCTGTACTTAAAAAGGTAAATGTTAAAGGAAAAATATCTTTTGAGTATAGTACTAAGAAACTATGTATAAATACTATTAATTTAAGTAAAGCTAGTTTGTGCTTCTTAGGTTTTTGTATAGCAATTATTATATAATATATATTATAGCTTATGTTACTTAAAAGCTATAATTACTTTTTTTGCTAAATAGCTATTTTAGCTATTTATAAAAATAAAGCTATTTATAAATGCTTTTTAATATTTATATTACTAATGCTTTTAATTTTCGTTCATTTTTTTTTAATATATACTTGCTAATATACTATAAACTTTTTATTAAGTAGCTGTTTTTACTATAAGCTAAAAATAAATTACTATTATTATATTTATTAAGTAATATTATTTTTTTAGGGCTTTATAGTTTATATATATTACTATAATAATAACTTATAATTCTTAGTTATTTAAAGTTTTGTTTTATTAATATTATATATTATGCTTTATTTTTATAATTAATATAGCGTTAGCTTAAATGCTAAAAATTATAAAATATAATAATTAATATAACTATAGTTTTAAAAAACAGTAAATTTATAGCTATTAGTTAGTTTAACTAAAAAGAAATTATAATAATTATTATAACTATTTTTTAGCTTTTGCTTTTTATTAAGGTTTTTTTAGCTTTTGCTTGTTTTAATTAATAAAGCAAAGCTACTTTAAGCAATATTAAAGATTTTAACAAGTTTTTTATTAATTATATTATTTTTAAAACAATTAGTAAAGCATTGCTTTATTTTATTAGTATTATTTTTATTTTTAGCATTATTTATAATAAAAACGTGCTTAAAGCTACTAATTAAAGCTTTGCTTTTAAAAGTTTTATATTTATTTTAAACTTTATTAAATCTACTAAAAAAATCGTTATAAAAAAGCTTGCTTTTAATAGTTATAAATTAGCTAATTTACTTTTTTTAGTTTATTTTAAAGTTTTTAAGCTATTTAGTTTTTACTTTATAGTTTTTTGCATAATAGCTAATTTTGCTATAATTAAAACATTTGTTTTATATTATTTAAGCTATAAATCTAGCTTTAAATTAGTTATTTTTATGTTTTATAATTTAGTTTACTTTTTGTTTATTAGTTTTAAGGTTTAAAATTATTAATGTTAGTAACATTTTAGCATAATTTATTAGTTAAATTTATATTACGCTTAGTTTTTTAGTAGTTTTAATGCTAATATTATATTTATAATATAGCGTTAAAATGCTTTATAGTTAAACTATTACTTTAAAAGTGCTATAAATTTTTAGCTTAATTAATATTATAGCTATTATATAAAATAGCTATATAGCTTTTTTAATTATTTAGTTAATATTTAAGTTATTATTAAACTTTTTTATATATAATTAAATTATTAATATAAAATTAGTTAATTTATTAATAATAATATTGCAGGTTTACTATATATTTTTAGTAATTATTAATAGCTTATAAAACATTATATAAAGCTACTATAAAAAGTTTATTAATGCTTTATTTTATGTTAGTAATATATTAATAAATATTATTAATAAGCTATAAAGTATATTATATTTAGCTAATACTTAAATTATAGCTTTTAAAAAGTTTATTTAATTAGCATTATAATAACAAACAAATAAAGCTATTTAGTAAAAATCTTTTTTTAATTTTATTATAACTTTTTTTAGCTATAGTTTATATAGCACTAATGTTTAAATTAAGCAATTTTAAATGCTTTTAACTTTATTAAAAGTTATATAATTTGCTTTTATTAACTGTAGTATTACTAGAAATATTACTTTGTTTTTTGCTTTATAATTATTTAACTAAATAGTATTACTTAATAAAAATGCGTTTAAAAAAATGGTTTAAACGTGCTATTTTTGCTTAGTTTATAAATTATTAAGCTTAAAATATTTATAAAAGTTAAAAGTTAAATTTTTAAGCTTTTTATTACTTATTATGTTAATTAGCTGCTTTATATATAATATTTAATTGTTTTTTAAATTAATAAGCTTGCTTATTAAGTTATTAATTTTATTTTTTAGCTTTTGTTTTTTTAGTGCTATATTTAGTTTTTGCTATATTTTTATTAATATAGCTTTAATTTTATTAAATTGCAGTTATAAATTAACTGCAAATTAATTAACGTGTTTATAAATACTTTTAATAATATTGCTAATTATTAGCTTAACTAAATTATTGCTTTTAAAGCTAAACTTTATAGTTTTACTACTGCTTTTAGCTATTTTATTAAGTTAATACTAAAATATATAAAATAGAAATAAAGTTAAAAAATAAAGTAAAAAGTAAGTAAAGTGTTAATGTATTATATAAAGGTTTATTTAAAATATAATGTTATAAAGCTGCTTAAATAGCTATTTATGCTTTTTAAATACTAGCTTAAAACTTTATAATTATTACATAAAGTTAAGTTTATACTTAAAAAAGTAAATATTAAAAAAAAGACATTTTTTAAGTATAGTACTAAGAAACTATGTATAAATATTACTAATTTAAGTAAAGCTAGTTTATGTTTTTTAGGTTTTTGTATAGTAATTATTGCACGGTGTACACTATAGCTTATGCTGTTTAAAAGCCATATAAAGAGCACAAGTGCTTCTTTAGTATGGGTTATTAACTTGCAAATAATAGGTTAACTTGCAAAAAAATTGTAGTATATAATTTTAAGTGCAAATATTACTTAAAACTAAGTAATTATGTTTATTTGCAATGTTTAGTTAATATACTAGCTTAATTTTTTATAATTATGCTAAATAGATTAATAACTTTAAAAAATTTGCTAAGTTAGCTAATTTTTTATATTTATATTTCTTTTATTAGATATTTTTATATTAATATTATATAAAAAACCTATTAATATATAAAAGCAGTTAATTTAGCTAAATTTATACTATTATTAGCATATTTAATATTATTGCTATTATATTAAAAAAAGCTTGCTAAAATTATTAATACTACTTATTTTTATATTTATTATGTTATGGTTTGGACACTAAAGAGTTAAAAAACCAGTTATTAATTAAAGATAAACTAGCTAAAAGGTCGTTTATAGATAATGTTCGGCCGGACATTATTTATAAACGTTATCCTAGGACACCATTTTAAAACAGTGTTTATAAACAGTGTTTTAAAGTAGGATACTATTTATAAACAGCGTTTATAAATAACTTAACATTTGCTACTTTTATAAAAAAAAACAACGTTTTTATTGTTTGCTTAGTTTTTATACTTATATACAATATTGTTTTTTTTGTAATATGCTTTAAAGAACAGTTCGCATGCAGTTATATTTTTTTTACAGCGTTTTAAAAACAATTTTTTTTTTTTCTGAAATAACGTTCTAAAGATAATCTCTTTTAAAACAATGTTCTTAAAACAATGTTTTTTAAACAATGTTTTTATAATAATATTTCTAAATAACATTTTTACAGAATTAATTTTTTTTAAAATAGCTTTCCGCAGAATAACTTTTTATAAAACAGCGTTTTATTAAGCAATATAATTAAGCAAGTTAAATTGTTAAAGTTTTATTGCACACATGTTTACGTTTTAATAAACGGTTTTTCTTTAACGTTTTCTTAAGGTTTATATTACTTTTTGCTTTGCTTTTTGTTTTAAGTAGCAATATATAAACGTAAGTAATTAAAATAAATTAAATTCTTTGTTTTTTTTTTTAAAGTTTAAAGCTAAGCATAAACTAAACGTTTTTTTCCTTTTAGCGCAGGCTACTATTAAAAAGATCTTGCTATTATTATTAAATAAGCTAATATAAACGTTGTTAAATAATTGTTAGCTTTAATAACTACTACGTTAAAGCGTTTTTTTTAACGCTTGCATATTAAAAGCTTGTTTAATGCTTTATTAAATACGTTCGTTTATAGTATTATTAAAAATAAAGATTTTGTTTATAGCCTTAATAAGCAAAGCTTTAATGCTATTATTATTTTTGTTGTTTTTAAAAATATTGTTTTTATTACTATAATGTTTAATATAAAAAATAGCATAACGTTTTACAGCTAATATTACTTCGCTTTTTATTGTTTTTTTAAATCTATAAGTTTTTAAATCTATATTTAAGCTAGTTTAAATATTTTTTTATAGCTTATTTATTATTATAATTATAAGTTGTATGCTATTAGGTCTTAAGTTAGCTTTTCTTATTTTTATGTTTATATAAATTAAAATGCTATTTAGCTTTATAGCTAAAATTTAGCTAATAAAGTCCGTTGTTTTATTTAGCGCTACTATATATTGCAAAGTAACTATTCCTGCTTTCGAATAAACTAAGTTATAAGCAGTTTAACTATTGCTATTTTTACTAAGGTAGTATTATAATAGCTTTAAGGTAATATTTATAACATTATTATTAAACATATTAAATAGATTCTTTGTAGCATTATTGTTGTTTTAAAGTTTTTATAGTTTAAAGCATTTTATATAACGTTTAATAAGCGTTATAATTTCTTCAAAATAACAATATTAGTACTTTAGCACTTATATAACATTATTAAAAACTGCTAAAAAAACAAGTTTAGTTTGCATAAATAAATATTTAATAGCATTAAGCAAAGTGCTAAATCTATGTTTTGCACTTTTATAAATTTGTAGTGCTTTTATTTTCTTTTTTGTTAAAATTTTAAGAAATCTTTCTAAAAGTTTAAAAGTAAGCTTTTTATGCTCGCGCAAAATTGCTTTTAGTTCTTTTTTTACTTATATATATAGCTAGGTCTCAAAAAGTTATTAATAAAATAAAATTGTTGCTAGGTTTTTTATTACTTTTTTTATAAACAATATTTTTCAGATAAAATAGCAGTTAATAATATTGCTTTAATATTAAATAAGCGTAGTAATATTCTTAATTAATTTAGAGTTAATTATTTTGTTTAAGCAATTTACGCAATAATTACGCAACTTAGTTTTTAGTTTGCTGCTAAAACCTTTTTATTGTTTAATTAACTATAAAATTTGCTAGTATTTCTTTTTAAAGCTTTGCGTAGCTTTAATAATACTTTTATACTTTTTTTTAGTTATATAAATATTACCTCTGTAATTTTTTTTAAGCTTAAGCATACTTAAAGCAATAAGCTTGTTAATTTAATTGTTAAAAAAGTAAAAGTTTATATGTATTACTATTGCACAGTTACTAATAAAAGATTTAGCTATAGTTATAATTTAAAAAAGTATTATTAAAGATATATATTAGCAGTTATAGCAATATTATTATTATATATAAACGAAAGCAAAAAGAAATATGTTTTAGCAAAACAGCGTTTATAAGCAACATTGCTATTATATATAAAAAGCAAGAAAAGATATGTTTTAACGTTGTTATTATATATAAACAAAAGCGAAAAAAAGTATGTTTTAGCAAAACAGCGTTTATAAGTAACATTGTTATTATATTTAAACAAAAGCAAAAAAAGGTATGTTTTAGCAAAAAAAAAAATATAGCGTTTATAAGCGCTATTATTATTTTATATTAATAGTAAAATAGCAAAACCGCGTTTACAAACGTTATTATTATTATATAAAAAGCGCTAATAAAAATTATAATGTATAATATATAACTTTAAAGTAAAAAACAAAATAGTATTATTATTTAAGTTAATATAGCAAACGTAATTTTAATAATAAATAGCTTTATTGTTTTAGTTAATATATTAAACGTAATTTTAAATAACTATAGTTATTAGTTAACATATGTTTTATTTATTTATTATTGTTTTTAAGTTTGTTTAGTTAGTTATACATAAGTTATATAGTTAAAAATAACCACTTGTATATTTATTTTTAGTACTACTTATACTAGTTTTTACTTGTTTGCTACTATAGATATTATAGCTATGCTTCTTTTATTACTTTTTTTTAATTTAGCTATTTTTTTGTTATTTAAAAGCTTATAGTTTGCATTAAATCTATATATAAGCTTTTCTGCATTTTGCATTAATATTTTTTAAAAGTACTATTAATTGTGCACCGCTAAGTATTTTTTTTACTAAACAAAATATTTTAGTTAAAGATGTTTTTTTTGTTTGTTTATCTTTTTTTTAAGTAGCTTTTTTATTTTGTACAACTTTTATTTATTTGTATTTTTATTTATAAATACCTGTTTTAGTTTTAAGCAACGTTTATTTTATAGGTTTTTATTTATAGGTTTAAAGTATAGTTGTATTATTAATATTATATAATAAACTTTCTAATGTTTTAAGAAATTTAGTTTATATGCTAAATTACTAATTTGTTTTATAATTATTAATAGCTTAACGCGCTACTATAACTATTTTTTAAAAAGTTGTTTTAGCAAATAATATTTTTTATGCAATCTTAAGTACACTTTATTACTTACGTTAAATTTAAGCAAAGTATATTTTTTGTTATACTAAAGTTTTATTTTTATTGCTATAAAGTTTAAAGCTGCTTAAGCTTCTTTTTAGTACATCTTGCGTACTGCTTTATAATTTTTAGCTTATTTAAGAACTTTTAATATAAACAGCAGAGTTGCTAGCTTAAAGCTAAAAACTAGTTTATTAAAACTTCGTTTTATTACCTTTTATTTAAAATTATTAAATGCATATTAAAGTGCTACAATAATCTTGTTTTAAGAAATATCTAAGTTTAAGTAATAAAACTTAATTGCTACTTTAACGTTTTGGTTTTTTTGTTTTAATTAACCGTTTGTTTGTAAATAATATGCTATAAAGAACTATAAAGCTATTTTTATACAAAAAAACAACATTTTCTAAAAAATAAAAAAAAACTTTTTATTTTTATTTAAAATAATAATCCTAAGGATGCTTTAGTTATTTAGCATTAATATTTTTGCAACAATTTTAGCCTAATTTTCCGCTATATACATTAAATGTTCTAAAATTAATAATATCTTTTTGTTATATTTGCATATAATAATAAAAAAATAGTTATACTTATTAAAGCCCTTTAGTTTTTAAATAGTATTTTTTGTAAACATTGTTAGCATGCTTATAATAAAATCTATAGTTATATAATAATATAAGGTTAGTTTTATTAGTATAAAGCGTAGTAACTTTAGTAGTTTAGCGTAATTCTGCTTGTTTTTAAAACATTTAAAACAGTAGTTTATATACTTTCTGACTTGTTTTAATAAATTCCGTATAATAAAGCCTCCGAGTTTTTATAGCATTTTTTTTATCCCAAAATGGTATTTTTTATTATAAGCTGCTTTAAGTAAATCTTTAAAACAGTTTTTAAGTATAACTAGCTTTCGTTGTTTAAGTTATGCGTTATAATATAAAAAACTGTTTTTTTTTACTTTAAAGTTAACTCTTTTAGGTTTATTAAAGCTATTTATTACGCTTTAAAGTTTTTTGTTTTTAGTATAGCTGTTTTTTAGTTTTTTTTTAAACATATTATCTATTTTTATTATATTAGTTATGTATGCAAAATTTTTAGTAATATTATCCAGGATTAACTTTGTATTATTAAAAGCTTTAGCAATATTTTCTTTATTAAATTTAGTTAGCAATTAAAAAAGTATATTTAGCACTAAGTTTATTTTTCTTAAGATATATTAAATATTAAGCCAATATTAATTAAGATATACTAATATTATTACTAGTTATAAGTTTATTTTAATAATGTTTTATATTGCTAAGTTTTTTTATAATATAACTTTTTATGTTGCTTTATAGTTTGTTAAAACTACAACGTTTTTTAAACATAACTGTATTTATAAACAAAGCTGTTTATATGTTTATACTAAACATAAAACCTTTAGTTTTATTGCTTAATAGTTTTTTTCTTTCTGTGTTAATACTTTGCTAAAAAACATAATTAGCTATATTTAGTTTATAAGTATTAGTTCTTTATTCTAGTAGCTTTTTAAATAAAAAACTATAATATTATATCTATGCTTTAAAAAAGCGTTTATTTTTAAGAATGTTTTTTAAAAGTAGTTTTAGTATACAAAATATTCTTTTTATGTAAAGTTATCTTGTAAAATATTAAAGCTTTTTTTTTTTTCGGTAATAAGTTCAAATTTCTGCTATAATGTTTACTTTTTTCTAGCAGTAGTATTATATTTTAAAACAGTGTTATTTTTTCTGCTTATTACTAGTATAAACGTTTTTTGTAATTATAATAGCTTGATTTTCTGTTAGAACTATAGTATATATTTTTGCAACTATATAATTATTCTAATATATGTTTTTAGTTTGCTTAATGTTCTTAAAAATCTAATTTTTTGTATTGCGTTAATCCTGTTTTTAGTAATATAAACGCTATCTTTGTTAACTTAAAAGCTAAAAAGTTATATTAAAAAGTATCTATAAAAGGACTTTTTTAAAAACAATAATAAGCTAATATTTTAGAACCTTTAAAAAACTTATTTTAAGTATTCTAGGTGTTTTTCTTTAAAATTACTAAACATAATAATGTTGTTAATATATGCTTAATAAAAATAACTTATGTTTTTAAGCTTAAGGTTTATAAACCTTTGCATGTATGCTAAGCTATTTTTAAAACCTATTAATGCTACATTAAACACTTTTAGCCTTTTTTATAATATTACAACCATTTTATTTCTATGTTTTAAAAACACAGAAAGCTAGTAAAAAAACAAAGCTGCATTAAAGACTATTAAAACTGCTTTGCTTTTAATATTTAAAATAATGTTCTTTTATATTAGCATAAAATAAACATTTAAAATTATAATAGCATTTAGTAATTTAAGATTTATTACGATTTTTCTTTTATGTTTGTTTTGCGTTATTTTCTATGTTATAAACACAGGATAGCTAAAAGAAATAAGCTTTTTTATTTATTTAAATTTTCTTTTAGCATATAATAAATTAAAGGTAGCATTTAGTACAGCTTTATTTTTAACGCTAAGCTTATATAGTTAAAAGCATACTTATTAATTTTGCTATTCTTTAATAAAATTAACCTTTATTTTTTTGTTTTTTAGCAAATTAATAATACTGCAGCTAGTTTAAACGTTGTATTTTTTTAGCAGTTGTTTTTTTGTGTTAGTAAATTTTAGGTTTTCGTTAAAAACATATACTTTATGTTTTATTGTTTTAAATAAAACATTCTGTAGTTATTTAGAACTTTTTTTTATATTAGCTAGTTTTTTGTTCGTTTAAGCTTTTTACGCTTTTTTAAAAAATCGTATAAAATTTTATAGCACTTTATTAGTAACCTCGAAGTTTTGTCCAAAAAAAGCTACATTATAACAGCATGCATTACTTTAGTTAACCTATGTTTTACTATTTATATTAAAATCTTTAATTATACTAAGCTTTGTTTTACGTTTAATATGTACGGGTTTATTTGTATTATTTTAATATAAAATGCCTTTAAATGTTTTATTGCTAAAGATAACGTTTAAAAGTTCTGTCTTTAATCCGCAAAAAGCGTACTTTTTTAAAAAGCCGTTTTTTGTTTATTTAAGCAAGTCTGCATATATAACTAAAATAAGTTAAAAAACTTCTAGTTAAACTACAATGTTTACTGCTACTATTACTTTACGTTTAATTACGTTTGTTTAATGTTTAATTGTAATTAAAACAACATAGTTTTTTGCTGCTGCAATGCAAAACTATTTAGCAAAAATATTAATAAATATACTATAAGCGTTTATTTATAGCATGCTTAATAAAAGGTTTAGTTTTAACTTATTATTTATTTATGCTTTAATTAACATAGTAACTTTAATATCTTTTTTTTAGTCTGTTTTAGCAAAAATGCTAACCTTAAAAATAGCTTTTTTTTTAAAGTAAATAAAGCTGCTAATATTACTAACCGTAAAAAGTTTTACTAAGCAAAAGATTTTAAATTATTTGCTAGATTTTGTTAATTATGTTTTATTAACTATAATATTAAACGCTTTTATATTAATATATATTATGCTTATTTATATAGTTTTAGCTAAATATAAGTTTATTTTAGTATAAATATAACTAGTTTTTAAGTTATTATAATTAACTAGTTTAGGTTTAAAAAGTATTTTTTATATTTTTTTTAAAATATTTGCATATTTTTCTTAATTTAAAATATATTATTTCTTAAAGCTATGCTTTAGTTTATTAATAATATACTATACGTTAGTTGTTTTAGTTTTTGCTTATAAAAAAACAGCATTTTTAACTTTTTTTTTTAAGCAAGTAAAATCTACAGTTTATAAAATACTATTTTTAGCTACAGTAGTATCTTTGTTAGCGTTTATTAATGTATATTTATTATTATAAACATGGAATATATATTTATTATAGAACTTAAAAACTATGCTATATTTATAACATGTTCTTTTATATTAAAAAGCTACTTAGTTAAACGTAAATAAATAAAAGTACATCTGTTTATTCTTTATGTTGTTTTTTTTAAAAAAGTTTTTTAGTATATAATACTTATTTTAAGCTAATCGTGTTTTTTTAGCTTTTAACTTTGCATTATTTATAGCAATAAACTTTTTTAAGTTAAAAAAGGCACAATTTTTTTTTTAGCAGGTTTTAACCTAGCATTTTTACTTATGCATAGTGCTTTAACAGCTATTTTTTTTATATAACCTTGATCGTTCTTAATATTGTTTAGTTAGTTAGTATTAATAACGTTTGTTTAAACATGTATAGTTTTAACTATAATTTTTTATGTTTTAGTTACTTTATTAATAGCTATATTTTCCTTAAAAAGAATAACTGCAGTTGCTTTATTGTTTTTAGTAATATAAATCTTTATTTGTACTATAATTATTGTTTTTATACTATAGCTATTAGTTATATTATTTTATGTTTTGGTTTATACTTATTATATATATATATACTGCTAAAGTAAGCAACATTTGGCTTTTTAATAAAAAAGTTTTTTTAATAAGCATTTTAAAGTTAAACGCTATAAGTTTAACAGCTATTATTTAACTAATAAACTATATTAGTAGCTTAAGCGCTTGTTTTTTAAAAAAATTGTTTTAGTAAGCTTTAGCCTTTTTTTTTAAGTAAGCTAAAAACTAGTTTATTTAAAAAGCTTCTAATAGCTTTATAACTAATTGTTTTATTAAAAAGCAAAGAAAATTATATACTTTTAACATTTGTTGTTTATTAGTTGCTTGTTTTATAGTTTTAAATAGTTAAAAAATGCTTAAAGCTTACTTTTAAACAAATTTGCTTGCTTAAATATAATTTGCTAAGTACTTAAATTATAGGCTTTTAAGCTATTGTAAAACGTTTGCTATATTTAGCTTAAAACACTTTATAAAGCTATACAAAACTGCTTTAAGGTTACTAAAATATATCTGTTTTATAACTATAAACAATTTGCTTGCTTACTACAATTAAGCTAATCTACAAAAAAGTTAAAAAAAGTTTTTTTAAATAATAGCTTGCTTAGCTAAGTTTTTAGTATGCTTACAAATGCTATTTATAAAAAAATATACATTATGCTAATAAATATTTGCTTTAACCTAAATGTAGTCCTTAGTACTAAATAACTTTTTAATATAAAGGTTAAAATATTTAACATTTGCTAGTTTTTAATAGTTGCTTAGCTTATAGGTCCCGTTTTTTTATATAACATTAATAAACTTACTGAATTTTGCTATTAAAGCGCAAACTTCTTTATTCTAAAAAATATTAGCAAAGCTAGTATTAGCATTAGCATTAACATTAATATTTATACAAGCTTTATTATTATTATTTACTATAGTATTAAAAATAATACTTATTAAGCTAAAAATAGTATTTAATTAATAATTGTTTTTTAAAAATAAGGTTTATAACTATACTAGTATATTTAGCAAAAAGGTATATTTATTTAAAGTATAATAATTTAGTTCTAACGGATTAAAAAAAAGTAATATAAAAGTAACAAATATAACAAGTATTATTAATTTAGCAAGCTTATAATACTAATTATAAGCTAATAATTAAGCGTAGTTATTATTACAAATATGCTAAACAACGTTTAAGGCTTATTAAAAAAACTATTTGTTAATCTTTTACTTAAAGAGATATTAAAAAACTTGCGTTAATAATTATGTTTTCTTACAAAATAAAAACAAAGTAGTATTACGCAAAAAAAAAAATGTAATAAAAGTAAAATAAAATTTAATAATTCTTTTAAATATAAAACAAGTAAAAAAAAAAATATTTACCTACAAAATAACAAAGTTTTCTATATTTAAAATAAAGTTGTAGATTTATTAGCATTTAATAACTAAATTATTATTTAAGTTGCTTATAAAACTAATTTAAAGTTTAATAAAGCTATTAAAAAGTAAGAAAAAAAAGTTTATAAGCTAAATAACTAAAAAAATAACGTAACTTAAAGTTCTAAAAGGCTTCTAAAAGTATTATAAAACATAAAACAACATTTATAATAGCATTTAAGCTTAAGACTAACTACTAAATAAAGAAGTAAGTAAGTGTTTATAAAATTATGTCTAAGAAAATGTTTTTTAGAATATTGTTTATAAAAAAAAAGATATTTAGAAAAGCGTTTTTTACTTCTTTTAAAGCTAAAAATAGCTATTAATATTAGTTTATAATTGTATTATTAGCAGTAAAAAATAAAATAAAAGAAAAAAAGTATTTTCTGGGGGTAATATTTAAAGTATAAGGCCGTTAAGCTCTTAAATAAAAGATTAGCTTTATTAGCTAAGTATAGTACAATTAAAACAACTACTAGCTACTAAATGTTATAGTTCGAACACTAAGGAGTTAAAAAACTAGTTATTAATTAAAAATAAACTAGCTAAAAGGTCGTTTATAAATAATATCCGGCTAAACATTATTTATAAATGCTATCTTAGGACGTTATCTTAGGACAGTGTTTATAAATAGTGTCCTAAAGTGAAATACTGTTTATAAACAACATCTATAAACAACCTAACATATTAATAGTTATATTAGTTATATAAAAAGTATTTAACTAATTATTAATAATTTTAATAAATAGTTCTAAAATTTTTAAAGCTAAAGTTATATTTATAATTAAAGCTTATTAAACAAGTTAATATAAAATAATAATGATTATTGCTAAAGCATTTAATGCTTTATATTATTAAACGTAAAGCTAGTGCTAAAGTTGCTATTTTTTTAAAAATAATAATAGTAATAATTAAATGTTAAACAAAGCTACAAAAATAATATTACATGTTTTTTTATAACAATATATAATATAAAAAACCTATATTAGTTTTTATAAGCTATAATATATTATTAATAACTTATTTAAACTTATATATAAAAAAAGTAAAAAATTATAGTAAGTTTGCTATTAGTAAGCTTAATTATATTTAGCTTAATATTAAGATATTTTTAAGCATATAAAAGCAAAACTATAATTACTATAAAAAAGGTTAACTAATAATTATAAAAACTTTAAAAACTAGTATTAAAAGCTATAAAAGTGCTATTATATTTATAAAATTACTTTAGATTTTATATATAATATAAATAAAACTAGCTTTTAATTAAAGTATATAAATAAAGTTATTATATAAACGTATTATAAAATCGAAAACTTAAAGCTAATTAATTTAAAGATTTAGATTTTTATTATAGTAATTAAAAGTATATTAATTAGTAATATTATAATATTTCTTTAAGTAATTTTTTTAGTAATAAATATACTTAAAAAGTTTAATGCAAATAACTTAAAAATTAATATTATTATTTGTTTATTAAAAAATAGCTATATAAATAACTTAATTGCATTAAATTAGCTTAATTATTTTAATTATTATATAAAGCTTATTAAAAGTTAATACTAGTTATTATTATTAAATAATTATAAAAGCTATAAAATAGTTAAATTTATAGCTAAAATATTAATTATTAATATAATTGTATTTTTGTTATTAAAATATACTTTTTATAAGTTATAACTACTTAATGTTAAAATATTTTAAGTATATAAAGCTTATTTAAGCTATAAAATGTTTTTAGCGGTTTAAAATAGCACTATTAACTATATAAAAAACAACTTTTTAGTTAGTTTACAAATAATTAAAAAAAAAACGTTTAAAAAGTTAATAATACTAAGTGTATAAATTAAAACAGGGATTTTATTTTAAAACCTAAAAGTAGTATTAAATATTATTATAAATTTTATATTTTTAATTAAAAATATAATGTTTTTATAGCAAAAACGCAAACATATATTATTAAATATTAAAAAGGTTAAAAAGTTAAAAAAAATAATAATAATAGTGCTAAAAGTTATAATAATAATAATGTTAGTAATATAGTAAAATTCTTTAATTTATAAGCAAATATACTTATAAAGTTAAAAGTAGCACATAATATAAATAATAAAGATATTTTTAATAAAGGCTATTTTTATATAATTAATATAATATTACTTCTTTTTTTATTTTTTAGCTTATATATAAATTTGTTTATAGTAAAAAGGTTTATAATATTAAACTTATTTATATTAGCTATAATTACTAGTTTTTACTTTAATAATATAAGCAATTTTATGTAAAATTAACTAATAATAAATATATTATACTTAAAAAAAGCATATAAACAAATTAAAATATAATTAAAAGCTTATAAACAAATATATATACTTTTAATACTTTTTGTATTAAAAACTATTTATAATTATTATAAAGCAATAATTGCTATAGCAATTAATAGTTTAAAAAAAAAAGAAAAAAATTAATGCTTTTGCTAAGCTATTTTTAATTATAAACAATAATAAAAAAAAATTTAAGTAGTTAAAAAGCATAAGCTTTTATATGCTAAAAATATATAATTGTGTGCTATTAATAATAATAAGTAATAAAAAGCGTTATTAAAAAATAAAAAGTATTAATTATTAGTTAAAGCTTAAAAAAATAAATTAATTTATATATAAAATTAAATTATAATAGTTAAAAAAAAGCTATAAAAAAAAAGTAATAAATAAGCAAATAAACTAAGCATATTATGCTAAGTTAATAAAAAATTTACTTTTATTAAAGGTTTTTTATTAAAGCTAATAATAATTTAAAAGCATATTATAAGCTTAAATATATAAAAGTAGTAATAAAATAGCTAAAATAAATAAAGTAAAAATAAATATAAGTAATTTTAGTAGTTTTATAGTTTATATGTTAATATTATTACTTAATATTAAGCTAATTAATAAAATATTTTAATTATAAATAGCTAAAGCAATAATTAAAGCAATAATAAGTGCAAAAAAATAAGCAATTATAAAGCAGCACTTTTAAGCAAAGGTTTTAATTTTAAGATTAGCTTCTTTAAATAGCAAAAGTAATAATATTAATATAAATAGCAATGCAAAAAAGATTAAAAATATTAAAAGTATTAAATTAATGCTATATTAATATATTAATATATAAATAAAGTATTAAAAGTATTAATATTAAAAGTATTAAAAGTATTAAAAGTATAAACTAATAAAAGTATTATTAAAAATATAAGCTAATAAAAGTAATATAAATTAATAAAAGTAATATTAAAAGTATAAGCTAATAAAAATAATGTTAAAAGTGTAAGCTAATAAAAAATAAAATAAAAAAGTTTAATTGTTAAGTTTAAATAATAGCTTTAATTGTATATAAGCTAATCTTGGCATTTTTATAAAAAACATAGCAAGTTAAAGCATATATACTTTAAATTTAGTGTAAATTACATATAAAACTAAGTACTACTGTTTTTCGCAAGTCAACCTGTCATTCGCAAGTCAATGACCCACACCAAAGAAGCACTTGTGCCCTTCGTAGGTGTGGACGGAAGTGGAGTCCGCACGGGTACCGGCATGACAGGGTGGTAGGTATCTACTATCAACTTCTCAGTCTACCTGCAGTATGAACTTACGTAATAGATGGTACGTGTGCACAGTACATATATGTACCTACCTATATACCCACCGTACCTTAGGTAGGTACTTACGCAGGAAGTAAGCTTTGCTCTTCCACGCAATGATCAACCAATCATCAGCCAAGCTAGAAGATTTATATCTTGGCACTTTCATCGTCACCATCGTCAGCACCATATCGACAAGAGTCATATCGACAAGAGTCAGAACAGCATTCCAGCTCCAAGTTGTAGCAAAGCCTCACTCACTTCTCTCACTACTTCAGAAATCACGGCTAGTCTTAACCAACACTAGACGGATCAAAGCACCATTCAGGGCAATTGTACAGGGCAATCATACAGGAATTCGTAGGGTCTAGGCATCATGGAGCCTTGCTCGACCGAGAGGAGTGAGGAGGGGTGCTACGTTGCCCTTACTTATGAACACCTACAAGTCCAGGATATCATGGATCGTGTTCGTAGCCCTCAGGCTGGTGCAATCGTCCTGTTTGCCGGTGAGCCTACTAAGCCTGCTAAGCCTCTATCTCTGACCTCGTGTCGTCTTCGGAATACTGAACACCCTTCTTTCCTCTCTAGGCACTACGAGAGATAGCTTTGCGGGAATGTCAGTCAAGGAGCTTCAGTACTCGGCATACATCCCCCTAGCCCTAAAGACGATGTTATCCGTCTGCAAGGATACTCTCGCACGCCATGGCCTCAAGTCTATTGCTATGATCCATCGACTCGGGACCGTCCCCGTCGGCGAGGAAAGTATCCTCATCGCAGTCTCGGCACCTCATCGCCAGGCTGCGTGGAGGGCCGGCGAAGAAGCTCTGGAGGCTTGTAAGAAGCATGTCGAGGTGTGGAAGAGAGAGGAGTTTGAAGGCGGAGAAGGAGTCTGGCGAGCCAACCGAGACGGTCTTCCCGGCCAGAGACTCACTGAAAAAGACGAAGATCAAGAATATTCGATCCCGACAGTCTAGCTCGGTCACTCTTCACTGCCACTGTCCCTATCGCTCACTCAGAACAGGTCCTAGGTGATCTTTACCTAAACAAGACCGCGGTTAGCTATCATGCTAAGAGCGTGGGCTTACGATGACAGCCCGCAAAGCAACTGTATGGTAGTGCGAGCGGAGTGAGGATCCTTGCTTCGCATATGGAGTTCTGCTTCCAATCGACCAGATACCCTTTGCAGTCTGCAGTTTTACATTGAAAACCGCGAAGTCTGCCGCATCCGACTATTCATCATAGACATCTTTGCTACTTTGAAGTGGCATGGATGGTGATTTGGAAAAGACGTTAAGTATAGAAATCGCTAGAGAATGAGCGACCATCCACTGCGCGGGAAGTGTCGAGCTGAAGCCTCGTTTCACGGTGTGTCACAGTGGCCCCGAAATCCTATATCAATTGAGCTGAAATAGGTTGTTCATACTGGGTTTAAGGCACAACCATAGAGTCGGCTCAACATAAGGATTCTCATTCGCCCAGGCCTCTTAAATTCTACGACTTCTCTACGTTCTCAGGATTACACGGGGCTATTGTCACACAATAATTACTGCGTATATGCAAGCCAATCCCAGAAAAAAACCCATGACGTCTATTTTCGTCTCACGGGACTGCTACTCCTCGCTGACAGAGCACAATCTGCTAACTGGCTTGCATGTGCGTCTTCTGGCTAAATTAGCCCTGGCAGATCAATTTATGCTGCCGCGCTGGGCCATCATAGAAGCTACCACTTGCCCCAAGGGCGAAAAGGTTTCACACCACCCATTGACTTATCCTATCCCCATATCTTTATGAATTATAGCTGGTTACATCCTCGCTTCCGTCGCCTCTCTACGACAAGGTTAGTACAGACAAACGGTGCCATCACAGCCTGCAACGAACAGCGAGGGCAGTATTCAGGGCCCTCCCGAAGTATTGCGGCGGTGTAAGAACGCGTGCCGTGCACACCGGGTATCGTCCTCTATCCCACGTCGCCGTACTGTATGAAGTTCTAGGTCATTTGAGGACCAAACCTGTTTTCTCTTCAGCCCTCACCGCATTCTTGATATCAATGAATTGCGGTATTATATGACGGTGTAAATAGTACCAGAATAAGCAACAGCTGATACCCCCGTCTTGCACAGCACATTATCTTATCTACAACAAACCAATCGTACCGTATTCACTTTTCTGTGCCAACATTGTGAGCCGTAATACCCGGGTACTATACGTAGCTACATAGTACGCAACGTAGCATTGGGGTAGCAAGACGGTACATGTCAGACATACTCCTTCGTATATCTGACATTACCCTTGTCTGCCCGTCCCCACAGCAACCTGGGGAAGATACGTAGAGTATCGTTCTATCCCGCCCAAATTGTTATCTCCATCTGAGCTCATTGGCTAATGTCATGTTGTGTATCTCGTTCGAGGCAACCCCCTAGGAAAGGATTATGATAACGGAGATATGTTATCTTCGGAAAATCACGCGGCAATTCCTCGAAAGCGGTGCAACGATGGCCGGCTATGAACAGTCTACGTCCGGGGCCATTTCTCGTTACAGTTCGATCAGACGCTGGCTAGCAGCCCTCGACTTGCGTCGCCTATGGTACCTTATATGCAGTGAAAGGGACCGTCAACTGCATCAGACATCATGGTGGTGAGCCCGTCAAGTTGGAAATCTATGAGTAAGATCGTAGAGTGTCCATTTTAGGCATGTTGGCTACGGATACGGTGTCTCCATGTGTGATCCGGGGTGCAGTATCGGTACCAACGCAATCAGCGGCCCTGTCGTCCGACCCATCAATCTTGTGTACCATAAACGTACCATATAATCCTTATCTATATTCCGTTATTGTCAATGGTTCTGGACAACTAGTCCGCTTTACACTCCGTCCACCAGTTGTATTGTGCTGCTGAAATATCCCTAATTGCTACTCCACTACTATCTGTTCCTGTTCCTGTTCTACCACTCCTGGTATTAACCTTTATTCCTCTATTTCTCTCTCTCACGAGTGGGTTAACCTTTCACCGTGCTACAAATTGAGCTCTGATTAGCTATCTCACATAACGGTTGAAATACTTTCGGAACCATGTTTCGTTTTCGTAGGCACGCTGCGGCTGAAGGGGACCCTACTCCAGAAACAGAGTCGAGCGAGGGAGGCGAGGTTCTAGACAGTCCCAAGCGCTCTGAGCACCAACAACAATTTGACCCTAACTTGCCCGAAAATAAAATCGAATCCGTTGATACAGTGCAGAGTAGCGATGTTGAGAAAGCTGTCGAGGTAGAGGTCGTTTCGGTAGAAAATGATAGTCCATATCCTGAGGTATAACCCCTTTTATTGAATGACGTTTCTTTAATTCTTACACTTCATCTCACAAAGGTTCGTGCTGCTATACGGAACTACGATGTCGATTTACCGGCAAATACAATACGGGCATGGGTCATCGGCTTGATATTATGTACGGCCGGTTCCGCCGTCAACATGCTGTTCTCCCTCCGAAACCCTTCTGTCAGCATCACGACATATGTGATTCAACTTATCGCGTATCCAATTGGTCTTGGATGGGATCTAGTATTTCCCGACCGCGTATTTGAGTTTATGGGTGTCAAGTTCAATTTCAAGCCAGGAAAATTTAACTTCAAGGAGCATGTTGTTATCGTTGCCATGTCCAATGTACGTCCACCTGACCTTGCTTGGTCTGGATTTTAAGCTGACTTGAACCCGTGATAATACAGGCAGCTTATGGCGGTGGTGTTTTGTATGCTACAGATGTCTTAATCGCCCAACAAGTCTTCTGTATGTTCAATACCCGTTACAGGAATGAGGAGAAACTAATAAATAAACAAAGACGGCCAGCAATTTGGATGGGGGTTTCAGTTGTTGTTTGGTATTACGACTCTCTGCACTGGCTACGGCCTTGCAGGACTACTGCGAAGATTTCTGGTATGGCCAGCCTCCATGATATGGCCTGGCGACCTGGTGAATGCGACCTTGTTCCATACACTCCATGATAACATACCCACCGATCCCACTAAAGCGAACGGCTGGCACATAAGTCGGTACCGATGGTTTCTCTACGTTATGGGCGGGGGTTTTGTGAGCTACTCTCTTCCTTACCTACGTCGTCTTGTTTTCTCGTAGTTAAGCTGACTTACGACTGACTTATCTAGGTCTGGTACTTTTTTCCGGGCTGGAGTACGTATTCCGGCTCTCCCATTTTGAACTGAAAAATCCCGCTTCTTGTTCCTCTGTTGCTGCCGCTGCCGCTGCCGCTGCCATATCTTTGTTGAACCCTCCATGCATCAAGAACTCAGTCTGCTAACGATTACGTGTAGTCTTTCAGGGGTTGGCGTACTTCAATTTTCTCTGCTGGGCTTTACCCAACAATGTCGTTGTCAATAAAGTCTTCGGAGGCTTACATGGTTATGGCATCCTGCCTACAACACTGGATTGGACCGTGGTGTCTGGATACGCCTTGTCTCCTTTGATCCCACCCTTCCACGCCGTGGCCAACACGGTTGCCGGTGTTATCATCTTTTTTGTGATCGTGTCCGCAGGTCTTCATTTCTCCGGGACTTGGTATGCCGACTATTTTGTCGTTCAATCATCGGACGCTTTTGACAATACAGGGGCCGTATACAATGTCTCCAGGATCCTCAACGACCAGTTTCTGCTTGATGTGGACGCATACCACGCATACTCCCCCCTCTATCTAAGCACACAATTCGCTCTTTGCTACGGTCTTAGTTTTGCTGCTGTTGCTGCCGTTATAATCCAGTAGGCAGTCTAAAGTCCTTTAATCCCCTTACTAGCAAGTTGCAGAATTTATAACTCCCGCATCTTTATAAGAGCCTGCTAGAATCTTTGGTGTCGATGATAATTACTAATTTTTAAACTACTTACAGCGCTATCTTATACCATGGGCCTCAGATAAAGTATCAGTACTTGAAAGCCCGTTCCCAGGAAGGTAACGAGCATACAATGCCTCATTTCTTTTGTCCTCCGCAAAATTCACCTACTATAGAACACGACACATCACATAATAATAGTTGTTCATTCAAGATTGCTATCCCACTCGCGAAGCTACTGACATTACGATAGATGACATCCATATGCGCCTGATGAAAAAGTACAAGGACTCACCGGATTGGTGGTATCTGGTCCTCTTTGTTGTCATGGTTGGAATATCCTTCGCCGTTTGTACCGCCTGGCCTACAGGATTCCCAGCTTGGGCATATGTGATTTGCATTCTCATTCCTATCATCTGGGTATGTGACCTCTGCGATCTTTCTAGACACTACCTAGCAATATTTAGGATTAGAATTTCCTCAATTTGGCATTTTCACTCGTTATAGGATTGGTGAATGTCTAAAACGACGAATGGTTGCTGATTCCCAGTCCCCCAGACTATCCCAATTGGGATCATACAGGCCATCACAAATATTCAGATTGGCCTCAACGTCCTGACCGAATTTATCATCGGTTATTTACTCCCCGGCCATCCTCTCGCTATGATGGTATGTCTCCATAGACCCCTTAGCAATGTTGCCATGATATCCGAGCTAATTGGTGTACAGTACGTCTAGTTTATCCATATTCCCCCTCGTCGTCCTTTTCGACTATAAAGACAATACTGGGTTCTCATCTATAAGCGATGTCCTACGACCAACCTCACTGACAAGCTTTAGGATGTTCAAAAACTACGGCTATATTGCGATGCAACAAGCACTCTACTTTGCTCAAGACCTTAAGTTAGGCCATTACATGAAGGTACCACCACGGACAATGTTTGCATCACAACTTGTTGCCTCAGTGTGGTCAGCCATTGTCCAGATCGCGGTTATGAACTGGGCTCTGGGCAACATTCCCGGGGTATGCAGCGAGGACCAGCCTCAAAGCTACACATGTCCAGGCGGCCGAGTCTTCTTCACAGCTTCCATCATATGGGGTGCCATCGGACCGGCCCGTATCTTCAGCGGTAACGCCCTCTACTCATCACTGCAGTGGTTCTGGCTCGTGGGCGCCGTCTCACCTGTTATTACGTGGTTCCTCGCCCGTCGATACCCCAACTCAATCGCGCGGTACATCAACACACCCCTCGTGTTCGGCGGTTCCGGCGTAAGTAATTCCTGAGCATTTATGACTCTTGCCCTGGGTACCATGAAAACACAGAAACTCCCCCCCTGGGCTCATCTCATATTTTGTTAAGTTTCTGTGCTTTCGAAGGAGTAACATATTACGCTCAAAAGTAATGATAACTAACTCGGAGTGTTGCAGTGGATCCCTCCCGCGACCGCCTACACATACTTATGCTGGGGTAGCGTTGGATTCCTCTTCAACTACCTCATCAAGCGGAGGTTCAATGGCTGGTGGCTCCAATACAACTACACCACGTCCGCGGCGCTCGACTGTGGCCTCATCATCTCGACCATTCTGATCTTCTTTACGTTGTACCTCACTTCGGCCAATGCGCCACAGTGGTACGGCAACTACGATATCTACGAAACGCTAGACCAGAAGGGTTTGGCGATTAAGAGCTTCGTTGCGACGGGTGAGACGTTCGGCCCAACGAGTTGGCCATAAAGAAGATGTAATAGTCGCTTGACTTTAGTGATACTGGGGGTCAAGTGCATTTGTGATGATGCATGCTATTTTTCTTTTAGCCTAGACGGGGTTATCTTCCAAGGCGGACACGCTTTTGCTAACTTTGGGTAATTGGATGGACTACCCACGATTCTTTGGTTGGGCAACTGACTGTAGTCGCGAGATGATAACGTGGGCTGACTGAGGATTTGGGTAATGATAAGACTAAACGAGGCTTTTACCATCTACTGGTTGAATTTCGTCCACTTAAGCTACCATATGAATGAGAATAAGCTTTATGTCACTTGCTTGAGCATCACAATCTCCTTGAGGATTGTATTCACGCCTCACGTTGCATTAAAGCCATTCTTGCCAGTTGTACGATAGATTGGTAAATAAGTTGCTCGAAAAGACGTGAAATGCTTAATCCCGCTTCAGCTCCTATAACTCCATCAAGACCACAAATTTTAGTTTATTTAGGAGGGAGAACACCGTCTGCTTTTGAACTTGAACGTTAATACGGCGGATGCAGCACACCAAAGCGATAAACAGGCAGAGACTTGGTTTACAGTAGGGTTCTATTCATATGTACTATCCCAGTAAGATACTGGCTCGTAACAATAACTCAGCGTATAATCAAGTAAAATGGAAATAGTCTGTATATATCTCAAGATAAACTACCATTGTAACTATAGGCTATTGATCTATTCGTCCTTTGGCTTCTGAGGATCTGATGGTTAGTATCTAAGAATATAGCCCTTACAGGCTCTTACAAGTGAACACGAAATGCTGCATGTGAAGTTACCTTAAAATGCTTGCGCATGTCGGAATAAGCTGTATCTCGGGGCTCTTACTACGGTAAGGTAACTAGATACCAAAAGTAGTTCCCATCGGAGGCAGATGTTTTCTGTTGTGCTATAGCTTAAGCTTAACGGTAGCATTGATAAAGAGCGTCTGACGTCTAGGACAGATAGAAGTCTGCCGCGCTTGCATAGCCGAGCGATGGGCCGGCCGTATTCGCCGTACTGATGCGCGATGAGCTGCCGATCTACATACCTTTGCACATCGACATGCCTCGTCGACTCTTTCCCGAGGGGCGATGCCACGATTGCCGGCAATGATTAGCTTCAGAGGCGCATTGGTTGGTAGGGCATTGGAGCTGGAACTCGGCTACTTTGGATTCTTGCGTTAGATAGGTCACGGCAGTGGACGGGGTGCTTGAAACGGTGAGGAACCGAATCTTTAGAGGAGGCATCGGGCTTGGCAGCATATAGCGTCGGTAGTATGAATTTATTTTCGGGGGTATCCGAAGCGCTAGACCGTCTACAATACTTCTCTTCCGTGCAAAGAAAGGTATACGTAGATAGTAACTATGCCTATAGGTACTGAAAACTTCTCCTTACACACTGCAATATACATATATATACAATGCTAGATGGTCATCCATTTGTGAAGAGAGCAATGCGATATTATTATACCTCGGCCCGCCATCCACTTACAAGACGAGCGGCTTCCGAGGGATAAACGCGGCATTCTGTCGGGCTAAGGGTGACCTATGCGTAAGTAAGTAGGTATCTACCCTGCTTGGCGGGGGCGGGGGAATGAACTTGTACCTACCTTACCTACATGCATGTACAGTCGGCAACTTGCCCGACTAGATACTAATGTACTTACTTGCTGTATGTTAGATGGGTCCTAATAGGTACTTACAGGTATTAGTTAGTCGCCGTCTCGGGTGGCTTGAGACGGAGCTCCCCCGGACCAGGTAGGTATGTATTTTAAGCCAATTGATTTATTTCACCGTCTTGTCTCGTCCCGACTCGTCTTGATTTTTGCTTTCTCTCTATTCCCCAACCACCAACACACGCTTTGACATATTTGTCTGCTCTGCCTCTCTGCTGGCTTCGACGAGGACGACGTGTATCATCGACCTAGTCACAGGTCGGGAGCCAGTCAATTGTACGCACAGCTTGCGCCATGTCTGCTGTGAATCGGAGCGTCCGAACCGCTTCGAAGTCGCTGCGACTCGGGTCGACCCCTCTGGCACCTCCATCTACACGCTCATTCGGCCTGTCGTTAGCGTCCTCCAGCAGCGCCGCTACAATAACCTCGTCTCCTCTCTACCGCCATCACCATCACCACCGCCGCCACCACCACCAACACAGCTTTTCCACAACCGCCGCCAACATGTCTGCTCCGCCCATGCCCACACAGCACAAGGGCTACGACCCCGAAATACAAGACATTGCGAAATATGTCGCCCAGCCTATCAACTCCGAGCTCGCTGTAAGCCTTTGATTCCACCACCTTTGCCCTTCCTCTGAACTCTGCCTAGCCCCGTTACAGAGCCGTCGCTAACCGGTGGTGCAATCTTCTTTTCGCAAATACAGTTCGACACAGCTCGATGGGTGTTCCTCGATACCCTGGGCTGCGGACTCGAGGGCTTGCGCTTCAAAGAGTGCACTAAGCTTCTGGGTCCTATCGTCCCCGGAACCGTCGTTCCTAACGGGACCAAGGTCCCGGGCACCGACTTCGTCCTCGACCCCGTCAACGGTGCCTTCAACATCGGTGCCATGATCCGCTGGCTCGACTACAACGACTGTTGGCTGGCTGCCGAATGGGGACATCCTTCTGATAACCTCGGCGCCATTCTGGCCGTCGCCGACTGGGTCAACCGGACCAACAAGGCCGGTGGCAACCTCGCCAACGGCAAAGTCTTCACCATCCGCGATGTCCTTGAGGGTATGATTAAGGCCCACGAGATCCAGGGTTGCCTGGCCCTCCTCAACTCGTACAACAAGGTCGGCCTCGACCACGTCGTCCTGGTCAAGGTCGCCAGTACCGCCGTCGTCTCCCAGATGCTGGGTCTCAGCGACTCACAGATCGCCGACGCCGTCACGCAGGCTTGGGTCGATGGCCAGAGCTTACGTACCTACCGTCACTCTCCCAATACTATGTCCCGCAAGTCATGGGCTGCCGGTGACGCCTGCCAGCGCGCCGTCAACCTAGCTCTGAAGGTCATGAAGGGCGAGCCCGGTATCCCCACCGTCTTGTCCGCCCCTGTCTGGGGTTTCTACGATGTCCTGTTCAAGGGCAACAAGTTCCAGTTCCAGCGCCCCTACGGCAGCTATGTCATGGAAAACGTTCTCTTCAAGGTCTCCTACCCTGGTACGTCGTAACTTTCTCCCCTCGGCCCTCTCGGTCCCTCAGTGAATTGCGTGTGCTATCGATTGCCCGGCTAACCGTGTATACAGCGGAATTCCACTCGCAGACAGCGGTCGAGGCATCCTCCAAGATCTTCCAGAAGCTCAAGGAGATTGGTAAGTCGGCGGCCGACATCAAGGGCGTCACATGCCGAACCCACGAGGCCTGCATCCGTATCATCGACAAGCAGTTCAAACCCATGGACAACTTCGCGGACCGTGACCACTGTATCCAGTACATGTGCGCCGTGATGCTCGTGTTCGGGCGGCTCGAGGCGACGGACTACACGGATGGAGGCGAGGCGGCGACGTCGCCGCTCGTCGAGTCTCTGCGACAAAAGATCAAGTGTGTCGAGGATCCGCAGTTCACTAAAGACTACCACGACCCGGCGCTCCGCACCATCTCTAACGCGCTGACGGTGGAACTCAACGACGGCACAGTCCTCGACGAGATCGTGGTGGAGGCGCCCCTCGGTCACCGTCTCCGGAGAGAGGAGGCCAAGCCACATATCCTGGCCAAATATCAGCGACACCTGTCACCTCACTTCTCGGAGGCGCAGGTGAAGGAGCTTGTGGAGCTGGGCATGGACTCTAAGAAGCTAGAGGCTATGTCGGTAGACGAATATGTCGACAAGTATGCTGTTAAGGATAGCAAGTTTGTTTAGAATTGATACCTATAAGTGCGGTGGAATCTAAGTTATATAGATGTAGATTTTTTTGACCATTTGATGGTTGGTATCTTGTACATGCATCGTTGGGTACAAAACATTACTGTTGATCGTCATAGAGAGGATCGATGACATGCCTGCTGTGGTGATATACTGTGTAAGAGCATTTGCTAAGATTTGCTAATTAGCACACTTTACACGCCTACATGTAAACCCCAAGTTATGTCCGCTACTTATCAATGGGAGGTCAACCTGTGTATACCTGTACGTGATGCGGTTAGCATTGCACTAATAACCCGCTTAAGTAAAACCTTGACCCATATTCTAGGTAGTCTAGGTACCTACCTACATAGGTAGCTAAGACCAAAGCACTTGTGGTGGGGCTGTGGCGGGGTATGGGAGGCCCCCATACATTAAATATTCTAGTACAAAATATCCGGCAACACTTGCCGACCAATACCTACTTACCTACCTATACTTACATAATTATCAGAATCCAGTCACCTGTCTCCTTTCAACAGCAGCAGCAACAGCAACAACAATAACAACAACCACAGCAAATCACCGCTTATTCCTACTGCGTTCAATCTTGGCATCAAGGATAAACTCATTATTGGTCTATCTACCTACGAAGCATAGTTACGAGTCGAATCGGGTGTGCTGACAGCCACAGACGGATAATCGACAATGGTGACCCTCGACCGCCAGGAAGTCATCGCGAATAACAAGTCACTGCGTCTCATCAAGAATGTATGCCTGCGTGTCCATAGCCATCTATCTGTGTATATGCCTCCGCCCGCTCTCCATCTGCTGACAAGGCCGTTGCTGTCGTATCCAGGAGCTCGAGCACCTGCTGGAGAAGGGCGTCATAACCGACGATGTCTTCGACTCCATCTCGGGCCTGCTGCCAGCCGAGTCGTCGCTTTCCGGCGCCCCGACCCCGGCATCACGGAACCCGGCCGCCGTGTCGTTGCCGTCGCCGCCGGCCCCAACACACGCCATGGCTAATCTCGCCCTCCACCAGAATCCTTCGCCAAGTCCGGCTCCCCCGGCCTACAACACCACCGGCCCGCCGGCCCTGCCCTCGCGCGGCAACGCTCCGCCGCCACCGCCACCAGCAAAACCCGTCATCGCCCGCGCGAGGGCGCTGTACCAGTACCGGGCCGCCGACGACCGCGACCTGTCGTTCGAGCGCGATGACCAGATCGCCGTGCACGAGTACATGAACGACGACTGGTGGATGGGGCGCAACGAGCGGACTGGCGCTGAGGGCATCTTCCCCAAGAACTACGTACAGATCGACCACAACGAGAAGGCTGGCTACTACGCCCCGGCCCAGCCCGCCTACGGCTTCCCAGCAGCGCCCGCCGGCCCGAACGGCGCCTACCCGCCCCCGCCCCAGGCCCAGAACCCCTACAACTCGCAAGTCCCGCCGATGGCCGTCGCCGAGGGGGGTGGCCAGCCCGGTAACGGTGGCGGCTCATCGAGCAAGGTGAACGAGACGGGCAAGAAACTTGGTAAGAAACTGGGCAATGCTGCCATCTTCGGTGCCGGCGCCACGCTCGGTGGCAATCTCGTCAACAGCATCTTTTAATCAACCGAAAAAACCCGGATAATGATAATAAGGAGAAGGAGAGAGAAAAGCAACCCGGTTTTGTCTGTACATATTTTACGAGGTGGAGTTGGCCCCTTTGCCCTGCACAGTTGAAGGCAAACGCGGCCACAACATGTTACAGCATCATCAGACCCGACAAGACCCGGGCATGATGCGGGGATAGTCTTTCGACAATGGGACGTGTGGTTAGACACCGGGTGCGGTGGTTTCTGGTATTCACCGTAAATAGGTCACTTTGGCGTTTTTAGTGCATTTATTTAATCTGAAACAGCCTTTATTGGCTTATGATTGATGCCTTGCGAAGTATCCTTATGGCGTAACCTAGAGGACGAGCCTACTGGCCAATTACACAGTTGACCTTTTTCCTTGATCACAACAGCAAGCGACACGCTTTTCACCCCTGCACGTATACAGACGCTGCAACAAGGCTATTCTTTTTGTAGTTGAACCCAGGCTTTGGAGCGGTACCATCATTCAGCAAACCCCCACGAGATTTTCCCGTGGAACATAAGAGGAGAGAGCATTGGAGACTCTGCGTGGGAATTGGGTTGCAAGCGAGAAGTTAATTTGTTAGAAATCCTTGGTTTCCATTTGCATTTAACGATATGTAGGCCGGAAGAAAGCTATATTGTTAGGAAGATGTTATATAGTCTTCAACACTTAGAGCCAATCTGGGGCAACAATGGTCTATAAGCTTAGTACTGTGTCGATATAGAGATACTTTACGTAGCGGGTTCAACTAATCATCAACTTGGCCAAGTCTGGAGTCGAGACGGGGTTTCTTCAATGAACTCGTGCTTCTTAACTACGAAAGCCCGGGAAATACTGCCAAGCCTAGCACTCCGAGGCTTGACAAGTCTAATGAAGCCAGTAATAGACCCGACCTCATCATAAGAACTAGGAACGCTATACACTAGTCACGCCAGTTGTCTGGATGCTAGGTCATCGTCTTCATATAGTTGCCTCGTTGGTCTCCTTTTATCATTGCCATCCTTTTCTCATTCGGTAGCTTGGCACCATAAATGTTAGCTTTAGTCTCGTTCGACTGGAAGACAAACTTTGACGGCATGATGACGGTGCTCAGACTCTGGGGTCGTTGCATGGCCACTGTACAAATTACCTATCGAGCTATATTACATGTAAATATTCATTATGGTGGGAGATAACTTAGAAGCAACCGTTGCTTTCTGGGGTTGAAACTCCAGTATAAATAGTACAGTCAGGTAAAGAAACAAGCAAGTCTCAAATATGTTGACTATGAGCTGACTTGGACGTAGCAGGTTCTCCTTACGATATCTTATTGTAAATTGGTCCTAGCCTACCATACAACAGCACCTCTCACGAACCCCTTATTCACCAATTCTTTCACATTGTTAGCGAGACATTTCAACTTGAAGGCATCGATTTCATATCCCTCGCCTAGAGTATTCACGAAATAGTCGAAATCTAATTCCTCAAATGAGCGGGAGCATTTCTCTAGCAGTCGTCTCAGCGTCGCAGTTCTGTACCTCGGGTCCCGAATCGCTGCGTCTAGCGTAAGCGTCAGCAGAGACTGCTTTGTGACATCAACATCAACGTCCTCATATATCTCATCTTCAGCATCATTGACATCCTCGCCTCGGATGATTCGCTTCCCCTTCTGGCCCTTCTTTGTCGTCCTCCTTTCCCTTCCTCTGTCCTCTGCCCTCTTCAGCTCCCATATAACACTCGCATAAAACTCCCTAAGCTCCCTGAGCACCCAAGGCGGGTCCTCGAAGCGATTGCACTCAGGCGGGACATGACCAGGTCGCCAGAAGTCCGTAGCCGGCTGCCATCTCCAGACGAAGGGATTAAAATCGCGAACAAGCCAGCGCGGCAGCGCCTCGTTGCCGAGGCTTCGGGGCGTCGCCCGTGCGCCGTCCCAGCCGAAAATAGCCTTAATGGCTGTGCCGTCCTCGGCGAGGAGTATATTATGCATGCTAACATCGGGGTGCGTGAGGACGAATTTCTTCATCTTCGTCTCCCCTTCACCTACTCTCACTCCTCTCATACGACTTATCTCACGAGGGAGTTTATCTGCTGATGATCTCTTCCCCGTGCCGGGCTCATGGATGAGTTCAAGCAGCAGTCTCAACAACCCGTCGATGCCTCTTTCAGGTACTGTAGTTGGCGGCCAGGTATCTAGCAAGGCGGTGTAGGTATCGCGGGGATGGTCCCAGGGCCCAGTATGGCAGTACAACGGCGTAGAGAGGCAGTCCTCGTCAGCGAACCAGCGCAAAACCATAGCTTTCACATCTCGTTCGCGCAAGGGGCCCGTAGTAGTACCGACGAGTTCGCCATGGCGCTTATCAAAGACCAGCGCGCCGCCGCTATCGAACTCGTACTTCCCCAGCTCCAACATAGCGGTGGCAACGTTTCGAAGGATCTTCTCCCTCCTCTCCTTCAGCACGTGTCCATCGACGTCGCCACTGTCTCGCCCGAACCAGACGTCTTCGAGCCGCCGCCCCTGAACAAACTCCATGAGCAACCAGGGCGCGCCGACCTCATTGCCCGGGCGACAGTCCGCATCGATGACCTCGGGGACGGGCACACCGGTTTCCTCGCGCAGCATATGAAGCAGGAATGCCTCGGCGCGGAGCGTCTCGCAACATAGCCGATCCCACGCGCCATCTTCAGCGGCCGCAGGTATCTTCGCGATCCACTGCACCCCGTCTCCGTGACGCCCGCTCTCGCCGGTTCCTTCTTCTCTCGCACCCCTCTGCCCCTCGCGCGGGAACCGAATCACGTAAAACACGTGTCCACTGCCGAAGAAGGGGTCTCCCACTACCGGGAGCGGCACCGGGTCCGCATCGCGTCCTAAGTATGACTGGCGACGACGGCGCTGTTCGAGGAGATCTCGCGCGAGATGCGGCAAGGCCAACGTGTTAACGCGTGCAATAACGGGCGCAAAGTCCCTTGTCTTCCGCTCGTACTCCATGCGCATCCGATCCCGCCGCGCCTCCGGCGTCTCCCCGTCGCGTCTACAGCTAGACGGACGCTGAAGATCGACTGGTGCCGCTCGTAGAAGCGCATGGCTCCAACTCGGCGTAGTTTGTCCATCGGCCGACTCAGCCCCAGTTCGTCTTGCTTCGGATATCTCGTTTGCCGGGTGCAAGAAGCGAGATAATGTCCCGCTCCATGATAGATCCCCCAACGAAGCCAGGTTTTGGCGTAGCCTTGCCGTGTCGAGACCGCCGGTGTAGTCTAGATGAGCCTGGTGTCCCCTGAGCCTCAACGAGAGCCCTACGACTATGGACACGTCTGCGTGGTGATCACGAGCCAGCTTAGCCAGCTCGACCCGCCGATCACTGCGAGAGCGTTCCACGTAACTTGTGGTTGCATGCTCTGTCATGTCTTCCTTCAGTCTAGTGCGGAAAACCGGGAGGAGAGGAAAAGAAAAAGGAAAGAAAAAAAACAAATAGACAGCCAAGAGTGTTTTCTGGGTGCGTTGCTATTGCACCATGTCTGTGTCTAAGCCGAGGAGACGCGCAGACAAAGGTGCCCGCCAACAAGTCAGTAAATGCATTTACGAGTTGGCGAAACACCGTATCCGGATATCAGGGATATCTATCTAAAACTTTGAATGACATTGTTCCACGGAGTTCTAACCATAAAGAGAACTAAATATACATAATCGATAGATATGCGTGCACATCCATCAGTCTTTGTCAACCTCTAATGCAAAAGGGGTATAACCACCATGACCATTTAGTGCGAACGCCTCGCCAACTCTAAGTCTTGTTATAATTATTATAGAGTAATCTTCGCAAGCCCGGCTACGACAAAGGAGTGAGAAACTCGCCGACAGACCTGTCATGATCTATCATGGCCATGTAACAACTTCCATAAGCAGAAAGAAAAGAAAAGAAATATAAGGGCTGAAAAACAAAACCAAGGATATGTTAAACTGAACCGGTACCAAACGGGGCAACCTTGCCAAGGTGTATGTATAATCACCTATAAGCCTAGTGGAGAAGAATGAGCACCGGAATAACTAGGGGGTTTGCGGCTAAGTGCACTGTCTGAAGATGCGAGGGAGCCTTAATGCCGCCGTAGGCTGCATCCATCGCCTAAAGCGCTCGAGGGTCGAGTCCTACCGCGACCTAAGCCACCAAGCTCCCAAGCCGACGAGGAGGAGAGTTGCGAAGAAAGCGATGCCTCGCTTCGATCGTGAAGCTAGCATCGACCAGCCAATCACCCACTCCCACTTCTTGACCCGGGCACGGTGATCCCATGACTCGAAATTAACGGGATATGGAAGCCTAATACGAGGATCGTTGCTATTCGAAGCATATAACCCTTGAGGGGGTGCTAGCACCGGAGGTTCGATAACTGGAACTGTAAGGCGAAGAAAGACAGCCCTGTGATCGCTGGTTCGGACCGGTGGTAGTGCGTCGTAGGCTATGGTATTTATGACGGTGTTAGGCCCGGCAGAAGACTGGGAAACCCAGGGAGGAATGTTGAGATAGAGCACACGATCACACCAGCCTGGCCATCGATGAGGAGCCCATTTCCAAAACACCACATCATGGGCGGGTGGGGAGCCATTCTGATGGGCCTGGGCCTGGGCCTCTTCTCCATCTATCAGTTGAAGTTTATAGGTTGGTGGGAAGGAAATCGAGGATTCTGTTAGTCCGTGTAGTGTCCGCCCTGCCGCTTTTTCTGGCCCAAGTTGATCCTGCCCGAGAAAGTGTTTGAAGTGGTGTGGGCTCTTGGGGTTCAAATTGGGGAAAACAGACTTCGATGTCGGAGGCGTTTTTGATATTCGATAATTTAGGTCGCCCGCAACGAAAAGGTGGGACCCGGGCTTATAGATGGTGATGTCATGTAACGCCTTCTCGTTCTCGTCTCGAGAAAGGAGAGCCTCACGCTCATCCTCGCTATCAGATGTGTGGGGTGTAGGATGTGTAGACTTGCCGCCCCGGAACTTCTTAGGGTTTTCGAAAACTATGACGACGAGGGTGAGCAGATGCTATCTCGACTTACAACTTGGGAGGACAGGAACACTCACGCAATCCAGACACGATACTCTCCCAATTCTTGTTCCTCTTGCTCAGATTCCACTCCTGAGCAGCCAAATGAGTGCCCACAAAGGTCAGTTCGGTCTCTCTCTTCCGGCCTTCTGCGTCGTCCTTGGAGAATAGCATGCGGAGACCGAGGGCTCCCTTGTTTGCCATGTCGCCGGCCCCAAAGCTAACCTCGGTGGACTTTACGTTACGCAGAGCACTAGGGTCAAGAGCAAAGAGCATAATGCCGGTCATACCAACATTGCGAGTGGTTACGAGGGTGTAAGGGGAATCTTGAGGTACATCTGGCAATCCATCCTGATCTTCGTCTCTATACTCATGCTCCTGGTAGGCTGCCTGATCTTGACTTGGTCTAGCGACGGAAGGGCTAGCAGCGAGGTTTACGGCAGAGGCCCAGCTTTGAAAATAAGGATTGATCATGTAGGAGCCGATGAAACTGTGCTCGAGAGGCGCCATCTCTTGGAGGCATCTGTAGAAGCAGGAACGTTAGGCTTCGGGGAAAGCACTGGGCGGTGGGCAGACTTACATAACAACAATTTCTGGCAAGGCGCTGGCATTCTTCGCAAAAGCATTGCGAAGATGGAGGGCGAAGACAGACGGATTGATCTGTTCCTTGGCGGCGTTGAAGGTGAGAATGAAGATGTCTGCGGACGGGGCCGCGACCCGGAGCTGCTCGGACATGTCTATGACTCGATGGGCACGGTAGGTGCGTATTTACGGCACTCTATACTCGACGCAACACGCTGATTGATGCCGGTTGACGCCGGGGCGGGGTAGGGTAGGGTTGGGGGCCGATGTGGTGGTCTCGCCCGTCCCGTCAGCTAATAGGAATCAGCTAATAGGGAGGTAGCAGAAAAAGTGGCTGATCGGGAGAGCTGATGCCAGTAGGTCGGCAACATATATGGGCTGCAGATGTGTTGTGGTGTGGTGGTGTGGTGTGGCGTGGCACCAGATCTGACTGAGTACTGTATCTGGCTACCGTAAGTATCTGTGTCAGCCAAAAAAGCCTGGACAGGATAGGATGGGATGATGTAGGTGTAGATGGTGTAAATTGGAGGGGATGTTGTTGATATACATACCTCTGTAGAACAACCCCCCTCTTTGTCTGCTGGCTGCCGTGTCCCAACAACGCCCTTGCCAATGACAAAATGCTGTATTTATAATGACTACCTACTTAAGTAGGCAACCGCGCATCTAACTCAAGTAAGTAGTTAACTACCTTAGATAGCCTTAGGTAGGTACTATTGGTGCCACAATTGAACGATATCGAGAGGATAGGCCAAGGTGATGCTGAAGAAATCTGGTTGTGGGTGGTCATTCTCAGCTCTCTCTCTCTTGTATACAGGTGCCTATATCAACATGTTGACACTAAGCATTCACGCGTTGCTATAACTACCCAAGAAAAACAAAAACAAAGATAAAGTTTACTACCTATTGTACTCAAAAGTATGATTGATGCCTGGGTCTTGCGATTATAAGGTTTGGTCCAAGCCTCAATGAGAGACCATGCCCGCCCACCTTTAGTATAACTTAACGCAGGGGTGCTCCACTCATTAAGGTACCGGTACACTCATAATAGCCCTCACAACGCTTACCGAGCCACTCATGGTTTCCAGCTCCTCCTCAGCTCCTCAGCTCATCCAGGCAATCTCTCACGTGTCACGTCTACTTACGAAGGCTTGTTACAAAGCTGAGAAAAGAATTCCTTAATGCTACCTAGCGTGTATTGTCTGCCTACCATGCTGCCATCCCAGGGGGGAGATATAGTGTAGCCGTGAGCCTCTGGTCCCATCGACTCAAGCTGCCACTATTCCCTTGATCCGTTCTCCGCCTGCTTTCTTCTGTGTACTATCCCCATCTTAGGCAAGCGTATTATGACACTCTCTATCCAGCCCGCACTTTGCATCTCGTTGAACCATTTCAGCTCGTGGAGTAGCGAGTAACTACTGAAGGTGACGCCTCTACCTGGTGGCAATAAAACAACCGGGGCTTTCACCCACTGATAACGTCTCGAGCTAACCGGCAATGACTTGCAATGACGGAGACATCAGGACTAGGCCGAATATCGAATATCGAATGCCGCGACTCTCGAGATGAGTGGCGAAAAGGGATGTTGCGATGGATATCACTATATCCTACCCTCGTCTTCCGTCGCCGTATATTGCGACTCTATTCCGCTTGTAAACTCGTGGCGTGTACGGCGGTGGAATCGTACAGACTCTTATCTGGCATACTCGGTTACCGAAAGAATGGTGCTCTGGCATGTGGATCATCTCCCTCTAGCATGATGACGTAGCAAACTAAAACAAAAATGCCAAGGAAAGAGAGTAAGGAGGAAAAAAAAGAAAAACAAGTCAAATAAGGAAACCTCCAGCCTAGTCATATCGGTGAGGGTGATGAGATCGCATCGAAGGAGAATAGGCAGAGTAGACCGGTTTCACTCAATGCCATACGCTCAATCTCTGGTTGGCGAATATCAAATGATACGCAGCTGGAGAACAACGCGTATTAACTTAAGGTCGCCTCAATAGACCTAGGCCATGGAAAACGACACCCTGCGAGTCGCCGAGTGCCGGACGTGCCGTTCGAACAGGGCAAAGCGCTTAACAAGGGACGCGATCCAAGATCGGACAAGCCGATAGTAAATCACGTCTCTGAGCCTCTTGGCCTGTTCGAGCCATGGAATTGAGTCGTAAACCGAGAATCATCGAAGAACGGAAACCAAAGCAACCCAAACACTAGGAAAGGGGGGAGGTAGTGCGTAGTTCTCCGTTGCCCAACCTGCAACCACGATCCACAAGTAGATCTAAGTGGTGCCATACGTACGAGCAACAACGAGATATACCACGGGGAAGGGAATATTCTCGTGGAGCGATCATAGGTAGTCGATACTACCTCCACAATGCGGGACTATGATGTTAAAGCGACGGAGCCATTGATCATTTAGGGCGGTAAGAGCCAGACGCATATCCGGAACCGGTTCCTTGGACTTTGGAAGCTGATCGCAGCCTGTTACCGTAGACTGAAGTGTCAGCAATCATGTCAGCAATTCCTCCGGCCAGCGTTATGAATCACACCAAACTCGAAGGAAAGATGATTCCTTACTAGGAATGCTTGAACTGGACTGGGTTGGCGAGACACTCACATCCTGTCGCTTCCCCCGACGGCTCGGTTAGTTTCGGGAGTGTCAACGCCTTGAGGGCCACGTTCCATCACCTTGCGTCGAGTGCTTGAAATTGCATTCGCTTTAACAGCGTTAGCCTGAGCATTTGCACCAGCAGGAGTGACATTCGTACGAGCGCGTTTCTCGTCCTCCTCAGCACCCTGACCAGCAGCTTGGGCAATAGCCTGTGCATTCTTTTGGTACTTATATACTGTCCAATCGAACACGTAATCGTACTGGAAACCCTCACGAACGAAAAGATCCCGGAAGATCTTACGGAGGTAACTATAATCGGGCTTGTCGTCGAAGCGCAAGGAACGAGTGTAGTTAAGATAGATGGCAAACTCGTTAGGAAATCCCCTGCAGAGAACCTCGGTAGGTGTAGTCATCTTCTTCTCCATAATTCGATCATACTTCTGCTTCTTGGTAGCAGCCTTCAATCCCTGCCAGGGAAGAGATCCGCGGCAAAAGTACAACATGACATAGCCAAGAGACTCCATATCGTCACGGCGGGATTGTTCTACATATTTGTCAGTACGCCTAGAACCAAAGCCTAATATGACGAAGTGACCTACCAACACCTAAATGGGTGTTGATGGAAGCATAGCGAGCTGTCCCTGTCAAATTCTTGTTCTCACGGTAAGGGATGTGGAAATGAGTCTTGGGGTCTCTGTATTTTTTAGCCAGACCAAAATCAATGACATTGACCTGGTTACCACGCTTGCCGATACCCATGAGAAAATTATCGGGTTTGATGTCCCGGTGGATGAACGACTTGGCATGGATGTACTCGATGCGAGAGATAAGTTGATCAGCCAAGAGCAGCACAGTCTTCAGCGAGAACTTGCGGTTGCAGAAGTTGAAAAGATCCTCCAAGCTAGGACCAAGTAGGTCCAGAACCATGGCATTGTAATCACACTCGGTGCCGAACCATCGAACAAAGGGAATACCGACACCACCGGCGAGGGACTTGTAGACACGTGCTTCGTATTCAAGCTGGGGATGCTTGGCCTTGACGGACTCCAGCTTGATGGCAATCTCTTCACCGGAAATGATGTTGGTTCCCAGGTAGATGTCACCGAAAGAACCAGAGCCAATCTTGCGACCGATGCGGTACTTGTTACCGACGCGAAGATCCTAGATAGCGTGTATCAGCACAAGTTCATATAGACAAGGCTGGGTGGCCTAGGGTTGTTTGTTGCTACAGGTGGAGCATTGATGGGTGTATAGTTGCTGACACCGATATTCGGAACTCGCCCACCGCCTCGTCCGAATGCACGTGGTCACAAAAGGGGTGTGGCAGAATTGAACATACCATTGTAGTCATGTTGATGATGGGTGGAGCTAAGAGCTACCTCAAAATAGTTGAGATTATGTATTTGGGAGGTGAGATAGATTTTCGAACGAAACGATAACGACGAGTCGGTAATTGAAGGACGTTATAATAAGGGACCGAACGATCTGTGGCGCTGTGACCAGGTCAGCATGAAACGAGCTGGACGGGATGTTTCAAGTGGGCAGGAAAAAGATAAGGATAGAAGAAGCGTGACAAATCGAGTCACTGGTAATGAGATGGACCTCCAGAAAGGCAAGATGAGAAGTGAGTGAGTGAGTGCAGTAGAAGTGTGATGATGGGCGGAAGGAACATGTTTTGGCAAGAAGTCGACAGAGACGTACAGCCCTGCCAAGGTGGACTACTGTTGGCAAGTAGTGGTCTGAAGAATGTGTGGGAAATGCAGCAGTGGGTGAACAAGATTTGACCAGGAACTACGTGAAACAGAAGAGAACAATGGCAGCGCTTATGTGGCTGTGAATGGAGGCCGTGATGAAGGACGCCTGAGATTTGAGATGGGATGAAAAGAGCAAGTACGGGTGGCGGGGGCAAGATGAGCTGAGGAATCTTCTTACCTAAAAGACAGAGAGTTTGTGTTGTCGTCAGCCAGCGCTGGTTCCGGGCGGGATGGAGATTGTCAATGGATCGAAGGTTAGCGTTGGCGGGTTGCTAGACACCGGGACGAGGAGAGAAGCGAAGTTAAAATGAAGAGAGACTACGGGTGGGAGAGAAAAGCGAAAGGCGTGACACTTTGGGGGACGACGCCTTTCAGACGCCCTTCGGACAAGATTGATGGTGTGTGTGGATTGTAGATTGTAGAGGGAAGAGTCGGTAGGTAGAGAGGAGAGAAAGGAAGATAGAGAGAGACTTAGGAGGTAGGCGATGTTGTTTAGGGAGGTTCGGGACAGGGAGATAGGGCGGTGCCACTGGCTGGTTAGGTACTGGGGTACAGACAACTGGGGAATTGGTTAGGTAGGCAATTGGTAGGGAATCGGTAGGTAGGGAAGACGAGGGAAGGGTGCCCTATGCATAAGGGAGGAGAGGAGGAGAGAAGGGGGCGGTCAAGCCAGGCCAGGCCAGGCCAGGCAATGTCCCCACAAGTGGTGGTTTTCCGCCTGTGCTTTGCTGTCGCTTGCTTGCCTTCTTGGCTGGTTTGCTGGTTTTGCTGGGTTGGGGTGCAGTTAAGCGCTGCTGGCTACCTACCTAGGTACTGCTGGTCTGCACTGGGCACTGGTTGGGGAGAGCACAGACAGACACAGGCATAGGCACAGGCACAGGCATTTCAGATACGGTGGTTAATTGTCCCGGCGTTGAACGTTGTAGATACCTACCTAGTCCTACTAACGGTTATGTGTACCTACACAAATTCAAGTACCTATATAGGTACCTACCTCCTAGGTAGTGTAGGTATGGCATAGTTGGGCAGCCACAGCTCTTTCCACTCTGTTGGCCGCCGAACTTCTAGTGTAGTGGAGGCTGGAATGCCCATTAGTGCCATTTTTCTTTGTTCCAGCTACATGTATTCAATCAATCGGTAAGCAGGCCAGACCCACTGGACGACGCATGAATACCTAGAGGTACCTACCTGGTAGTGCCTTGCCGTAGGTGGTACCCGTAGCATAATACTTTCTTCTCCAAGACCTCGAGGCTTATCAATTCCCTATTATTCACCTTCCTTCAATCAGCCTTTGTCCGACGACCAAAGGGCGACCAATTGACAAGACAGGCAAGCAGACACTTGAACAATGCCATTACTATTCCCATTCCTGTTCCCGTCTCTGCTCGCTCTCCTGTGTCAAAAGGCAATCAATGATCGACGCATTCGTATCTGCATGCACCCCACACAACAACGACAACACCCAGCTCACTCAATCTCATCGTGGCCGTGTGTGGTTAAGGTCGATTCAAGGGACTACAGAATCACAGTACTGGCCGGTCTTGCTTGGAAGGAGGGGCACGATGAAAACAGAACGTTGAGCAAAAGTAAGTCGTTGCTGTTATCCTCCAGCATTGCCAGCGAACACAGAAACACCATGTTACCTCATGGGCAACAAATAGGTAAATGATTGCGAATACTGGATAGGTGGCAATCATTAAGATCATGCCACACATATACAGTATATGCCCAAGTAAATGCGTTTACGTCATTGCAGCCCAAAGGCCTCAGTGTTGACACAAACTATTTAAGGTTAGTAGGTAGGAGGCGGTTCGTGGTCCAATCTAATTCGCAAAGTTATAACGTTTCTGGCTTGTCTACTCGTTCAGTAAGGCAGGCTACCGGAACTGAATCCAGGTCGTGGAAATGACCTGAAGGTATGGTCAATTCCCAATGTGCCAAATAGATGACACCCTCTAGTATACGCATAGTACCTGCGCCTGTCTATGATCCTAGTTCATGATCCCACGTTAGAACTCCCGTCTCTCCATTTACATACAGTATAGTAGTACGGTAACTATTTGAAGTGTACCACCTATGTATCTCCACTGAGGCTCTACCGGGGTCCTTACAGTACGAAGTTCTAGAATTCAACCTACTCGCAACTTTTGTCTGAAGTTCCTACCTTGGGCAAACTAACCTAGATAGGTAACTTTTAGTACTCCAACATACATTGTATATCACTGACCAGCAACCAACTCACTGAGCCTTATACACCAAATGAAGAAGTAAAAAAGGTATAAAAAATAGACATGGTCATGCCCCTCGACACCAAGACCTGCTTCTGACCCGTCCATGTCTTCAATAATCAATCACATGACTGTCAGCCTATATACTCGAGTGTGGACTTTCATCGATCTGACGCCATCCGGTTCGAGCCGATCTTAGTGTACCCATCTACGTGCCATTTCCGCCAAGGCCGACATTCCAGCTGACACGATATCTAAATTCCTCTTCGTCTTACCTGCCGCACACTTGCATAAAATACATAGGTAATTTGTATGTGAATTCAATGGATAGCCTATCAGCTTTTAGAACACCTTTACAGGAGTACGGCATACTTTTAATTAGCTATTGTAGCTATTGTTTGGGTATAGCATCTTAAGCCTTTTTAACTTATGTTTATAGGCTATTATAAAAGGCTACTGCGAAAAGCTATACGAAAAGCTATTGTAAAGAGCTATTGCAAAGACTTTTATATATTTAACTGCTTAGGTACCGCTTCTGCAATAGCTTTAATACAAAACAGCAGCAACGAATAAAAGCAAAATACTAGAAGTACCATTGCTAGCATAGGTACTTGACTGGGTAGAATTTTACTGCAGTATGTAGGCCTCAACTATGCAAATTACACAGCGTCCCGGATATGAGCGAGGAGCCTGCCTACCTATATAATGCAGGTAATTGCGACGATGCATTCCGGCAGGATCAGGAACTTGTGACAAAGGGGGAAGGGGGTAGGAGACCTGCATGCATGCGGGTGATGTGATGTCACAGTCGTCGCGAGAACAAAGCCGGAAAATAGAAGCAGGGCGTACTGCGTCAGTCGTGTCCATACGCATAGGACTGAGCACTATACATATGCGTACAGTAGTATACCTCTTCCCTCTGCCGCTTGGCGCGACAGCCGCGCGCCTGCTTTATTTCTTCAGGTAACCTTTGGCGACCGAGATCTGTTCGTAACGTGGGTTTGTAACGTGGGCAGTCTTGGGCGTATCATGCGGTGCTGACTGCGCGGACTGCGTAGATAGTGCAGATAGTGCTTGGCTCACTGCAAATGCGCCTACATATGTATGCTTAGGTATTCGAACGAGCACTTCAAAATGCTTTTCCTGGCGTCCTGCCATATCGGGATGTTCAAAGAATGTGCCACGCTTGCAAGCCCTCTTTCGGTCTCTCACCCCCTGTGCATTCTGGTCAGCCGAGGGAACTGAACGTCAGCATGTTCTAGATTATCAGAGTGTGGATCCCCATATGGGCTTCGACGTGATCTCTGTTCATTTCTCTCTTCGTCTGTCCGACAAGTCGTGAGCTTGTCGACAGCAGGGTCGCCTAGCTTTAGCTATCCTACATAGGCCAGTGTTCTACTGCCTACATACGTAGTACTCTTCTGCTCTACTTACCTACGCCGTGCGCATTTCCACCCCCTATCACACAAGTCCCATCAGTTTCGTTTCGATGGGATCAGACTCTTCCGTGTCCACAGCGGCGCCACAGCGGGGCAACAATGCAAGAATACGCAGTGAGGCTTCTCTCCTTAGTCTAGCTCGGTCGCGGCCACGACGATCGCTTACGAGATCGTGTGATATCGGCGACCTTTTTCTAGTAGTTATAACCCATTCATTAGCAGCCTAATTGACTGTCAGGTAGACAGGAGTCCAACAATGGACGTGTCTTCGTAATTTCGCACTCGCGCAGGGACACGGGTGATGCATGTTGGGCTTCTTCTAAGTTACATATATACTAGTTGTGTTACCCAGCCGCTGCTGTGCCCGAGGCAATTAAGCGAAGTGCAGCAGCGTCCCAATACGAGGTGTATTACATAACCTACCGATATAAGGATAGGTTGTTGCCTTCCTCCAGGTTTCCGGAAACTGACAAGGAAAAATTGAAACTGCAATATCACCGCCATACTATAAGCGAGTACGGAGCAGTTTTTGCCTTTTATTGTTTTTGCCACGCATGACTTGGGCTTAGCGCTTTCACCGCCTTTGCTGCCATCGAGGGATTCTAGTTATGATAATCTACGTAAATGGGAAACGGTTTCAACAATTACCTAATTGAAGTGTTACGCAGGACAATGCTTTAGTGTTGCCTAGCAGGGTTATTAAGCTACGACCCTTGAGATAACTGGTCACGTTAAGTATGTTAGGTAGGTATCAAGTTCGTAGAAAATAGACACAATTGTCTAAAATAGATTTGTCACAGGTCTGCATTTCGGTAAGTCATATCCGAGTTTTCATTGCATTGATCTCACACCCTTCAGCATAGGTAGGTATCCAACACGTGACATTGGGCCTTTACGACGCACAACGACTGCACCTAGTGTAACCGCGTTGTCATCTCTTCATGTCGAATCCATCCCTCGACACGGAAACAGTCATTTGAATACCTCCGTTGTGATCCGTCATTACGGGCACTTTTACCTGACGAAGAAAGTGTATATTTTAGTCTCTCGAAGCAGCAGCTTCGACGGTTACCTGCTCTTTATGTTACCCCTGGGAGGACCAGTGGTACCAACAGGGTCAGGCCTTGCTGTTATTTCACCTTCAAAAGGAAAACAAAGCTATGACGGAATATCGCCCTCGGCGTCCTCGAAACTGGACTGGGTGTCGGTCAAAGAAGTAGAAACATGAAACGAGGAGCAATTGGACAGACTGACATAGCAGAGTGGACAATAAGGACGCAGTAATTGTCCAAGTCAGTTGACGAGTGAGAATGCAGTCAGTGTTTCATATTGAGTTTCGGCATCGTCTTTCAAGTGGTTGTTTGACTTCCGTACTGAAACTGTTCAATTTAAATTATTTTCGGTCACCAGTTCAGGAACCAGTCGCTGTGCGCCAACACTGCCTGATGTGATCTAAGGATCACTCTTTCAATCGAGCCCGCCTTTCCATGTCGATAAGTACCCTTTTTGGCTTGCACGTCGAAGGTACCATGGCGGCATGCGCATTGTGAGGTAATCGCAGGAGAATCGTATCGGCAGAGCGTATCCCCGGCATCGCAGACCGTCATCCATCCTACCTGACGTTGAGAGTGAAGGGAGCGGAATGGGAAACCATCCCACAAGAACTTATTAGGGGGCATTGATTGCCCTAGCTCGCCAGTAACATAGGGTTCACCGTATGAAGAAATAGGTAGTATAATACAACGCAGAAAGTTACGAGCTGCTTGGGAATCCCAAAAGTATGGGCATGCTATAGTCCAGTATAACAAACGTATTATACATGAATTAAGCCGTTGTGTGTATTCCGTTGTGTGGAGTTGCCTTTCCACACATTCGGGTTTGTGATATGTAGCCATTGTAGAAATATACTATGTAGGGATGCCTTGATGATCGAGGCATTGCTATAAGTAGGTGATTTAGGTCCTTTAACGCAGCGGATACAGGGATACAAGAGGACGAGGCGGTTAGTTGGTGGCATAACCTGTCTGTACATATACTATATATCGGATCTATAACGCAAGAGGTCTCACATTGCCTGAGTTACGTGGTTGATGGGTCACTGTTACGCGCCTTTGCCGGTCGCATCACAGTAATGGGTTATGATAGAGTCCACCGAATAGCCGAGAATGATAGCTGCGCTAGGGGCTCGAGTCTAGAGCCGTAACACACAATCGTAGTTAGTGAAGAACGGCCTAACACAATTGCCATGGCGATGCTGCTGGAATTAGACATACAAATTCTCTCTCAACTTATAGACGACGAAAATGGATACCATCATCTCTGGGTGGGCCGAAGAGTCCAGTATCTCACGATCTACACGGGCGTATTCGACAAGGATACTATGCGTCGGCAGTACTTCCTCATCACTAAAGGGCAGCCGGCAGCCAGACCTTCCTGTCTCTCCGTGGACGACTGTAACTATCTGGCGGGATGAGAACAGCTCCCCTCACATCAACCACCTCTACGGACCCACTGCCCGAGGTCTAAGAAATCTGGCGTGCAACGCGCGCGTCGATGTGTTCAGCCTAGAGAGAACAAGGAGTTTCTGCCCGGAAGTATATGAAGTCCACGAGGATGGATTGCCAAGATCGGATGCTCAAGTTGGGATCTAGCACCGGACCGAGCGCGAGACCTAAGCGTACTCGATACTGGCACATCATTATAGCCAACATCCCGATGAGCCTCCCATTGCCTCAAAGTTCCTAGGCTATTTGGCAGAGAATGGTAGAGCTATAAGGTTGTTGCTACAAAAGGTTGATGGAGAGCGCGGCCCACGTCGAGGACTTGGCCGACTACGAGGCGCTGTTAGGCAGGCTGCATCACCTGATGATGATCCATGGTGACGTGAATCGGTGCAGCTTCTTCGTCGACCGGGTTTCCGGAAGATGTACGCGTCTGGTTGACTCTAAACGCGCACATGAGTTGAACGAGGTGCTGGCTAAAGCAGAGAGCTGCTGTCGTTGCCGGAGGAGCTGGCTGAAAAGAAACTGGGCGGGGAGCGTCTGTGATCCTGCCATGGCACCCAGAAGGGAAAGCGTGTATATTGCGTGATGGCCACATATAAGAAATTAACAGTAATCCATGGATATGACCGTGTTGTTGAAGCTACCGTAGACTGTTCTAATGCTGCTGTTTTGTGGAATTATGCATGCATATTTATGTTTTATGCAAACCTGTAGGATCATCCATAGATGGATGCTGCTCAGTGCTCAGGTAATGTGGTAGAAGGAGCGATAATGGTGCTACGCCCCCACTTTATCCCTTACTTATGCGTAGACCCGCCTTATCTGCCGGTGACCAGTTGTACCTCTTGATAGCGTGAAAGAAAGATCTGGACTGCCAACTTGCCAACTTACAAGTTGGGGGCGACTCCTACCAAAGACTTTTTTGATCCTCCTGCGTACAAGACGGTGGCACAACAGGATAGTAACCAATCCGTTCCAATCATCATGTGGCATGCAGTCGCACTCTTGATGTTGCCTTGTTACACACATTCTCCGGTAGGAGTCTGCTTTGGGGTAGTAGTAATGTACAGTGCAAAGGACCGAGACGACCGAGAGGACTTATATAACCACCGGCCCCGGCATCGTCATAATCAGTTCGTGAGAAACCGAGGCGTTAATTATAAGCATATGCGTAAGCTGGTTATGGCGGCGGATGGGGCCAGAAATGCCGGAGTAGATAGATACCTGATGATGTAAGTCAGTAAGTATTCTTAAACTACACCATATCAGTACAAGGGCCCCCATCTCAACCTTGAACACCGGTAGTTGACCACCCTCAGGGATCTCCAACAGAGTATACACGAGTGGCCTAGTGTGGCTTTTATAATAGAGACGAAACCATTCACCGTCCATCTAGCGTACAAGCATCTACCCAGGTAGTTTCGCATTCGCATTCTCTTCCCAGTCTCCCACGCGAATTGGCATGGGAGACAGAGATGAAATGCCACTTGATGTAAACGCATGTACTACCCTCTCTCCCTCTGTAGTGTGCATGACGATGGCATCGAGGTTGCAATGATGGAATCGTGCAGGCATACGTCCTGTAACTCTTGTAAGTCGTGCAACCAATGACATAGGGCTAACGCTACCACCCCTCGTCCAATCTCGACCCCTTTCGACGCTGCCGTCCCCTTTCAGGAACATACCGCGATTATGACACAGGTGTGTGTGGTAGACTGTAGGTAGACTACTGCAACCTACCGCCCCCGGCTCCTTGGTATACCAGGAGTAGAACGAACCCATGCGAGACCATCTAGCAGAGGATATAACACACCTTCCTTCGCCCATCCTGGGTACTAGTAGATTATCTTCCTGCTTAACACCTACCACGTGGACCGTCGTAGTAACTGTGGTTACTCCTGCCTACGGTACTTAGTACAGGTCTTTTACGCGGCGAGGCAACTTGCACGATATGTGGTCATGGTCTTTATCATCGACGGCTATGGTGCTGTTCTATGCCAGCACCATAGCTGGACTAGACCAGAGGGGGGATCAAGCGTCGCCGATAGAGACAGGCAAGCCGAGTGTGGAAGCAAGGGCCCTTCATCCTCGGACGGACATAACATCAACATCGACGAGTCGTCAACCGACGACGTCAACACCCTATGCCGTTCCGCTCACCACAACATTTATACCTCCAGATTCATGCAATCAAGCACAGCTTACCCAGTTATCATCTCCTGGGTTTTTTATCTGGCTCAATGAACCCGTCCCGGTTCCGGGAACGACAGTGTCGGATTGTTACCCATCTGAGTTTCTCCAGTACTATAAGACCTATACTCTGAATCCAACGACCCTGGGGTCGATGGTGCCCTTGATGAGTCCCCTCGTCTACCCGCTTGGTTGGCAGGTAGTCAACAGTATAGGCAACTATGTAGCATTATGCCCTATGTAGGTCCCGATACCGTTGCCTTATTTCCTACTTGCGCTTGTCGCTTCTCTTAAACTATAGTGCTATCGCGGGCTTGAGGAGACGAACTAACTTTCGAAAAGTGGTTACGGATTCACGTCGCCAAAAACGACACTGGATCCAAATCGTCCGGCGTACGGAGGCACATGTTATAGTCAATGGCCTCTGAGCAGCTCCGCGTACGTTAAAGTCTTTGGCTCCGCTTCCTCATCCGGTTTCATGTTGATCACGGCTTCAACATTGGGATTTGCGAATTACGCGCATGTTATCGATGGGATAGTCGTGTCAACTGTACCCCCCACTACTAGTACCAGCTCATCTTCCAGTTCTACGTCTGCTACGGTCTCGGTAAGTAGACATCTTGGCTCGGCCAAAACTCGTTCTCCCATATGGAAGCTTCTAACACCAAGCAGGCCCAACTTGGAGACTCCGAGCACACCTCGCTTACGCGAGGTGCCATAGCCGGCATTGTGGTTGGAGTTATAGTTGCTGTGGGATTGTTGGTGGCCGCATTCTACCTCTATGCTCGTCGTCGTCGTCAAATATTAAGGCAGATGCCGCCCGCTCTCCCTCCAAAAGACGAAGGGACCTTTACTACCACGAATAAACTAATTAGCGCCGAGAAGCCGCCTGATTCTCCCGTACAGGTCAAACAAACTCGCACCAACCTCTCTGAAATGGAAGGGGAAGTTTATGTGCATGAATTGGAGGCCGGACAGTTGCCTGTCGAAAATTCTTGAATGCCGAGAACAGGATACCCTCTCATCCGATAACGAAGACGATGATCCTTTAGATCGAGTCGACTGTATAAATTAGGATATTACTTAATAGGTGGACACGGGATAATATCGAGCAGTCTCCTGGGATCTGTCTTCACCCTGCCATTGTCACCTATAATTCGTCGATATCAGAGGTGGCAAGAGTAGGCATATTCTAGGGTGACACCTATTCGAATAGTCATCTTGTTTGATGCCAATTTAGACTAATATTATCAAAACTCCTACGAAAGTGGCGAAACTTGACGGTTGAATCATTGAATCACATCACTTACCTGTACAGATAATTTTCACACGCATTGTCTTCTCCCGTCCAGCCGAGAAGCCTTGCAACTCAACCCTGTACCGCTTTTCACTTCTCCAAGCAAGAGTAAGATCCTTCACACAACTTCAGTTTAGCAAATCATTCGGTATAGCCCTGCGAATCATGGTACTAGCTCATAACGTGCTACTCGATACTTAGAATGACTTGATCAATTCTCTCCCACCAATTTCTACCAGCGTCGGTTGCTCTCCTTATAATTAAGAATCGTACCCTCGCGTCTCAGGTAAAAGAGATTGTGCTAGCAACTACTGCCAACACTATGACAATGTCAAGTGATCTGTGTCTCACCGTCATTTCTTCATTGCCGTCGGTCTCTGTTCCCATATCAGCAGTGTTACAACGCAGCTTTCGTGAGTTTCCATTATGCTAGACCCCGAAACTAGTCTATATCAGTACTTAAGGAGCCCACACACGCGCAAAATTGTCCAAGAAGTAACAATAGTATATGATTGACAAATATCCTCCAGAGATGCTTTTCAATATCTACAACTTCTTACTACAGCTCTCCGCTGAATACGGTTTCGGCCGAGACATATCAGAGATAGATTCTCTGGACGACTTGAGCCGAGCTATTCTCTACGAATTAATCGGTCAGACGCTGCTCATTATCGGGAATGTCTGCACAAAGGTATCTATAGGGTTCTTCCTGGCAAGGCTGGTCGCTAGTAGGGGGCACAAGATTGCCATTTGGATACCAGTATTTGCCTTCAGCCTCCTCGTCATCGTTTCGACTTTGGTGTTCTGGTTTTCATGTCAGCCGACCGCATATCTTTGGAACTAACGTATCGATGGACGGTGCAATATCGACCCTGGACTAACAGTAGTTCTTACAGGTGATTTAAGCGTTTTTGTAGACGTTTGATATTCGGGGTTCCCCTGGTATCTATTAGTAAGTAATGTTGAAAGCCCATCTATTAAATATGTCTTATACCCCATAGCTATTTTCTCCTTAAAATGAGTAGCTGGCCAGTACACACTGTATTGCTCAGATTCTCATATTGATTACTTGAAGCATTTGGTCACTGATTATACGACCATAGTATTCGATTAATATGCCCCTGAAGGAGAAAGCTGCCATCGGATTGAGTATGAGTCTAGGCGTCGTGTAAGCCGTCATTGTTTTGAAGACATATAGTGCAGAGAATAGTTCACTCATAGTATCATCACAACTACAGGGCTGCAGCCTGTGGAGCTAGGAGGTCTGTAGAGTTGAGTAGGATAGGGAGTCCAAACTATCCGAGTAAGTGAAGTTCCATTTAGTCCACAAGTTCAACCATCTGCTAGTCAAGGGGACACCTGGGGAAGGGTCACATTTGAACTAAATTGGCACCATAAGAGACTCTAGTTCACCGATCTATGCTTATTCCAATTTACTAGAGGACACGGTTAGTTTGATAGTTTGGCATGCGGCAGAGCTCGAAGCGACCATGACTGGCATCAGCATACCAATCTACCTTTCCTTTTACAGACACACGATAGCCCGCGTGCTTTACAGAGGTAGATGTTCTTGTTGCTCTGGCGAGCGGCATAAACGCAAAGGAACTGGAGGCAAGATTGGTGTTTTCGGCACGCACACTATTGGCGGCACGCCCTACACCTCTAACGGAGAGGTAACTTCTGTACGTGGTAGAAAGGATGTGGTAGTTCGGCAAGAGAAGGAGAGAATGGCAATCTTTCATAGTCATTCATTCGATCGTAGCATTCCTGACAATGAAAAGAGAGAACTAACACTGGGCCTCAAATTCCAGTAAGTTGAGGGAGAATATCGAGCGATCGAGAATAGGGTATAGGATAACTAAGACGACTTTGACTGAAGATTATCATCGTTATTGTTCGAGATCTAAGAGAAATAGCACAACCACAATACACGGGGGAAGCATTCCTTGTGCTTGTTAGTTTGTATCTAACTCTACACATGAATTTTAGATGGTTCCTTTAAGATAACCCCACTGGCTACGGGCCATGCGCCCGCAGGCCACCCAGCCACCCAACACCACCAGTTAATTGAAGCCTAATTCTTCAACAAATTAGCTTAAAATAGCTAGTTTTCCGCGTTTTCTACTAATATACAATCTTTAGCTTCCGTATTGTTTTTTTTAATAGCTTTTCTAGCTAAAACTAAAGTTTTTAGCACGTTATAATTACTAGCTTTATTATTATAAACTACTTTATTTTTTAGCTTTTGTTTTACTTGCTAAATATTTGCTATTTAAACTAATTGTTAATTTAGTAATAGTTTTACTTTTTTCTGCTTTTTTTTTATAGTTTTTTAAAGTCTAGCTTTAAAATAAGTAATTTTAGCTTTAAAATATGCTATTTTTTTAAACTAATAGTTAAAAGCTTTGTTAGCTTTTTAGCTAATTAGCTTTTAAGCTAATAAATTAAGCGTTATATATTAATTAATAAGCTTTTGCTAACTTTACTAAAGATTTTAGCTATTTATAAGTATATTAAAGCAAAAATTAAGCTTAAAAGTTTAAAATTTAAGTGTTTTAAGTTAATTAGCAACTAAAAAATTTTTAGCTTTAGTTTTTGCTATATTTTTTTTTTTTAATATTATATATTTTAAAAATAATAGCTTTAAGTAATCTTAAAAGTATATTTTAACTATTTTTTACGCGTTTTTTAGTATATTAAGCGTTAAAATATTAATTTTAGCTAGCTAAAATGCTTTTAAAACGTTTTTTTTTAAAGCTTAAATTTTTAAAGCTATAATTAAACCTTTTAATAAATGTTTTTTTAGCTGTTTTTTTAACAGCAAAAAAATCTTTATATTTAATGCTTAAATAATATAACTATAATAAAGCTTATAAAAAATAAGCTATATTTTATTTAATAAACAAATTATAAAAAAAAAGTTATTTGTATAAAAGTTATAGTTATTATAAACTAATATTACTTATTTATTATTATATTAGCTATAAATTATAACGGACTTGTTATATATTAATATAACAGGTTTGCCTTTAAGGTCTTAATTTGCAAGTAATAATAGGATCTTTAACAGTAGTCCGTTAAGGAGGTTTTCGGAGTACTTTTATTACTATACATTAATAGAAGTCTTAAAAGATTAAAAGTAATAAATGTATTAATGCTTAGCAATTATAAAAAATTAATAGCTAAAGAACTAAAACTAAATAAATAACTAAATATAGAAAATGCATAATTATATAAACAAAAAAAAGGTAAAAAAAGTAGTAATTTCTTTTAAATTACTATAAATCTAATAAGTACTAAATTACCGTAAGCTTAGTAAGCTTTAAATTATTATAAGCTTAGTAAGCTTTAAATTACTGTAAGCTTAGTAAGCTAAGTAAGTTGTTATGTAACTTTAGCTTTAGCTAGCAAAAAAAAAGGTATAAAGTATATATAAAAGCATTAGGCTGCTTTAAAGGTTACCTTTATGCTAATTTTATAATATTATTTCTTTTTTTCTAGAATTGTTGTTTTAACAATTTTCCGTAAATATTTTTTCTTTTTTTTTTTTTTATATGTTATTATATTAAAGCGCATTAAAAAAACTAACCGCTTATTTAAAACAAAGCAAAAACTTGTTCTTACTTCTTTTATTAATTTTACTAGCTATAAAGTTATATTTTGTTTTTGCTGCTTTAATTAGTTATTAATATATAAAATAACAAATAATATGTTTTGTTGTTTTAAATACGTATGCGCTAGTTGTTTTTGCAACAAATTGGAAGTTTTAATTAACTTAATTAATAATATAGTCTTTAAGCACTATTGCTTTAAAAAAAAAAAAAAGCAAGCAAAACAACAGCTATTTTTAGTTTAAAAAGAATTAAAATAAGCTTAAAATAGCTTTAATTTTGTTTTAAGTAAGTTAGCTTAGCTTTACATATAAAAACGTTTTTTAAAAGCAAAAAGTATTAAAATAGTTTAGTAAAAGCTTTAGTCTTTAAATAAATTAAACAAAATAAAGCGCATTAAAAAAAAACAAAAAGCGCTAGCAAAAAAGCAAAAATAATAAAAAAAGCAAGCTAAAGCAACATAAGCTACTTTGTTTAAGTTTAATTAAAATTTCTTAAGCATTTTTTTTAAAGTTAACCTTTTTTTTTTAGTTTTAAGCAGTTAAAATATTAGCAATAAAACTAAGTTATAACTACTTTAGCAATTTTTAAGTGTTTTTTAAGCTTTTAAATATTATTAGCATATAAGTATTCTTTTTATTTAATAAAATACTTTAGATTATTGTTATTTTAACAAAAATTTAGTATACTTTTAACTTTATAAACGTTTTAATTTGTTTTTATTTTTAGTTATGTTTTAATAAGTGTTTTAATAAATACTAGTTCTAATAAAAAAATATAAAAAATAAAATAGATTTGCATATTTTTTAGTAATAATAGTTTATAATTAGTAAGTAAAATAACTTTCTTAATTTTAAAAAAGCTAAGTTTTTTAAATTTTAATTTATTGCTTAGTTGTTTTATTTTAATTTAAAAAATATTAATGTTTATATTTTGTTTTTATTATAGCAAATAAACTTTGTTTTTTTTTTTAAAAGCTAGTTTTTTAGTTTGTTTTTTATTGTAGTATATTAATATTTATTATTATAAAAACTAAAAATATAATTATAGTTTAACTTATAGCGTTTTAATTTTTGTTATAATAGTTTTTGCTTAAAGTGCTATAATTAAAATAGTAAGTATTTTTATTAATGTTTTTTTTTGTTTTTTAATAGTTGCTTGTTATTTATAAACAGCTTTATGCAAAAATATATTTATATTTTTATTTATTAATATATTATATAAAATTTATATTATTAGTAATAGTTTTACTTAATTGTTTTATTAATAGTTAATATAATTTTATAAATATTATTTTAGTATTTAGTTTAGTTTTTTTATTTGTTTATTAGTTTATAAATAATAAGCAATTAAAAACTTTAGTTTAATACTAATAAGTTTAAAAAAACTAGTTTTAAACTTAAAAATAAACAATTTATTTTAGTTTAAAATAATTTTTTTTAGTAGTTTATGCTTATTTAAATATTAGCGTATAAAAACATATATAAGTTGTTTAGCTATTATATTTTTTTTAAACAGCAAAAAATAAACATACTTAATAAGTTTATTAATAATAACTTATATTTTATTATATTATACTTTTATAATTAAATTAGTTAATAAAAGTAATACTATAATAAAATTTTAAGCAATAATATACTATGTTTATTTAAGTATTTATATAAATTATAGCAGTTTATAAAGCTTATGTTAAGCTGTTTTAGCTTTATTGCAAATATTGCACTTTTTTATAATAGCTTTAATTATATTTTATAGTTTTAAAAAATTATATTTTTTCTATAGTTGTTTAACTATTTTTGTTGCTTTTTAATATTTATATAATAAATATTTATAAAATTTCTTAATAAACTTATTTTGTAAAAATTCTAGTAAATAAACCTTATATTTATATATTAGCTTATTATTTTTTAATTTTTTATGCTTTTATAGCTATACTAACTTTTTTAAGTTATAAACTTATTATAGCTATATATTCGTAAAGTTCTTAAGTATAACTTTAATTTTTAAGCTTTTATTTTTTTAAGGATATAATACTTAAATGTTTTTTTTAAAAACTTTAAATCTTTTTTAATTTTGTTAGCTTAATATATTTGCTTAAATATTTTTTTTTTCTTTAATGTAGCATATCTTAAAGTTAAATTTAAAAAAAAAAACTATTTAATTTTTATGTTGTTTAATAATTTTTTACATAATTATAAATTTTGTTAAGTTTTAATAATTTAAATAAATCTTAATTAGCTTTGTAATTTTTGTAAAAAATAGTTCTTACTTTTTAAGTGCTATAATAATTGCAAGCAGTTCTTTATTATATATAAAATATCGTAATGCTATATTTTGTAGTGCTTTAAAATAATAAGCTACTAAGTGCTATTTTTTGTTGTTTTTTAGTTATTTTAAAACTTTTATAATTATACTATTTAAAGCATTTGTTTTTAGCTTTTTTTTTTTTTATAAATTAAGTAGTTTAACTATAAAATTAAAAATAACTTTTAGTTTTAGTTCTTTAAAAGCTTTTTAAGCTTCTTTTAAAATTAAAAAGAACTTTTTTTTGTATTTTTTTCTTATATATTTTATAAAGTAAAATGTTATTTTTTTAAAGTTTTAAATTAATATTTAAACATAGTTTAAAAATTTTAATGCTTGTTATATATTTATAATAATAGCTAAGTTAAATATTTTCTAGTTTTATATTATATTAATTTTTAATTATTAAATCTATATTTATTTTAAAGTAATTATAAATCCTAAAAAGTTAATTTTTTATATATACTATATATACTTTTTTATATTAAGTTGTAATTTTGCTTATTTAAGTGTTTTTAACACTTAAGTTATGTGTTTTTTATATTTTTTTAGTGTTTTAAAGTAAATTAAAATATTATTTAAGTAAATAAACATAAATTTGTTTAAAAACTTCCGTAAAATTGTTATTATTATATATTAAAAGCTAGCTAATATGTTTTGTAGTTTTTATAGCATAATTATATACTTATATAATTTATATACTATTTATATAGCAGTTTTTTATTTTTTTTTTTTAGCTATTTTAATAGCATAATATTTATTTAAAATATTAACTACTATAAACTATTTTGTTTAGCTAATGTTTTTTTTTATAGTTATTAGCAAAATAAAAAAGTATTTATTTATAATAATAATTATGTTTAATAGTTAATAGTTAACTATTATTTGCTATACTAGTTTTCTTTTTTTATTAATTAGTTGTTTTTTATTTTTTATTTTAAGTATTAATACTATAAAGTATTTAATAAATAACTAAAATTTTTTTAGAAATCTTTTTGCTAAGTTTTTTTAAATGTATTTTTATAAAGCATTTGTTTTATTTAAGCTTATATAATATACTTAATAAAGCTTTAATTAATATTTTTCTTTAATAAAAATGTAATAGTTTTATAAGCTATGTTTAAAAAGTTCTTTTTTTTTTTTTTTTTTAAATAGTTTGTAAAATTTATAATATACTTTTAGTATTCTGTTTAGGATTTCTTTTGTAATTTTTCTGATTTTTTTGCTTTGTTTTTTACTTTTTTAATTAATAGTTTTTGCTTTTTATTAAATCAAAAGGTTACTAGTTTTTAGCTATAATATTCCTAAAATAATGTTGTAATTAAATATATTAGCAATATTTAATACAATTTGTTTCTTGTATTTTTATATAAATATATTAAAAAGTTTAATTTTTTTAAATATGCAACTATTATTATAGCTAAAAATGCTTTTATTAAATCTTTTAATTTTTTAGGATTTTTGCTTATATTTTTAAAAAATTTTATTTTGTTTTATTACTTTAAGTAAAATTATGTTAGCTTATGCTTTTAAGTTAATTAAAGTATTATACTTTCTTTTTTAATATATAAGTTTAACTTTAAATTAGTTTTGCTAGTTATTGCATTAAACTTTGCATAAAGCTTTAGTTTTTTTAGCTATTTGCTATTTTTTTAGCAAATGCTTATTTCGTTTTTTAATTTTTTTTTATAAAATATTTAAATGCTTGTTTTTTTTAGTACTTTAAATATTGTTATACTTTGTTTTATTTTTGCTTTTAGTTAAGCTTTAAATTGCAGTTTTTAAGCTTTTTTATTTTTAGCAACTATTTTTTAATACAATTATGCTTTAATTAGCTAATAATATTTATAGCAGTTATTTTTACATTTTTTTAAAATAATATTATAAATGCAATTAAAATCCTTTTTAAATATTATAAATTCTTATAAATTTTTATAGTAAACTATAGTTATAACTAACTACTTTAATTTATAAAAGTCTTATATTTTTGTTTTTATAATTTGTTTAAAAAACTAATTATTTTTTAATTTATTAAGTAAGTATTAATAGTAATAATATATTATATAGCAATTTTATAATACTTTGTTATGTTTTAAATTTTTTAAGCATAAAATATTATTATTGTTTTTTATTATAGTTTTATTATAGTAGTAACTTTTAGCAATTAGTTAAATTGCTAGTTTTAGTTTTTAAAACGTATTAGTTTTTATGCTAACTATTAGTGCTTTTTTGTTTTATTACATTTAAAGTAATTTAAGCTATAAAAATACTTTGTTTATTTTTATTAGTTTTTTTTCTATAGTATTTTTTATAGCTTTTAATTTTATTTATTTTTGCTTTAAAGTTTTATAAATTTTGTTTTTTTAAGTTTATTTAGCAATTAAATATTTTAATAGTTTATAATTAGTTTAATAATTATACTATTTATAATTATAGTTTTATTTTTTTAAATATAATTCTTTTTTAAGCTACATTTTAAGCTTTAATAGTTTAAAGTTTTTATAGTTTTATAAGTTTGCTAACTATATTAACTTATTATTTTTTATTATTTGTTATTTTTAATTAAACTATTTTTTTAAGTTATATATTAAACAACTTTAATTGTTTATATAGTAAATATATTTTTTTGTAATTTGTTTTAATAATTATAAAGCTTTTAAATAATATTTATATGTTTATTTATTTTAACCTATATAAATAAAGCATTTAGATTTATTTAGTATAGCACTTTTATTTTAATTTAAAACAGCAACTTTATACTTTTGCTTTAAAAACATATTTTTTAAATTGTTTTGTTATTTTTTATTATTTTAAACTTTTATAACTTATACTTTTTTCTTAAATTAAAAAATCTTTTTTTTTTTGTAGCTTTTTTTTCTGTTTTTTTTTTTAAATTAGCATTATTTTTAAAAGTATTCTTTTTTTCTATAGTTATAACATTTAACTTTAAATATATCTTAAGATTATTATTTTTAAACTTTACTAATTTGCTTAAATCTTTGTTTAATACTTTTTTAAGTATTCTTTTTTTTGTTTTTTTTAGTTTTTTTAATTTTAAAGTACTAGTTAAATAATCGTTAATTAATTATAATAGCTATATTAATATATGTATTAAGCTTTACTAATTTATTTATTTTATATAGTTTGTTTTAAACTTAAGTTTTAAATTTATTATAAAATAAATAAAATAATATAAACTTAAGCAATCTTAAAATTACTGCTAATTGTTTAAACTTTATAGCATAATTTACTGCTGCTTTTATTTATTTTAAGCAATAAAATGCTTTTTTTGCGTATTCTGCTCTTTAAATATCTTTAAATAATGCTTTTATTTAATTTTTAAACTTAACATAGTTTTTAAAAATTTCTTTTATTTTTAGCTTAAAGTTAGTTAATTTGTTAGCTTTTAAAAAATCCTTTAAAATAAGTTAAAACTATTTTAGTACTTTTTTTAACAAAAATTATAAAGTAGTTATTACTTTTTAATTTTTTTTTGTAATAGTAATAAAATGCTATTTTAAATAAAATCTAGCATAAATTAAAAAAGCTTTTATATTTATAGATTTATTATAAAGCTTTAAAGCAGTAAGTTTAAAACTTTTAATGTTTAGCATTCTTAATATTGCAAATAATTTTAATAGTAATAGCAATAGTAGTAATAAAAAGTTAGGTTTTTTATTTTAAGTTATTACTTTAAATATAGCAGTAATAAAAATAGGCGTTAAGTTTGCTAGTAATAATATTAGTGTTAATTATAGTATAATTACTTATTTAAAGCTTTAATTTATTATTATAATAATAGTTATTATTGCTACTTTAATTATTATAGCTAATATTTATGCTAGTTTAAAAGTTATAACGTTTAGTATTTAAGCTGCTTTTTAAGTTAAAGTAACTAGTTTGCTTTATAGTGCTAGCATTAGTATTAGTTCTTTTTTATTACTGCTGCTTAACTTTTTTTTTTTTATTACTGCTTTTTCTTTAATAAAAGTAACTAATAAAAGTGCTAAAGTTTATTGTTTTAATATATTACTAGTTCTAAAAGTTTTTAAAATCTTTAAACTTAATTTTTAACTTTTTATTTTTAGTAATATAACTTAAATCTAGTTTATTAGTTATTAAGTAAGGTTTACTTATATAATGCTATTTAACATTTTTATTTTTTAAATATCTCTTTAATATACCTTTAAAAGTCTATTTTATAAATTGTTTATTACTTAACTCTTTATATTAATATTTGTTTTTATGTATTAAGTTCTATTAATTAAAAAGCTATTAAAGTATAATAAACTTATTATATATTAATATAACAAGTTTGCCTTTAAGGTTTTAATTTGCAAGTAATAATAAAATTTTTAATAGTAGTTTATTAAAAAAGTTTTTAGAGTACTTTTACTACTATATATTAATAAAAGTCTTAAAAAATTAAAAGTAATAAATATATTAATGCTTAGCAGTTATAAAAAATTAATAGCTAAAAAACTAGAACTAAATAAATAACTAAATACAAAAAGTGCATAATTATATAAACAAAAAAAAAGTAAAAAAAATAGTAACCTTTCTTAAATTACTATAAGTTTAATAAGCACTAAATTACCGTAAGCCTAGTAAGCCTTAAATTACCGTAAGCCTAGTAAGCCTTAAATCACTATAAGCCTAGTAAGCCAAATAAGTTATTATATAACTTTAGCTCTAGCTAGCAAAAAAAGAAGTACAAAGTATATATAAAAGCATTAAGCCGCTCTAAAGGTTACCCCTGTGCTAATTTTGTAACATAAATAACTAAAATAAAAAAGCTTTTAAGCTAATTTATTACTATTTTATTGCTAGTTTACCTTTTAAGCAAAGCTTTAAACTTTTAGTTATTTTATAAGCTAATATTTTAGTTTAAAAATTATTATTGCTATATATTAAAGCCTTTAAAAATAACTAGCAGCAAAAAAGCTACTTTATTATTATTAATATATTTTATTATAATTATTTATTTGCTTTATTTAATATTTTTTTTAAGTGCTAAATAGCTTTTTTTTTTATAAATAACTTAATAATTACTATTAACGCTTTAGTTAATTTTTATTTTATTAGCGTTATATTAACAGTTTAATATAAAATTAGCTATTTTTAAAGCATTAAATTAGTTAAAAAAAAACGTTAATATTAATAGCTATAGCTTTATTAACTTTTAAATAGCTAACTATTTAAGTTTTAGTAGTTTTTATGTTTAGATTTTTTTTAAAAAAGCAATAATACTATATTTTTTTAACTTTTGTTTTTTTTTTGTAAGCATTTAGCATATAGCTAACTATTTGCTAAAATTTAACAAATATAAATATATAGCTTAATTTAGCTTAACTAATAGCTTAATAAGCTAATTAACCTTTTAAGTATAAAAATAAAGCTTAAAAGCTTTAATTTGCTTTTTTTTTTGTTAGTTTACTGTTAATATAGCATTATAAAATAGTACGTAAAACTTTATACTTTTTAACTGCTATTTAAATAAGCATCCTAAGCATAATAGCTTAAATTGCAGTTATTATACGCTTTATTTTATCTAAAAAAAGCATTACAATAAAAAGCAGAAAAAAACGCTTTAATTAAATATAAAAAGCAAAAAAAAAAATAAAAAGTAATAAAGTTATTAAGAAGTAATTAAATATGCATGTCGCGTAAAAAGCGGGTAGCTAGGTAGCCCGTAAGAGCATGGCCTATAGCCAGTAAGGTTATCTTATTGAACAATGCATTACAAAAATGTCAGACATATAAAGCTATTGTTTTTATCATATAGTACATATGGGATGAAAGAGTTTCTAGCATCACTGAAAGAAGAACAAAGATGGTGTTCAACTTGCTTAAAAGACACGAACTTTATTTGGAAGTAATATATATTCGAGCTTCTACATAAATAGTCGAAGAAGAGATTGGTGAAAATTTAATGCCTTTGTCTTCTCAAATTCTCAAATTCACGATCCTTGGTATTTTGTGTCTCTAGACTGACTACCTGCCTGCGTGACTATGTCTAACAGGCCAAGTTTAGGCACTTCTGTGCGCTCCTTTAGTGAACCTGCTAGAAGCATGATACCGGTCCCAGTACTAAGGCGACACTCTACGTTTCGGAAACACGCTGCTTTGACGGAGAATATTAGGTTGACCCCGGATGAGTGCGTCAACGTCAATCGCCGCATTGTAAGGACGGTTGATATAATCCTACCTTACGAATTCCTTATTCAAGGCCCAGGACCTAAAACCTACGAACTCCACGCCCATCTTGGCGTAGCTCTCGTCGCAGACATTAGGGTTAGACCAATTCATCGGCCATGCCCACTTGGGAATCCGGAGTTACAAAGAAAAATAAGAGAGATGGCGGCCAACCCGAGGTGCCCCGAATTTAGACACACCTACCTCCACGGTAAAGTATGGTTTTCATTTCGAATTTTAGACCCTGATATAGCGAGGCAGCCACTGGTGGAAGACGAAGAGGGTGACTAACCAAGAACGAGAATTTAGTAGATGATTAATAGGTTGAGATGTATTATTAAGATATGATTTTACTAGTTCTTGGAAAGAAATGAATTTTTCAATAGTTTTCTAAGCGTCAAACACCCTAGGCAAGTATGGCCCGCCAGTTCCAATTTGCGTGAAGACAGGAAACAGGTGAGTTATACTAGAGATTATAATTATATGAACCCGCCTGGTTCTGAATTACACGCCACGAGCTGTGATGTCCCTCTCTCCACAGTCGAGACGTAGCATTGACAATATATAATGACGCTTAATTTCTTATTGATTTTCAATTGGCAAGTCAATGGGCAAGCCATTTAGGCGTTGCGAGTTGCCGATCTAGTGATTGGTACCTCGATAAGGAGGAAGACCCCGAAACAATGATATGAAACTAGGATCGCAGGTAGTTGTAAATAACCTTCCCAACTCTCGTGCGCCTAATCCTAATAACCCCATAGTTCCAATATCTGTACACATCTGTATTCCTTACCGAACCAGCATTTTCATGTCGAATAATAATGAACTACTAGGGTGACGGGGCGAAATGGAAACCAAGCCCGTATAATATCATCCTACCATCCACTACAATAGCAAGTTAGCATTTGCCTCTTCCTTTTCCGTCACTGTTCGAATCTGGAAATGTTTTGAGGGTACATCAAGCACCGACACGTCTGCCAACCCGGAAAAGAGATCCCTTCCGCAGACCGTGGTAGAGTACTTCAAGGAACTCGTCTGTCAAGGATAAACTCACATCCATCTTCCGCGATATCTCTCAGCCCTTCTGATATGCCAGCCTCTGTATGTCTGACACGATGAACGGACTTAGCCCCAGCTGATACGACGAGGACAACACCGGTACCTAGTTCGGCGCCGATCTGCACGCTCGTCATGGCATGTAGGTACTCGATCTCGAAGCCGTTTCGAAGAATGCGGTGCGCCGTGATCTCACATAGCTGGTCCCAGTCCGCCTTCGAACTGGGGACCCTAGTGATCGGTTGTCGCGGAGTCCTCGGCGTCCTCGGCGTCCTGGGTGTTGAGTGGCGAGGCATGGTCGGTCGGGTAGTCAGTACCCGCAACGGAAATTTGGACTCGCCTGTCGGATACCAGGTTGGCGGATCTTTAGGTCAAAGGTTGGGAGATATATACATACTATGTACTAGAGCACGTCTCGATAACGCTGATACCGTACTGCGGTTCGCGGAGCTCAATCGGAATTATCCAGGCTTAGAGGTCTCCTAACTTATTCGTCATCGACTTCCTGTGTTGAGTAGACATAGGCTTAAGCGGACACATGTGGAGTGCGCAAGTACCGGGGATGCATTGCGTGGAGCATGATAGACCTCTTCGTCGGTTCTCATTCTCTTTGTTGATTTGTATCAAAGGCTTCTGATTAACGATTCCTTGAGGTAGCGAATCCTTTGTTGGTGTATAATGTGTAGCATTACCGCTACCGGCTCCCATGAAACAAAGAAAGATTCCTCGAATTGAATACCATGCAGACTGGTCGTCTGACACCAAAGGTAAGTTTTCTAGTAACTAGGCATGAGATCAAGTTTTGATAACTTACATAGAAATCTGCCCGTATTCATGGTTAGCACAAGATGCTTAACCTGGTCTAGTCATGGGTTCGCAACATCGAAGTGTAAACAGTTGGGATGTCTCTGAATCTGCTTAGACATGTTGTGCCGCAAGTCACTATGGCACTAAAAACTTCAAGAGAGATTTTCATGTTTAGTAGTAAGGCGGTATCTCGAATAAATGCGGGAAGGTAATCAGACAACCATGGAGTAAACTGTAGCCGATGATTTGGAGTGTAATCGATGAATCATATCCCCTTGGTCCAACATGCCCGAATGTCGCACGAACCCTTTTTCCTAGCGCTGGTAACATCTATACTCTAATCGTGCTAATCTAATTACTAAGTTCGGTCCGCTAAAAGGAAGATAGCTGGTAAAAGTGAGACTCCTGTCTCTATTGTCTGAATCAATAGGTAAGAACCGAAAGACCTAGGCTATGAGCCGCATGTCTAGAATGACAGACTAACATTCTCTTCGCACCAGAACAATCAACTTCGTAAAGCACGAACCCGTGACAGCCTTGTGTACCAGCCTAATTCGCAGGGGCGAAGGCCAAGCAAATCAAGCCTCAGCAGCCAGGAGGCTCATGTAGATGCCCCACGCGACGCCGGCGAGACTAGCGACGAGATTGCGCCCCTCGATGCTCTTGATGAACGCGAAGTTAATCAAGCTCACAAACGGCCAGAGTTTCCAGCCGGCGGCGAGAATGGGGAAGAACTCCCGCTGGCTGTTCGCAACCACAGTCGTCCAGTCCACTTTCCCGTAGTCGATGGCACCCTTCGAGAGTAGATACCGCAGGCTCTTATCGGGATTACTGAGCGGGGCGCCTAAAGGTCGAGGCATGGCAGCCTGTATGGAATGGATGAAGAGACTGAAGAGGAAGGTATTGACGGCGGCGCCGACGCTTTGGTCTAACACCAACTTGATGACGGTGTTGGTGATGTTCAGCTTGGGCTCAACCAGCTTCCCTTCCTTGGCCTCCTTGTCCAGCTGCTTCTCATCATTCGCAGCTGCCGACGCCACAGCGGCACGGGTAGGCGATACATGGTAGGCTGGAAATGTCGATTCTAAAAACTCTTGCCTGTAGGAGGGTTAGAGTGGTGATACTATATGTAAGTGAAAAGGGATAGATCGGGTAAGAGGAATAGGCAAGGCCGGGGTTCTCCTTTATATCTATAACACTACGTACCATAGGAAGTTGGGTGGCACATTGAGGAATGCATATAACACGAACTGGAAGATGGGCACCAGGTCAAAGACAAGAGGTTTCTGGCAAGCCGCGTGGTCAGTCAGGATGAATCTCGTTCACAGATGCGCACTACGGCAGCTGAAGGTATCAGAAATGTTACATACATCGGTCTGGTAGGCTGTCAGGCACTGGGCTAATATATTGGAGGTCGCAGCAAGAACAGCGGACTGCAAGGTAGCCGACACAATGGGAGGTACTGCCATATTTTCCAACCCAATGATGACCGACGTGCAAGAGCTATTGCTTAATAACGGCAAGATGTGATGTAGGTAGCTATGCTAGTTTCTCTACGTTAAGCGATCACGCGGATGAAAGAAGAAAATACAATGATAAAATGATAAATTAGCTGCGAGCTTAAACTGGGTGTTTCAGGAAAGGTGGAGAGATCTCTCAAGGTTATAAGCTGGCTAAGTAGTTACCATTTGGCTGCCCAATATCAAGACATCAAAAAGAACTGAAGACGTGGCGGCAAATGCGTGGTGGTCATTGACAAGAGTGGGAACAGATTAGCTAAGCTATGAATAGTATACCTACCTATAGTTCCAGGTAGCTAATGTGGAAGTATGCATAGTAGATAGAATAGAGGAGAAAGGGGGGAAATGGATGTGGATGAAAAGAATGACGAGATCGACGACTTGTTAACCAATCTTGGAAGTACCTATAGAAATTAAATTTCGTTAGATCTGCATGCAATAACGCGATTAGACTTACTAACTTGAATGTTGAAATGCTGCCTACTATGGAGTAAACTAAATTCTTAGTACCTACAATATTAAACGTTTCACATCACATCACCCTTGAACCAAGCGTCGGATATGCATATAATCGCATCTTCAACACCTGTTGCCGGCTATATCGCTAAACATCATCGTATTATGGCTGAAAGGAGAGAGTTGGCGAGGCGGGGGCCAGATATTGAACGCCCACCCTTGCGCTTCCCTGCTTGTTTTGATTTATAAAAGGCTGGAAAAGGACTGTACTAGACGTGGATAGATGATGAGGTGTTTGGGTCCATTCATTTATAAGACTGAAGCCATTTACTCACTATACCCTTCTTTTTAGAGCGTACCGTCACAATGCTCGAGAAGAGCAGCTTACAAACGGCCCTTGGCAGACACATGCACAACAAGCAAGATGTATCAGTTTCCTTTTCTTGGAGACATTTGTGACATGGCTGGCTACTGGAGAGACGAAACATTGTTGGTCTCTATCTCCCCTTTAACACAATATGAACATAAACATCAGCTGGACCAAGTAAGAATACGCGAAGAGGAACTGTGTTCTCTGGCTTCGTTTCGTCCTCGAATCCGTTTGCATAGGTCCTCTCGCATCGCCTCCTGAGCTTTCCGGGAGCAGCACATATCTTAGAGATCGCATCTAGTTTAAGCATTAGTGACACGGCCACCTCCGAGCATTTTCAACATCAGGTGTGTGGACCTACCAGAAAGAGGGAGTTGGCGAGAAAGGTGTAGAAGAAGACGGACCAGCCAACCCACCCCCCTGTGCCTTTCCCACCATTCACAAGCTCCGCTATAGCCACAGTCACGATGATGCCGACAAACTTGTAGCCCGAGTAAGCCACGAGGTCGAGCAGCTGGGACTCGTTGGATATGCTTAGAAAATAACACCCGAGCTTGAGGAGGAGGATCTCGACTATAACAACGACACCGGCCTTGGAGGCGGTGTAGCCTAACAGCTCTGGCTGGAACTGCCCCCTGAGACCTGCGAGAAGTGTCGATAGCAGAATGTAGGTGACGAGAGCCATGACGGGAATATACATGTCCGGGCTATTGATGTCGTCCCTCGGGGGGAGGTACCATCCCTCCTGTCCACTGGGACCGACGGCTTGCTTCCGCGACCAGGGCTTGTGGCGCCAAGGGAACAGGACCAAGAACAGCTTGTTGATGACGTAGCCGTTGGTCACGTTGAAGTAGTGCTTCAGGGCGGAGAAGTTGACCCATCGATTCACATTTTGCTCGACGTGCCGGAAGGCGTTCTGGCCGACCTGGCCGACGAACTGGGCAGCCATGGGGTCGTTTATGAAGTTGCCATAGGCACCAAAGACATTGCCCCCCGCGCTGGCGGCGGGGGTGCCCTGCTGATAGGGGTTTCCGTACGCGCCATGCTGCTGAGGCTGCGACGATGTCGGCGGCGGCGGCGACCGGAGTTGCGGCACGGTAGAGACGTGTTGTGGGACGGGGTGATGCAGCGGCGGCGATTGCGCAAGGCTGGCTCTTTGCATCTTGTGCGTTCTGAGGCTGGTTCTGAGGGTTGGTTCTGGGGCTGAGTTGGCGCCGGTTGGCGTGTTGACGGGTGCCTGCAAGAGGTGCTATGGGTGACGCGGGTTAGATTAATTACGGTGTCGTGAGATTGGAGTTGTGGCGGCGCGTTGTTTAATTATATAAGGTGGTAGTCGTATATACGTCCGTAGGTACGTGAAGTCTTTAAGTTCTTCTGTGGAGGAAGGGCGAGCTGGTTTAGCTAGCTCGTTGCAGTGAAAATCCGAGATTATTCCAGGTAGCATAAGATACCTATTGGCCACCTGGCGCTTCCACTTCCCTACACCTACATACATATGTACCCACCTATGTAGAAACGCTATGTACCTACGTAAGTAATTAGTTTATCACATGTACCTGCATAGATCTCTTATTCAGGGCTCAGTATTCTATAACATTGAGCATATACATCTTCTTGAACAGAGGTATACCAACTCTGAAATATGGTTGCCTATAACAAAATCTGAATTATTGCTGCGGATATTTATGAGTATGTATAAGGTACATGCATAGCCTGCTAGGAGACAGATATCTTCCAAAAGTGATGTCATCACAGAAATCATACCTTCATCTACAGATGTCCCGAACATTACCAGGCCATTCGTTATAGATTGGTTAGGTAATGGAGCAGCTGTTCATCTGGTCCTGGTAAAGAAGGCAGCATTCAAACCGTGCTCAACCGTCTAGAATACTCAGATGACCATGTTGCGTTTTTGGGAACATGTAAGATGTCGAACATCTGCGCCGTAGCCGGAGTTCTAGTGTATAAATAGGGTGTAAGTACTGGATAGCTCATAGCCCATCTGATAAGCAGGGTGGGGTGGTTAGTAGGCTTAGTGGGACGACTGCAGTATTAGATAGGGGTGCTTACTACCCTAAAACACAGCCTGTCTTCCGTCTTCCCGCTGATGCTACCTATATATGTACTCGTCTCGGATCACACCTCATCGTGCATTTGCTTCCGTCCTCGATCGCACCGTCGAACAACCCACACCCTCGAAGCAGACGGCAATTCATTTCTTGCATGCAATGTTAGACACCTTCGAGATTCTCACCACGTCGGGCGTGGTGCTGTGGTCGCGAACCTATGCGCCCATCAGCCCTGCCATCATCAACCATTTCATCGCCGACGTCTTTATCGAAGAGAAAACCGTTTCCGCCGGCGCAAAGGACAACCAGGCTTCTGCGAGCAACCCTCCATACCGTTACGACCAGCACACTCTGAAGTGGACCTTTGTCAAGGAACTAGGCGTCATCTTCGTTGTACGTTCACACCTGATATCCTCGCCACCGGCATCCCGGGAATCTCTGGCTCACGCTCTCACTGTCTAGGCTGTCTACCGCTCTCTCTTGCACCTCTCGTGGATCGACAAACTCGTTGATAACCTCAAGACCATCTTCATAGACCTCTACGGAGACCAAATTAAGAAGCCGAACACCACAATTATACATTGCCACAAGTTTGACGAATACTTCGACCAGCAATACCAAGAACTTGAGTCAAGAGGTACCACCAAGGGCGCGCAAGCCGTAGACACGCCTCTCCCCTTCCAAGAAGAGGTCGTGTCTGGTAATCTAGGGGACGAGCCGCCTCTTCCACCCAGTCTTAAACAGCGCACCAAGCCGCACGTCAAAGATGTCTCGCCTCCCTCCGAACCGACCTCAGCCGTAGCCTCTAATACCTCCCGACCATCAACACCTGGTGGGAACAACCATTTATTAGTCGGCAAAAGTGGCCCCGCGACACGTATGTCTCGGAAGGCTAAGAAGATGCAACACAACAATTCGGCACCTGCATCCTCAGGCGACGAAGCACCGACGAGAAAGGGGAAGAAGGCGCCCAAGAAGGGCCGGAGATGGGATGCTGACGGTTTTGCCGACGAGGAAGATGACGTGCAACTGGACTACTCTGCTACCCAAAATACATTGACGAGCGACAGCGAAGTTGAGGCTGGTCGCTCGACGGCCGTAGAGGGCATCGATTCTACTAGTTGGGGAACTACGACCTCTAAGGGACAATTTGTGCTGAAAGATTTGGGTGATGAAGTACATTCGATCCTGAAGTCGGCCGAGGAAAAGAACGCTGCGTCAAGTGCGACACCGAGGGGAGGACTTGTTGGCTCGGGCTTGACCACAATAGGCGGATTATTTCGCAATGTGGTAGGTGGTAAAACTCTGACGAAAGAGGACCTTGACAAAGCTATGAAAGGCATGGAAGAACATCTGCTCAAGAAAAACGTTGCTCGTGAAGCCGCTATCCGCCTTTGCGAAGGTGTAGAGAAGGAATTGTTAGGTGTCAAGACAGGAAACTTTGAGAGCATTAATGCGCGCATAGCTAAGGCTATGGAGGCTTCGCTAACCAAGATGCTGACACCGACCTCTTCGTTGGATCTCTTACGTGAGATTGACGCTGTCACGAAACCATCGGCGACGTCTATGCGCAAGCGCAGACCCTACGTCATCTCTATTGTGGGCGTCAATGGTGTGGGCAAGTCTACCAACTTGTCAAAGATATGCTTCTTCCTATTGCAGAATAAGTACAAGGTTCTTATCGCTGCTGGAGACACATTTCGGTCAGGGGCTGTCGAGCAACTCAAGGTTCACGTGCGAAACCTCAAGGAATTGACAGAACGAGAGGGTGGCAAGGTCGAGATTTTTGAGAAGGGATATGGCGGTGACGCAGCCACTGTCGCCAAGGATGCGGTACGAGAAGCCGCAAACGAAGGCTATGATGTGGTTCTCATTGACACCGCGGGGCGGCGGCACAATGACCAACGTCTGATGTCGTCACTTGAAAAATTTGCCAAATTCGCCCAACCGGACAAGATTTTAATGGTTGGCGAGGTCAGTATTCTTGATACTTCTAGACTACGTGTTTGCCTTGACTAATGATGCATAATAGGCGCTTGTGGGAACAGACTCAGTTGCTCAAGCCAGGAATTTTAACTCATCGTTCGGACCTGGAAGGCACCTCGATGGATTTATCATCTCTAAATGCGACACAGTAGGTGACATGGTGGGAACATTGGTCAGTATTGTACACGCCACAAATGTCCCGGTCTTGTTTGTCGGCGTTGGGCAGCACTATTCAGACATCAGAAACTTCTCAGTCAGATGGGCTGTGGAGAAATTGCTGAGTAATAGTTAAGTACCTAGTCAATATCTACCAGCTCGAGGAAACACAGCTCGTTGGTCATGCGGATTCGCACTTTTGTACCCTCTAAAAGGCTTTATAGTGCTAGGATCGCGTGATGAGGCTGCTACCCTCTCTGTTTTGCATATATCATCACGGTTTCACAGTCTAAACTCACATATCCCTTGCATCACCTGTATCTTCAGCACAGGTCTTGGACGTGTATAATTGGAAACCGTTATCTCCCAACGTATCCACGTTGACCGCGACATCCTGATCATCGGCAATGATGTAGAGCACAGCGCTGTCGTCGTGTAGACCACGCGCCTCACGCCGTCCAAGTGCGTTGACTTCGAGCGTGCGGAAACTCACGTCCTCGAACACGGGGATTCCATCCATATCCGTCGCGGTGTCTGGCGGGTCCCTCTCCCACGTGAAGGCGCCCTCGACCACAGCCCATGCGCGCCCATCGCCGTCACCACAAATCGAGAAATCACCCACGGATGGATCGGGTGAGTAGACGGTTTGTGTTGCGAGTTGGTTATTGCGCCTGTTGGTGATTTGTCTGTCGGATTTTCATGGGGTCAGAGAGTTGTGCCGAGGGGTTTCTTCAGTGTCTCCGTCAGGGCTTCCTTGCGTGTATCGGTGGACGACAAGGGAACAAGGAAGAAGAAAGGTGAGGAGAGGAGCATATTTAAAACTTACACTGAGCCATTAGTTGTATTAGAGACCATCAATACGACTGTGACCACATCACCTGGCCTAACTGCGGTATATGGTCAATACTTGGTTATCTATCTGCTCAACGGGATCCGTCTTGAATTGAAGGAGAGGAGAGAAGGGACAAATTGTTCAACTTACCATCAAAATCGATGATGCTCATATATGAGATTGCTGGGTACCAGCTAACCCAGGCGGACGTATCTGTCGAGCCATCATCTCGGAGCTGTATGCCTACTTTAGTTACCCATTAAGGCCATAAAATCTGACGAAGTTCTCTTTTGCCCATCATTGAAGTCCGCTCTCACGTCGAACCCTGGAATAGTAACCCCTAGACAGGCCAGGAGTTCGAGGACGGGAGAATAAAGAGCAAAAACGCACAACAGCTTTGATCCCAGCCTGTATCATTGCGCCCTTGGGCTCGCATCCCTTTCCAGAGATTCCGATCCACGTTTGCAGCGTCCCAGCGCCCGAGATGTTCTGGCCCTCGCGGAGACATAGCCGCGGAATGTTCCACTGCGCCGTCACGCTGCCTATCGCCGGGAGGTCTGTCTGGTTGGGGCTACCCCGAGGCACTATGCTCGCTAGAGTTAGTAATGACTCTTTTGGGTGAATATTATGCCCCTGGTGCATGCTCCCGAGACACGTTTGGGGGTTCTCAGGTTACTAGAAAGTGAAGAAGATGACTCCAGCGTGCACGTACTGTCAATTTTTGCGCCTGCCCAACTAGATGTTGCGGATATGTTGAAGCTGCTGGGACCATTTCCATCTGTTAGATCACCGTGACTACGATGCGTCGATGGGGAGGGGGAGAGAGCAGATGGCAGCTCCTCATACGTGTTGAAACGTTTCTGCATCAAACTAGAGGTACTGGCCACGCTTGTTTGGAGGGCAAACGCCAGCGCAATGGGAAACGTAAAGTACTTCATGGCTGATCGACTTTGCCTCCTCGAGCATAATCTTTACTTAGAGGCCGTCTACGATTTAGAGATGTCGAAGTTCGATGCTCCGATGCCATAATAATCGATGCCACTTTATACGCAAATCTCCAGTTCCTCACCAGTAGTGTAAGCTGGCCGTGTGACCACGACAGCATGCTTTGTTTGTCAGTCGCCATGATCACGGGCCGAATAGATACCAGTACTAGTGAAACCAGTCAACGGATTGCTGCGTTTAGGGTGAGTATTTCATCGTACCGCGGTGTTCTAGATTCCTAAAAGACCGACCTTCTTTCTTGTTTTGTAGAACTCATGTTGAACGAGCGGGCACGAAAATGACGAACCAGCTTCTTCCTAGCTGAATGTTCGATGCTGGCGAGCATTGCTTAACCTGACTACGCGAGGGAATACTATGAATCTATGGAGATCCTGTACCAGCGTACGAGACGTTTCTGGGAGCCTGGCGAAGCTGTCCGCGGGTTGTGCTCGTGTTGATTTCAAGAAAGAGCGACTAGAGGCGTTATCTATCTAGGTACCTAGCTAATATGCAAATAATCTCTAGCAGTGGTATATATTACGATTTATTTACAAGAGCTTGAAAATTTGCCATCAATATTTGGTCCCCTAATGATATTAAAGCACCGTGGCCACCTCAAATGTATATGTCGATGTCCCCTATTAAAAGCGTGGCCTTACAATTATCCCAATTCCATCTTTCACATCCCAGATGCTAGACTATTTAATGAACACATAATCCTAGGAATAATACTACAGGTTTCTAGGAGACCCTATCATTTCTGTTTAGCTTAAGGCCCTAGATAGCTATTGTAGTCCATGCCTGTGAGTCGCACCTCGAATCCCTGGCAGAAGGGTTTGACGCTGAGCATCATCGTATAGTAGGAAACCCTATATCAATGTCACAACTTCAACAGGTGCGTCCGAAGGACATCAAATTTGGGCTTAGATGATGATATCAGCCCTACATTATTGAGCATTAGGCACGAGTGCCTCTGTAGGCAGTTACGGCCTAGCCTATGTATATATATGGTAGCTACAGTGTTAGGACACTAGGTCCACTCCATCCCATCTACAACTACAATACATACACACAATGGCAAAGCCTGATAGCCTCCATGAATCAATATCTTTCCCCGCTAGTATGCAGTTGCCATAAGCTTGTAGATCAAGGTATCTTTTGTGTTCATCGAATGGTTGCAACATAAGGTTAGAACTAAAGGATCTCCTGAATTAGCCATGAGATCCTAGTCACGCATAAATCACGAATCTAGGGGCAATCCCGATACGGGTTCGTATCCGCACGTGTTATTATAGCAAAGTTCTTAATGATGTATGTTCCCAGATATACTCCGGCACTAGCCACTAGCCTAATGACTCCCGGGCCGGCCCCGAAACCTTTGTTGGCTGGAGATCGTTATAGACTATGCCAACAAGGATTAAAGGTTCTGGGTGATACGAGATCCCTTGATATTAACTTGCCGTTTGAATCATTCTGACTAGGCTGGGTCTTTAGAGGCTTCAGCATAAAAGATCTCGGGAACATGAAGGTAAAGTTGAGACTGGTCTTATATTTTGGAAACATGGCCCGGCAGTAGAAGTGTAAGGTTGCATCACTGCCTGTCTAAACATGACACCAATCGTGTCTTGCGTAACATGTAATAACTGGTTGTTGATTTTTAAAATTATGAGTGTAGAGAGGCGCTGACCAGGTTGTCTTGATATTACGGATTGTTCTAAGTTTGTTAGAGTTATACATAATGAGATGCTCAGATGCCATCGGGCCTAAGCCGACACGAAGTCGACGATCTGACGGACGGAGGTCCTATTCTAACTTATTCTAATGATTTCTCCCTATTGGCTATGAAAATTCCTAGTGCTAGAACTAGGTAGCTCACATTAAAAAAAACCCGAGACACTCGGAGGCGTACGACGCTCATTAAATGGGTGTGAAACGTATTACATTATTTTCATTAACCGAGACCTAAGGCTGCTGCAGATGTTATAGGTTTTCTAAGAGCGCAGCGTCACAACAGAGGTTTGAGATCAGAACAGCAATATTTATAAAAAAAAAACCAACGCCACCGGGGAAAGTAAACGGGGGCGGAGCTCCTAGCAGCCGTGTTGCGCAAGTATTACAGGGGCTTGAAATCGAATTTCTGAAAAAATTATATACATATACACACATGAATAACTTCTATCCGATATAATCCTCACCTTTTGTACGCTTTATAGTCATAATAATCCCTTCGAGGCAGTGATTTCCAAGCTATGGAAAATCTGACGCGCTTCACGCTATCGCCTCTTCTGCAATGTCATATATACCACATCTCTTTACTTACCTACATGGATTTTAAAAATTCCAGTCCGAATTATTCTCACACTTATGATGCTAGTAAGAAAAACAAAAACTTTTTATGCAATAGAATAGGTGGTTTTCTGCATTACCAAACTATACATACAGGCGCAATATAGCAAAAAGTATGAATGTGCTAGTTTAAGCTAAAGGCTGTGGTTGACTAATAGGAGTACTGGTGAAATTAAGAAGACTCAATGGTTGATAATTAGATGGACTGTTGTTGGTAGTTTTAGTAAGTAATATACGGTGTACAACTTAGTACCTACAGTAGGAGGTAATATGTATGAAAATGTAAGTGCCCACACAACGCGAAGTAGAAGGTTGTTGAACCGAGCCTTGTTTGACTAGGACTTGTGAGGTAATATTTAGCTTGTATTGGCACCAATTGCCTACCAATAACCTGCCGAAGCGACGTCATCCGTTGTCACCCTCTCTGTACACCGCAAGTTCGCATGCCCGCGGGTGTCCGCGGCAGGATCAACAGGGCTAACAGGGACCGTCTTGCAAGACGGCTTGAAATCCTTTGGATAATGTAATAGGTAGCTGAAAAGGGCTCTGAGTCTCGAGAAGGGCTGATGTTGCAAAGGGCATGCATGAGCTTAGGTTGCATAAGTCGTGGGCCATGTGTAGTAAACAGCATGCTGGATTAGTTGCTAGGTACCTACCTCTTAGGACTTACATTAGTATATGAAGGAGGAAAACAGCAAACGGGAGGTTTGACAAGACAATGCGGTTGGTTTATACACATGGAGCCGCCAAGCTGGGAATTCCCTTGCCTTTCTAGGTATAGCTCTCTAACCGTCTAATCGTACACGTGTAGGCGGCATAAGCCCCACAACTCGATTTACCTATCCACTGATCGCCGTCATGGCGTTCCCGAACATGTTGTTAGCCTGAGTTTTTCATAAGTTCCTTTGCATTATTTTAAACCTATTTTCAACAGTAGTAATAAATTGCGACCTGCTGCCCAGGCGGCGTTTAAACAATAAGTCACTGAGCTAAATTCGCTACTATCATTGTCCCCCTTTCACTGTTGATTTTATTTTTATTTTATTTTGATTTTAACAAAAACTGAATAGCTATAATTAAATTCTTTTAATTTATAAGCATGTACATTTGTAAACACTTAAGGGTGGTTAAAATAATATAAAGGTCGTGGTGGAAATAAAAGGTAGAATTCTGGGATGACTACTGCCCGTTCCCTTAGCTCCGGCCCTGCCCTACGTGAACAACATACCCCCAATACCCCCAATACTCTCTACGTTGGTCATGTAGCCCCTGTCTGTGACTTTTCGGGCCAGCACTGAGAGCCGCAAAGGCGGCAAAGGCTGACTCCAGTAGGTGAAGAGCCATTACTGTCATCGAGGACGGTCATGTAGTAGTCAAAAGTCTGCGGTCTTCCATCTCGCCTTTACTACTTGGAATCCTGCGGACCAACAACTAATGCAACAACCAAGATGCATTGAATCAAGTCATAGCCCCTTCATTTTAGCTATTCTTCTTGTAAGCAGAGGTTGCCTTATCTACCGTATACAATTAGGTATGTATTCACAGGTAATCACCGCTAACATTTCTCTAGTAAGTCTAGGAGATGGAATTATATTTCCGGTGCCTTTGACAGGAATGATTGGAAGTCATAATTCAAAATAGGAACAAGAATAAACGATTACCTAGGTAGGCTCTACGCATGTTTAGCTATGAAGACAGCACACTAGCTACACCGTGGTATGTTCAGGTCGATGTGGCTTAATAATGGCCGTTTTGAATCATGTTGGATAAGCATGCATAGGTGTGTGCATAAATCCTGCTGCTCAAGGATCGGGTGAGCCGAGCCTGAGCAAACGCTAAACTCCATTTGTTTGCGGCACAAAACGTGGTCAAACCTACTATATTTCTAGATAGATATGCAGCTCTTAGAATTTTTGTCTCATGAAACGAACACTATCAATTTCTCTGAGTAGGTCATCTGCAGTTGTTGAGTAAATAGACCTCGATAGCCCTACTATTACTAGGTACATGTAGAGGTAGTAGGTAGGTAAAAGAAAGGGGCATGTTCTGGGAGGCCTTGCATGTGCATATGTCTGTGGGCTATTGTCCACGGTACGAGCAAGGGAATCGACTCACGCAATAGGTATTTCTTGGGTGCTACATTGGATGACACTACCTACCTACCTCTATGTACATCATGTAGGTAGGTGCTTAGGTGCGTAAGTTCATCGTATGTTCTCCCTGGAAGCTATACTGCGTAGGTAAGTATCTATGCATGTACCTACCTTACCTAGGTACGCAGTACGGACCTCGTCTAGAGGTTGACTTACCTACCTAGTACCTAGCAACACGGCATCAACCTTTGCACACGCTGCATCAGCATCATTTATCTGTTGCCTTGTACTACTACACGTGTAGTTGATCGAGATCTGTTCATAAATTCCCGGGCTAGGTACTTATGATGCCGCCGTCTCGTTTCTATTATTACTCTTTGATATTGGTAGGAAGCAACTATCTCTCATTTGATCCTAACTTAGAAATACTACTTATGTACACAAGTACGGCCCATACCATCGCGTCCGTGTGCTACTCCAGTACTCGCGTAGGTACTTCCTTGCATGGTGCTGTGTGTAGTGCTACAGCATAGCATTCCAGCCTACCGGGAGATTCTGTTGGCCGAGTTGCCGTCCAATTCGTCTAGGTTCCATGTCGCCTACAGTAGGTAGGTACCTACGCAGTCTGTTAAGACAACCTCTAACTAGCCGAAAGGATCCTCTCATGCCCTTTCTGTGTTTATAGTAAGAAGTTGGAAGTTGAAGTTCCAGATTCTTATCTTAGCATCCCCCGCTGTTTGTCCACATACTATCCAAGGACACAACACTGCCTCAGAACATATTGCCGCTACTAGGGCATTGACAATACCATTACCTACAACAAACAAAAAATTCCCTCTCCTGCAGTACTTTCGAGTTGGCGGTTGTAGGTGGAATAGTGCAGGTTTCCTGAGACTACCCAGTGTGCTGTGTAATACCGGTACTGTACGTACCTGGGTGGGTAATTCGGTCGTCATAGATCTCATCATCCCTAGACTAGTACCTACCTTACAGGCTATCTGCCTACCTACGCTGTATGTAGGTACCTGCTAGTCTCTAGATAAAGGTGTACCCCACCAGGCATCACCCGCTACTGACCCGCCCGCCCGCACTCCAGGGCAGCACAGGGATCAAGTGCCTACTTACATGTACATGCTGGCAGGACATACAGTGGTAGCATGCCTATACGTATGTAGATCTGGAAACTATCGTGGCCCCGCACCACGCACAATTTCTGCCCGGTGCAGGTAGTGTAGTGCCGCCTGGCACTCGCCGGTACTGCCTACCTATCTACCTACCTAGCTGGCCACATACATTGGCAGCGTTTCTCCCACTGCACGCACCCGTGCTGCTGATCATCGGATGATGATTCCAGCTGTTTGAACTATACCCTGCTTGGGTTTCTTCCCTCTTTTTTTCTCTCTTTCTTCTTCCTTTCTCTCGGTTCCTCTCTTTCGTTCTCTGTCGCCTGCCATGGCTCGGTTGCCGCGGACCTCACCGTTGCCAGATCGGTCTACTGGCATTGCCGACACCCTGCCCGAGCTTCGAGATGCCGATTACCAGGATGAGGTGCTCCAACTATCCGTGGACAACCACAACGCTTACTTCAACGGCCTCATTGCGAAGGCCGCACAACTGGGCATCTCCTTCTCCCGTCCGGCCTCAGCTGGTTCAACGCCTGACAACCACGGTACCTCGGGCGCCGAGTCCCCTGCGACCATCGATACCGCTCATGTGCGAACGATCTCAACCGGGTCTGGGGCGTCTGCAAGCACTACCATGACCTCGCATTCGTCGCACAATGGCTACAACCATAGTGGCAAGATCCTCACGAGAAGACGGTCGCGCGGGCTGACATTTGCGCAATACGAGAGCTACTTGTCTCATATCGAGCCGACCCTTGGCCCGTCCAGATTCGCAGCATCCACGCATGTTGAGTCAACGCCGAGCATTTTCAGTATGTGCACGAAAAAAAGGTATAATGCAATTCGAGAAGGCGTCTCAAAACTGCGTGGCAGAAGGAAACCGGCCTCTCCGTCCGAACCCTCGATCATGTAAGTTAATTTTGCATTGGCTACTGGGCGATATAAGGTGGGAAGCGGACAGGAGACTTCCTAACACTTGCTCTATAGCTCCTGCAGCGCATGCCGAGAAGACATACGACCTAGCCAACAGTTGCAAAAACTGCCTTGTGGCCACAGCTACTGTCCAACCTGTTTACGGATCATGATCAATCAAGCCACGGCCGAAGAAGCTCATATGCCACCACGCTGTTGCACACAACCCATACCGAGCTCCGTCGTCAAGTCGATACTCTCCCGAGAAGAGCAGACCAAGTTCTTGAAGGCAGTTCTCCAATTCAGCACCCCGTGGGAGACTCGGGTCTTTTGCTCGAACCCTTCATGTGGGGAATTCATTCCACCACGCGCCAAGGTTGATCCGAAACACCCGTTCAAAGCTGTGTGTCGAAAATGTAGGACGCGGGTGTGTGTGATGTGTAAGAGAGATGCTCACCCCAATGGCCAAGATTGCCCAAACGATTGGGAATTGGACGCCGTGCTGAAAATAGGCGAAAGGTCGGGCTGGCGGAGGTGCTATAAGTGCCGCACCTTGGTCGAGCTTACCTATGGGTGCACCCATATGACGTGCAGGTGCCGCGCTCAGTTCTGCTATATCTGTGGCGCTGTCTGGGATCCCACTGTCGGGTGCCCTAATTTCTGCAACGGCGACGAGGAGATGGAACGGAGAAGGCAAGAAGAAGAAGCGCGTGTCGCTGCGCTCGAGGCTGAAGAAGCTGTCAAACAAGAGGCGGCGGCGAAGGAAGCAGCTGAGGAACTCGCTGCCGAGGAGCGAACACAAGACTGTGACGAGTTCAAGGCTTTACGTGCTCAACAGACCAAGGAGATGGAGCGATTCGGAGCATTCGAACAGAAATCGAAATGGCTCCTTTGGACACGGCACGCACAACAGAAGGTAGCTCTTGTCGAAAAACACTCTGCGGCCATAGAGAAGATGCTCGAGCGGCACGCCAAGACGTCTGGCAACCTTGAAGATCGACAAGTGGCTGCCGAGATGGAGTTACGCTGTACGCTTGAACAGAGTGAGAGACACGTGCGAGTACGACTCAAGCATATGGAGGCCTATTGCGACGGTTTGGGTCACAACCCAACTTCAGAGATGCCCTCCCGGGTCGTGACTGAAAGGGATCTGCGTGAACTTGGACAACAGTATAGTATCGAAAAGAACATGAAGCAACTGCATCAGGCTAAGATCAACGTGATGCGAGACCGGCAGGCCAAAGCCTTGGAGCAGCTGCTGGAGAGACAAGAATGTGAGCTGGGACGACTGATGGATAAGAACACTAAAGAGGTAGAGCATCTCGAGTCGGACTTTGCGGATGAAGAGGACATCTTAGCCATGACATTCAATACGCGCCAATCAACGCTCGAGACACGTTGGAGACTGGAAATTGAAATCATGCGCAAAGAACTGGAGAATGAACGAGGTCTCAGGTACAACTTATTGCCCCCACTAGAGTGGCCGCAGGAGAAAGGGATATTTGATGATGGCATCGCCACTGTGGATGAGTGATTGGCGGGCACCCAGACCTCGACTGTACACGGCAAATGGATGGGTGGTTTTGTTTTCGACCTGGTCATATTACGACCACCGGTCTTGATAGTTGATGATCTGGGATCTGGGAATGCGGACTTGAATTTGTTTTCATTTGTGCCCACCAGCCTCAGGCTGCAGATATACCCAGGTGATGCAAGGCGTTCATGTACCATAGAAGGCGTTAAGAGCATCTGCGTTTATGCATCGGGCGCCCAGAACACCGGCGCCGTTGTGGTTTTGAGATCTGTCGATAGGTAGACTCGACGAGATCTAATTTGTAATGGTTGCCGAACATAGCTCAGCATAGGCACTCGACCAAACTGTCCAGACGCTTGCTCTGACTGTCAGCTGCTAATCGGATCAACTCTTTTAGAACCCGCATAGAATATGCTATTATATTGGCAAAAACTGGCCATGACTTGACGGTTCTACAACGTGATGTGTTTCAGCGGACAAGGCAGGGACAAGGACCTTTTTCTGCATTCATTGCGTGTACATTATGTATTAGCTATATGCGATGTTGACATGACTTAGGAAATCCACTACCAACACAGTCTTTAGGCTGTACGACATTGAGAGGGCCGATAACCACGTGAAACCAACCAGGTGATTATCAACGAGAACAGGATTACTCTTGCATAGGTATGTAGCTGACCAGACACCTGGTTGAAACCTTTCGAGTGCACTCACGGCCGCTGACAAGTTGACCTGGATTCTGATTAGCAAGGATTCAAGATCAACATCTCAACAGTCCATGAATAACTCTGAAGGCTGTCAGAATATGTAAGAATTCACTATCAGCTTTCTGCCCGATATAGCAGCTCCGGCGAGAGCGCCATCGAAGTAGAATCAATCGCAAATTACCTCATCAGAAGCAAATGGAAGAATGGAGAGCAAAAAGAAGGGTAGACGATGCTTACCTGTAAAGCTACCACGAAGAAATATGTCCAAGGGTTCCTAACTGCTGGCTGAAGAGGGTGTAATTGGGTAACAGAAGAAAGCTTTTGAAGAAAAACTGGTGAGGTTGGTTGGCTTGTTTTGTAGCTGTTGAAATATTTTCAGTGGAGCCAATGAGAGCCACCATTAAATATCCACAGAATTGCCCTCTTTGATTGGACAAGGCCTGGACGCGATATGATTCGCTGGCAAGTGCCGCCGCTCGTGGCTGGCAGCTGGCGGTTCGGTAGCGGCTGCTACGCCTAGGTTTGGTGCACACAGGAAATTTTGAGAAAGTGCGGACAAAAATCCATCATCCCGGAATCCCCTCCAACGACTGCCAGCAAGACGACTACGATTGAGCCTCACATTGCGACATTCTTCACCATACACTCAATCTGTAAGTACAACTAACTATACGACCACCCCCCGTCTCTATCTCTGCTCTACTCGGGTACTGTCTGCGCACTACGAATCAGCCCCAATTCCTACGCTTCGAGTCCTCATTCGATAACTAAATGACTGCACATTGCACATCCTAAGCTTCGGATTTCCGCCACGCGTCTCTCTGCTATATTTCCCGACAGCAAACCCGTATTTACTTGTTGCACTTCTCTGACAGTCGACTACATAGTAACCTGTCATTATGTCTGCGTCCGTTGAGTCCCCGTCGTGGCGAACCGTCGAGGTCGGCCGCCTCGTCCTCATCAACAACGGCCCCTACACTGGCCGGATCGCCGCCATCGTCGAGATCATCTCCGAGAAGCGCGTAAGTTTCGCCTGGCCTATAGAGAAACCCGGCGACCGAGCATAAATAAGAAGCGGTGATTGACTTGGCAATCTACATATAGGTTCTGGTTGATGGACCCAGCGCCGACGAGAAGCTCGTTGTACCAAAGGGACCCATCGCCCTATCCGATGTGTTTCTCACCGAACTCAGTCTCGAGATACCCCGTGCCCTCCGAACCGGCACACTAAAGAAGTTCTGGGAGAAGGCCGAGATCGATAAGAAGTGGCAGGCCAGCAAGTGGGCTCAGCGCAGCCAGCGGACGGAGCGCCGAAAAGCCCTGACCGACTTCCAACGCTTCCAGCTCCTCCGTGCCAAGAAGCAGCAGCGATACGAGGTACGCAAAGCTCTGGCCAAGGTCAAAGCGGCGGCATAGATTCGAGGGGGATAGAAGGGGGCGGCGCTCGATTTCTGACGAAGGATGAAGAGGCTCTCACGGCGGGAGCGGTTTCGGTCTGCATGGCACATGGGCACGGGGTTTGACGGATTCCTTTTGCTGCATCTTCTGGCAAGACCTGTATGTCACACAAAACGTATTTCTGAGGTGACCGGCGTCAATGATTAGGACAATTCACAACCATGTTTTTTTTGGCGACGTGTTCTCGGGTATCTATGTTGCGATTGTGCAGGACGGGACAGCAGACCAGAGGGATGGACTCCACCGTTGTGTCTCTCTACACCATCATAGGTGCCTCGATACTTGTCATGTCTCATGCAATAGCCTGTACCTCTTCTCCAGTGAAGTTGGGGGTTGAAAATGCTCAAAAGAGCTAAATAAATACAATACAACTAATTCGCCATTCGTCTCAAATATACCATGTCTAATATGTAAACTATAATTAGTAAGTAAGTAGGTGCTTGCAAATATGTATAATTACTCGAGAGGCAAATGTACTTAAGTAATTAGAGTGACAGATTACATACCTTCTGTACTTATCCAGGCTGTTTATGTGCCTTCTTTAGTACCTCATTGCGCAACAGTATAATTTCCTTGCCTCATACTAAGCCCATTGTGTCCTATAATGTATATGAAACTATGTAGTTAGTTATATAACTATATAAACTTATATCAACTACCTACCTAGGTAGTTTTAAACATGTTACCAAGTAGGTATAAGGATCAAACCTTGAACTCATGACCCTTGTATAACTAATGTGCTAATACAACACCCTAACCAACTGACATGAAGGAACATGTAATAATGTTGCTTGCTGCTCAATGAGGTGCTATATTATTCACAATGGGCACATTGCATTCAATAGTAACGGGCTATACAAAGTGAGCAGATGAAATTATTTCTCTAAGCTGTTGTTAGAGAGATGAATATTGATATTAATTAACTTTACTTTAAAACAGCAGGTGTAATCAAAGTAGATACTTAGGTAGCTAAGTAAGGTAATCTAAGGTAAAAAGTACACGGATAACTACACACAAGAAAGTAGTGTAGGAAAAAAGTATAACTACATAGTATTTACTTACTATAATCTAGAAAAGTAAACTGGCCATCACTTCATTCACTCTATAAGCGTTTCCTTTCTAAGTCTACGAGGTGTTGCCGTGGTGAAGCTGTAAGACCATGATGCAATCATAAAATGGACGGACATTGAGGTGGGGCTTGGCGGGGTAGTAGTATACTGATAATAGGTAGAAACCACTTAACGAGGAGACTAGGTATTACTGTAGCCGGTAACCTAATGGTGCAGTTGAGGTGTGGCTAGAATTCTGCTTAAGCACGGTATGTCTAGTAGTTAGGTACTTAAGTAGGTACCTACCCTACGCATACAGCTGTGGGCGGTCGGGCCACCTGCGGTAGCCCTAGCCAAACAATTGGCATCAATTTGTGCATCGGTGCAGCAACTTTTCCTCGCCAAATTGCAGGTACAGCCAGTGGCAATACCCCCGCTACATCCTCCCATATTAACACCCGGTCGTGACCTCTATAATTGTTGCCGCTTCTGTTGCTGCTTGTGAGTACGACGATTTCTATTGGCAATTCAGTGTCCTCTCTCCTTTTTCTTTTTGAACCGCAATGTAGCTTGTTGGAGCTCCCGCTATCGGGCAGAGCTGGCCTGTGTTGCGCCGAGTTGATGCCACCCCTCAACCTGACTAGCCTCACTTCCTATTCTAGCCTTCTCCATCTATATCTGAACTAATTGCAGTCGGCGTTGACAGTATAATCTTCCTACACCATGGCCAACCCACGTGTCGAAGAGCTCCCCGATGAGGAGCCCCAGAAGGTCTCCGTCGAGGAGCAGGACGACGACGACAGCTCTGATTCCGAGATCGAGGCTGGCGAAAGCGGCCCAACCGGTTCTTCCGCCGTAATTCACTCCCGCAACGAGAAGAAGGCTCGCAAGGCCATCGAGAAGCTTCGCCTCACGCGTGTCACCGGTATCACCCGTGTCACTCTCCGTCGCCCCAAGAATGTGAGTGGGAATGCTTCGCTATATCACGGGGGAAAATCCGCAACCGCTTTTAGCCGTATTATATGGCTTGCCTGTCGCATAAGGATTTTTATGCCAGCATCAAGAGATTTGGTTCTATTTCATCGATGTGGCCTTACTGATAAAATTTTGCTAGATTCTCTTTGTGATTAACAACCCCGAGGTGTACAAGTCCCCTAACAGCAACACTTATATGTGAGCAATCGGAGAACTAGTGCCAAAAATTTCCTTAGCTAATGATCAATTCAGTGTCTTCGGCGAGGCTAAAATCGAGGACCTCAACTCTGCTGCCCAACAAGCTGCCGCCCAGTCACTTGCTGCTCAAGGTGGAGAGCATGACCACGCCGGTCACGACCACAGCCACGGCGACGCTGGCAAGGCTGTCGAGAGTGCTGAGGACAAGAAGGACGATGATGATGACGATGAGGAGGTGGATGCCGATGGTCTCGAGGATAAGGACATCGAACTAGTTATGACTCAGGCAAACGTCTCCCGCACGAAGGCTATCAAGGCACTAAAGGAGAACGACAATGATATAGTAAATTCTATCATGGCGCTTAGCGTGTGAGAGGTCAATAATCGGGGGTTGGTGCCGGTACTTTTGTCATAGGCTTTGATATCGGTTGGTATGGTGCATCGTTGCGAAATCATCGAACGTGCACCAAATGAACAACCACAAAAGAAGCATTCACTGGATTGTGTTATGATAACTACGATACCCTGCAATACGGATTTCTGGGCTCGTCGTAGAGTTCTTCGGGCTACCTTGACATGCAATCAGTGACACGTAGAGTTTGATCACACTATTCTTTTTACTTTTCATTTTTCCTCCCCCCCATAAAAGCGTGCACATTGCTCCTAGCCCTCGGTAGTATATGCGCTGCGAACTATTCAGCTAGAAGGTAGAGCAGGTGACAGGTACACATAGAATATTTATATATGCATGATTATGAAAACGACAATTATTCGGAAATCTTCCAGTCACGGTAGATTTTGATGGTGTTCCGGTACGTCGGTCACGTGACATTGGTCACGGGGTCTAGGCTCGGAGGTGACCCATCAATACGCCGAGTCCTTCCGTAGACACCAGCAACCTTCTGTTGCGAATTGCTTCAGATCTCCACTCATTTACATCCCTCATCACATCGCAAACATGGCCGCACCCGCAGTAAGTACCTCCTAGCTTACTGAACTATAATGCTATTTTTAAGATGCCTTTTTCATATGTCTACGGAGGCGATTAGTCTCTCAATGGCTGGCCGGTAATGCACTCAGCAACTGACAGATGAGCTAATTTTATCTCTTCTCCAAACTCGTAGCGCAGCGCCGCCTTGAAGCTCGATTGGGCCAAGGTTACTTCCTCTCTCGGCCTGCGCGGCCAGACCGTCGCCTCTCTACAAGCCTTCAAGTCGCGCAATGAGAACGCTCGCCGAAAGGTGCAGGTTCTGTCCGAGCAGCCGACCACCGTCGACTTCGCCCACTACCGCTCCATCCTCAAGAACCAGGCCGTAATCGACGAGATTGAGAAGCGCTTTAGCTCCTTCCAACCCGCCAAGTACGATGTTTCCCGCCAGCTCAAGGCCATCGAGGCCTTCGAGGTCGAGGCTGTCAAGAACGCCCAGGCTACCAAGGAGAAGGTCGACTTAGAGCTCAAGGATCTCGAGACCACCCTGAAGAACATTGAGACGGCCCGGCCGTTTGAGGAGCTTACTGTGGTATGTTGCAGAGACGTCCTGACGATAAATATGGATGCTGTTGCGTGGAAGGCGGATGTTGACCTGAGACGTTACAGGACGAAGTTGCCGCTGCTGAACCCTCAATCGACGAGAAGACTGCGAAGTTGGTTTCAAAGGGCCGCTGGTCCGTTCCCGGATACAAGGTATGGTTGTCCCGGCGTTTTTCGTTAAGCCAAGTTTTGAAGGAAGAACGGAAGAAAGAAAAACTCTTATTAATCGTTTTTTACAGGAGAAATTCGGCGACCTTTCCGTACTATAGACAACATGATGCATACCACCCGCGCGTTCTTCCTTTTGTGTACTCTAGCATTGTAGATAGTCAACGGAGAGGTCATGGCACTAGAATCACATTAATTCCCGGATTCCATATATCCAAGGCGCTGGTCACATCGCGTCGCATCTACATTGACGGTCACCATTGAAGATATTCTCACACTAGTACCTGAGTGTCTATAGATAAGTCTTGAAAGATATGATGTTAAACCCAAACAGCTAGCATCTTCTAATCTCCTCATTTCACTGATTGAGACTACTTGAATCCTACGTACACGCAAAGCGACCACAACAAGTATCGGCCAAGGTTCTATCCCGCAACAAGAGATTCAACAGCCCCGGTGGTCATCACTACCGAGTAGCATACTCGCGGCAAATTCGCCATAGAAAACAGTTCAGATACAGCTATGATCGGCTTTCGATGATGACCTTGAAACTTCCATGTTCTACGATGAATTGAGTCGTCGGCAGGTTTTTGGTAACAAGCACATAAAATGGTAAGGCTCATCATCAGAAATGGGATTGTGACCCCCGTCAGGTAGGGGCAGCATGCTTGATACTTCACTTTTGCCTAGCTATGTAGGTTTGGCGCGACCAATGAAGTTTATCGGGCTATGGAGCAGATACTTTTGCCTGCCTACCTACCTTCCTAAGGCGAGATACCCAATTTGATTGGAACTTTACTTGATGTATTGCTAGGATAGAGGCAAGATAGAATTTGGGTCGATCATCTAGTAAGGGCAGCATGAATTGTTTGAATCATTGCAGGTAATTTGATGGTTTCCTTTGTCGGTTCCAGATTGGTTCAACGATATCCAAAATCATTGTTAGGATACTGTGACATAGAATGTCAACCTCTGATCTTCATATATTGATTGCATTGGGTCCTTGTCGTTGGAACAGCAGCTATTCTCTTCTCCCCATTGAATTCGTCTAGCTATTATTCATTTCGATACTATATGGTGCGGAGACTAAGTACTTTAATGCCAACCAGCCAGGCTTAAGCATACATGTTTAGAGTGACCAAATTTAATTTTTTTTCTTTTTCCCCCCCCCCCCCCCCCCCCCGGTATTTACCTTAGCTGCTTGGTTTGTTTTTAAATAGGCTTCCGACAGGTTTGTAGGATTAGGGTCGTTTTTAATACGTTTGCTGCAAGGTGGACGAATTTATTTTTCACCGTGATTCGATAGATAATTCCAGCACGTATGATATTCTCATCGTGGTCGTGGATTTCTTTCCTTTTCTTGGTTCCTGAGCTGCAGCAACTATCCACTGAGTCGTGGCGGTGAACCTGCTGTAGAGGTGAGACCTTTTGAGATCGTCTAGATCACCGTGATATACATGTAACTCTTGTTCCATCATAGTTTGAATGTACATATACCTATGTATTATACATACGACACTGTACTACCTATATACATATGTAGGTAGATACCTAGAGTACCTACCGAGTACCTACTTTGGTGGGCGACAAGGGGTCCGTGCAAATATGTAGCCAGAGCTGTACTACGTACCACCTCTCCCTATGTCGGTACTTACCTAGGTAGATAAGTGACTTTGTGGCTGCTTATCAGACGGAAAGCCAACCACAGCTGAGCTGAGGCGTACGCAGCCATATAATCCAAGGCTGGCAAATGAACCCATAGCATTTGGACAATTTCATCGCTTCACTCCCCTCCCTTTCCTCCTCCCCTCTCCCTCTCCCTCTCCATCGTCGCAGCTGTGTAAATACATGCCGCCTTCACACGACGCACAGCACACGTGAGACCAGGATAGTACGGATAGTACCCGTTTTCTCTCCTTTCGCTTCTTTCGTCCTAGCTCAGAAACGAAGAGCTGTCTTTGCCTTGTTGCGTGGCTCGGCCGTCCTGCCAAGATGGACAACATCCCGATTGAACTGATCTTTGCTGTCTGCGAGCTCCTGAAAGTCGGGGATATCCTCAATTTTCGCCTGGTCAACAAGCTATTCGCTGACGTTGGCGCCACCTACATGCTACACGACGTTACCTTTTACTTGCACCGCGAAGATCTGGAGCGCCTGACGGCCATATCATTACACCCCATTCTCTCGAAACATGTCACCTCGCTGACCTATTATGCCGAGACTCTCTACTCTCCCAAGGTCTCATGGCGCGAGTTCGCCCAGGATCACAAGAGAATGCGGTGGAACAGCCGACTGAAGAATATGAATCTGACGCCCGCTCAGTTGATGGCCGAATACAAAAAGTACAGTGATGCCGTCGAAGAGCAGGATGTGCTAATAGAAGCGGAGAAGGACCTAAGACTTTTCAAGAGAGTCCTTCCCCGCTTCTCACAACTCAAGTCCCTGACCGTCTCAACTGGGGACCAGTACTACGGCCTGCCCTACGATACGGAGAGAAAGAGACCCTTGTCCGAATTCGTCGAAAAATTATATATGAGTGATACTCACCCTGAAGGGAAGCGCCCGCTTGATGCCCTCCTCAGGGCCAATGCCCGTTCACCATGCCCTTTGACGAGTCTTTGCGCAGGGACCTTGCATTGGAGATTCTTCAAGAGAAGCGAACGACAGCTTACACGCATGTTCCAACCACTCGCCAACCTCACATCCATCTCACTTAACATTAGCGTGGACCCAGTTGATGAGAGGGTATACGACGGCCACTCACTCAGGAAGTGCCAACGGCTTCTAGCCAAAGGTGCCATACGGAATATTCTTCAATATATGCCGCAACTAGAATACATATACATCGAGATCCTGAGTTTAGAATACGACGATATAGGAAAGGGAGCGCGACTACGCGACATCATCGAACCCGGCTTTCACTGGCCCAACCTCAAAGACTTAATTCTTGGTGGAATTTCTGGTGACAGGAAGGAGATCATGAACGTCCTTTTGCTACATAAGGACAAGCTTCGGAAGCTCTGCCTACGAGATGTGACCCTTGTCTCCACATCATGGCGAAGGCTTTTGCCGGATATTAGGAAAAGGCTATGTCTTCAAGAGGCATGTATCTGTGGTGATATATACGGTAAGCGTGAAGATGGAGTCGAGACGCAGGATTCGTCGGATAGTCCTGCGGACGCGCCGGACCTCGAACACTGGAGTCTGTCGGTGATCGAGGTTGATGCCAATTATATGCGCAACTCCATCAATATGTATTGTCGGCAAGGCGGAGAGAATTATCCGGACGAGCTGCCTCTGGTAAGATTCGATGAACTCTTCTTCTTCTTCTTCTTCTTCTTCTTCTTCTTCTTCTTCTTCTTCTTCTTCTTCTTCTTCTTCTTCTTCTTCTTCTTCTTCTTCTTCTTCTTCAGCATCTCTTGATAGCAGAGAAATCTACACAATCTGGGGCTTCCTGCTAGCATTTTCTACTCACGGTTTATAACTGCACATTCCCCATAATCATTGGAACTGACAGCTACTAACACCTGATAATCGTGTAGTCTAGGGAGGTGGTACATAAATACTATAAGCAGTATGTCAGGCCATTCTTCAAGAACGACAATGAATCCGATGATTCCGATGATGATGACTACGGTCTCGGGCTTGGTGATTGGGAGGACATCACGGACGAGGAGCCTGACGAAGACGATGACGAAGACGATGAGGATGAGGATGAGGACATGAGTGATGCCTCGATGGCCAGTCTTCCTATAGATCATTCGCTTTTCGATGTGATGTTGGGGGATATCATGGAGATGACTGGCTCTTACTACTATGATGATGACGAAGACGGCATGGGCATGCCGAACGAGGATGAAGATATTAATCTTGGTGTTTTGGACCCGACCTTGCTCGATCTTGACCCGTCCATCGATAGTACGGAGCTACCCGATACAGACTCGGATGACGAGATATAGGATCTAGTATCCTAGTCATAGCGGACATCCTGTCCTGCGCACCATAGGTGGGAACGACTAGGAATATGTAAGCTGCACCTAAAATCTGGACAACCCGGTTACTTAATTCCTGACTGGGATTCCTTAATCTCTACTGCAGTCAACGTGAAGAGGTAAAACATGGCAGGCACACAAAACGTTACTGTGGCTTCATGGGAGGTGTGTTGGTTATAGATAGATAGTGGGACGAAGCATACTAGACTAATATATGTACGTGTACTTAGATTTTATATTCTAGAGCTATGTAGGCATAAAAAGTATACACGTAGTACACATGAGCCACCAAGTGAATACCAATGGCGTTGTTAGGAATCAAACCCAACTCTCTAGATAGTTTAGACGGTAAGTAGTACATGACATGGTGAGGTTGGACAATAGGTCACCTAGTAGTCTAACTTACCTATACATATACATAATTCGGGATCTAAGGTAGTAAGCAAACGACTAGATAGCTTCATGGTTGTCTTACTACCTTCTCGGTTCAATTGTTGTAGTAAGTTGTAGTTAGTGAATGGCCCGGGTCTCTTCTACTCTGGGCAGTGCATATACCTAAAGTATTCTAGGTACGTGTAGGAGGGGGCTACCATACTCTGTGTTATCTCTCTCTACACTTTTTGATACAGTCAACAAATCCTTCCAAGGTACATTCCTGTGAAGCAAATAGTCTTTGCTCTTCATGACTGCAATTGTGCCCAGTATACCAAAGGTTAGCCAACATGACTTTAGCCGAGAGGCCCAGGTGAAATCCTATTGAGTCCGTTCTAGATCCCGATCCTGGAGAATAAAGGAAGAAGAAGTATCTTGTGAAGCTGGACGTCATAAGCAGATGTCGAGCATAAGTTTTAGAGACTTTTCCGGTCCAGGAAATTTTGTAGAAGAGTGAGAAGTCGGCTCTTTGACCTCGCGAAGGGGGCAAAGTCAGCAGGGTTAGATATTCAATTTTGTAGAAGTATATCGTATGCACAACTCTGCCATCAAGTCAGAGAGAGATCTTAGTCCTTGGAACTAAATGTTTAGTTATTGTTGTGAAAAGCACAGTATAGCAAACGTGCGTGCATAGGTTCATCGAGCAACCAACGGCTGAGAGAGTTGAATGGTATGGGACCGAAGTGATCGAAGGTACTGGGATGGAAGAAAGTAGTTGCTCGCTGGTTGGGAATTCTCAGCAGGTAGCTACCACAATCCCAAGTACTGCTGAAAATCTGAGGCTTAACGCCATCAAGCAAATGATTAGCCTACTTGCCAACGATGATAATGCCGAAACTTTTCGAAAACATATGGTATCAGCATAATCATTTTCCATATTACTAACTTTAACTTTACCTATACCTATTTATTATTTCCTTGATGCTGCTGCTTTATCATTAGCAATTATATAAAAAAAATGTTTAGCTAGAATCAGGCGAAGCTCTTATTCTTCAAAGCACCTATTTTCCATAAAGTTTTCGTAGATATGGGTGAAATTGTATAAACCCAGAGAGATGGCGATAACTCCCTAATCAGTAGTTACTACCTTGCGTACTTCGTTATGAATATCTCACTCTGCTACGGATTGACTTAAATAATAGTCGGGCTGTTAACGAAACAGACAGTCTTGCAAGAGCTTTCATCCGTAGCCAGATGATGTGGTTTAACCTCTCTGCCTCAGATGTGATGTTTGAACCCTTCGAGTGCGTTACTAGCTGCCTGTGGCGGCCATTCCCGAGAGTTTCAAATAGTACTTTCAATCTACCTGAAGATATATAAGGTGAAGGCTCACCCTATATTTAATACCTTTCAAAGTCATGTATTGCTACTGTTTACAGAGTGCTGTGGGATGGTTGCTGCCTTTTCCAATAACCGTAGAGCTCTTCTTGTGAGATGGGTGAGAGCACTGTAGACGCAGGGTTGATCGGCATCTTTCTGCTCGCGTTACCCCTAGGGAATCATTTTCTCCTCGTTCATGTTCCATCGCGATGCTTCGACTGTCTTAGAAACCGTAAACACACTTCCGCCTTGGGCAGGCCTCATTATACAGGCTCTTTTGGTTTTTGTTCATCTAATGACTTGTACTGTCCGCTTGGAGCCACCAGGATCGAGTTTATGCTTTGCCTACATCCACTTTCTAGGATGTCTCATGGTCAAATCTTCTACCGCATATATAGTCTTTATAATTCTTGCGAGTGCCAGAAAAGCCGAGCTCTGTAATACCTCGAAGCAGGAGAGAGTGAGAAAGTGGGTGGATAGGCTTAGTCGAATAGACGGAAATCCGATCGCCCTCAGATAGCTTCCCGCTAAACCTACCTAGTTTAGTACACCTAGGTAGGTACCTACAGTAGGTGTCTACAGTAGGTGTATACAGTAGGTGTATACAGTAGGTAGGTATCTATCCGCTGCATCTACCCGTCTCGTCCGCTGTTTTTGTCCATTCCAACCCTTCGCCATTACCACCACCTACCTACCTAGGTACTTTATTACTCACCACCTACATACCTACATACCTACATAACTACGTATATTGTGCTCTCCCGTCTATCCGTCCCCATCCATGTAACTAATCTCTCCACCATCCCCTCACCGACCTGCGAGCGGCCGTCCCGAGAACCCAGCGGTCCAGTCCACCTGTCTCTCTACCACGCCCGAGATCCGCCAGCCATTACTCTACCGCCGGCGGCACCAGACACTACTCCTGCCCCGATTACTTACCTACATACGCTCCCTGCGAACTGCCTGCGAACGAAACGAAGCAAACCCACCATGGCTTCCCTCGCCACGGGGACGGTCGACCCCACCAAGGTTGGCAAGTATCGTGTCGTGCTGAGCGATGCCTTGCTGGGAAAAGATCCCAAGGAGATATACACAGGCATTAGATGTAGGTGTTACTGCTGCTCCTGCTCCTGCTACTACTACTACAACGACCTCCTAGCACCAAGGCTACGTCATCATCGGATGTCAACTGACCAGAAACTCCAGACAACCACAAGCCATCGCTCTCTGCATCGACAGCGCCTCACCAGGCTCGCATAAAACCCACCGGCTCGACCGACTCTTCTGCTTCTTACGATTTATCCTTCCAGGATGACGGCGGCCGCTACGCCTACCAAGGCACCCGCGGTCACGAGGACAACCAATACGTGCTCATCTTCGACCCCGAGAACCAGGTCTTTGTCCTGCACCGTGTCGACTCTATGTTCAATATGAATCTAGTGCGAACCCCCACGAACAACGATGCCGAAGACCTGCGACAGGAGTATCCACAACTCAAAGCCCACCAACCTTCAAGATCAACCAAGGCAACGAACAAGACTACCTCTAGCAAGCCCACGAAGCCCAAGAAGCCAGCGCCAAAGGATGCTAGGCCATCGGTGGTCAAGAAAGCGGAACCCGCGCCCGTCCACCCGCCCAAGCCAAATAAGGCTCATCATGACTCGGAAGACGAGAGCTCAGATGATGACCTTTTGACCATTGAAGATCCAGGTGGTGCTGCCCCCCCATCCAATCGCGACTTCTCTCCTGGATTCATTGATAAACCCCGGCGGTTCTCTGAATTTGTGCAGCAGCAGAACGAGGAGGAAGACGAAGAGGAGGATGGAGATTTTGAGATCGAGGTCGAGGCCTTTAATAATGATGCGGATGGGGAAGAAGAGGAAGAAGAAGACGACGAACCCGAAAATTTCACGCTACCAAGTCCCATCCATCGTCAAATGATGAGTCAGAACATTAACGGTGTCGGTGGTGGCGGCGGACACAACAGCTTCGGCACCACAATACAGAGTGCACCGGTGGAGCAGGTATCAGACGAGGACGAGGAAGATGAGATGGAAGATGTTGACGGAGGCGGTGCTCCCATCTCCCAGGACGATATGGTGGACGATCTTGAGGCTGTGCTAATGGCGGAGCTTGAGAAGGAGGAAAGCGATGTCAGTGAAGAAGAATGAGGAAGATTGGGTTGAGTAGTGACCTTTCTGGGCTTTATACCTTCCGTTGGCTAAACGGGCGCATCTGCAATTTGCATACCACTCTCTTCGCGACTCTTTGGATTATATAATGGAGGAAAGATATAATATAAGGAAAGGACCAAAGCATAGGCGATGGCGTTTGGTACTTTGTGGGATATCACACAAGCAGCGTTACCAGAGCCTATTAACGCATTATAGACGAGTTAGGGATTATTATCTAGGCCGAGCATTAAAGCCCAAAAAAAACAACCATGCTTCTTCGAGGTTCTGACTTTGCAGCTCTTTACTTTACGCTAGATACACGGGGTATATCTATCTTTCCGTCTCGTTCACTGTCACCAAGAATCGGCTTGCTCTTTAGCATTTATTCGTTGATCACATCTCAACCAAGAGCGACTGAAAAGTTTCCTGAATCTGCGTTACGTGCGGGGCCATGTCTTCATTCCGCCAGCAGTCACCATAACTCAAGTATCATGGGTAGGCTGCTAGCGTCCAAGCTACTGAGGACTCAGTCCGTCAGCCTCATTATAGCTTCGCATAAGCAAAGTCGAAAGATCTAAATCTGTGCGTCTTTCTCTTTACATGACACATATTACATAGAAGAGGTAGCTCATGATGGGACACTCGTTGCATATATCCCTCCTTGTTTCGTTTCCCGAGAAGCAAGACTAGTTAATGTAATACAGGCAGGTCGATGTGCATTAAACCCCTTCACGGACGGGATTATTCGGTTGTGTTCTCCCTCTTATGAAGCGCCTGAAAACACCAGCCGCTCATTTCCGGGTACAGGATTCAGCACGTTGACGTTCGTGCCGGCGAGCAGTCCGTTGCCACCCTGCACGACGGCCGCGAACGAATCCGCCATGAGCTGGACACCGGAGACGAAGTCGCGTTCGTCAAACTCGCAGTGTCCGCCGTTGGGGGAATTGTCGACGGTCTGAAGGGCAGCAATCTGCTGGGTAGAGAGTCCGGCATCCGTCACGAGTTTCTCGTATGCCACGATGGCGTCGGGAATCGATGGCTGAAGCAAGGCGAGCTCAGCCTGCGTTGACTGGAAATGGACGCGCGTGTTGGCCAACGCGGCTGCCGTGTCCGCCGCTACGGCGACCTGAGGCGCGAGGGCACCGCAGTTGAGCAGGACTTGGCTCGTCTTCTGTGCCGTCGAGTCCGTCTCCTGTGCTGTCGAGTTCGTCTTTTGTCCTGTCGAGTTCGTCACTCTACCGGACAGCACGAAGCGACCGCGCGCCCTGACAGCACTGGCGCCAGCGGCAGGGGATGCGAAGTTCTGCATGAAGGCGGGCATGAAGAAGCCCGACAGCAGAAGCGAGCCGCCGCTGACGCCGGTGAAACTGACGCTGTTGCTGTCGAACGCGAGGACCTGGGGCAGCACCTGCTGGACCAAGTCGTTGACGATCTGCGCGTGCGCGACGCCGTCGGTGCGCTCGAGGCCGCTGCCGCCGCCCCAGAACAGGTTCGGGTCGGGCGCGAGGATGGCGACGCCCGCCAGGTTGTTCTGCACCGCCTGGTTCGGGAAGTCGAAGAACGACTGCCCGCCGTCACCGTGCAGCAGCACATTCAGGCCGAGCGTCCCCGCCGCGCCCGCCGTCTGCGCCGAGCCGGCGATGCCTGTGTCCGTTGTGAACTGGTCCGCGGGCGCCGACACCTTGAACCGGACTGCTTGGCCGCTGGGCGTGGGTTAGCTCTCTGTCTGTCTCTCTCATTCTCTCTCTCCTCTATCTAATCTGGTTCTCATCTTTTGAATGAAACATCCAACTCTAGATCCACCTCCCGAGGAATCGCATAGACGGAGAAGAAAGAAAAGAAGAACGCGCAAGTCGGAACTCACTTCACCTGCGCCGTAGTATCTAAGATCGTGCTACCGTCTGTCGCCGTTGAGAGCCCCTGCGGTATCTGCTGGGCCTGCTCCTGCGCCGTTAAGCTTTGCCCCCCCTGGGAGGCACCGCTTTGCCCATTACCGTTCCCGCCGTTTCGATTCCGCGGCATCGCATCCGTCGGACACAAGCAGACGCCAAGGAAGAAGAGGGAGCGGAGGGATAACATGGTGTAACGATTTGGAGACATACTCGAGAATATAAAATATGTATTATGTAGAAATTACTAGTTAGTATTGTCAAATTAGTTTATTAAAGAGGGCAAACCAGTTGCCGACATATGAATTGGAATGAAAGGACCCTTCAAGGCGAAGCAAGAAATTGGATAGGGAAGTCAAAGTTTATATGCAAATTGGTGAATATTAGATTATATCTTCTCTACGGCGTATGTTGTTAGGTTCGCTGCCGTGCATTGCGGGATGGACACATACTAGCTTTCCCAAACAGCCATGGTTTCGAATTCCAGCTCCCTATTCTTCGACCAAACCCCAAATTGAACTGGAACGAGTTAACATCTCTGGGGAATCTATAATGCACACAATAGGTAGAGGGAATTTATCCCTTTAACCCGCTCCTAACCTAACTATTTTAACTATGATCGCTTTATTTTTTTTCCTTAAATATTTTAATTTTCAACAAGATATTGAAGGATTTAGATATGGTAGCTCGTACATGTGCAAGATCACGATATTCTGGTGTTGAAACGGGTCCGAGACGACAGCCAAGAACCATCCCATCTAAGCACCCTAAAATTTACAGGAGAGGGGTCATAGCCATCACCATTTCTACCAAATGGCGGATACAGGCAGTTATAGCAACGATACAAATTCGTAAAGCTAAAGGCTTGGGATAGATGGCTATGTAACAATAGCGTTAGAGCTTCGGAGATATATCTATCTATATTAACAGGAACTCAGCCCCTCACTTAAACCAAGTAGTTCATGTGCCTTAAAGACTATGACCGGTCCCTCGACTGAGCTCATAACTAGCGAATTCTATAAGAGAGTGTACAATGAAGGAACCGTCGATTACAAATAGAGTCAGGTTTCTTATCAAACCTGACTACTTCTTCCTTGTCTTTATGGCCTGAGAGCTGTATATTATACGTTGGTGTTGTTGATACTTGGAAAATTCCAAACCGGCGTTTCAATATTTGTATATGAATTAAAAGTCATCTATTTCTTCAGATGCCACATATCCCCTCAAAATATCGAGGCGTCTACATGAGACAAGCAATACTTCTACTGACTGTCAAGGCATAGAGTCTCTTCTGGATACCTTGGTTCTGTTGTTGATGTTTCAAGGGAAACATTGTACTAGGCAACAAATATCACAAGTCATCAATCACCGAGTCAAAAAGTGGAATAACCTAACGATAATGCGTTTGCCACTATCACCACTAAAACTTTGGCAGCGCATCGAATAGAGAAGAAAAATAGGATGCTCGGAATGATACCCGAGAGTAATTGCGCCTAAAGATAATAATATCTGAGTCATTAGTTGACCACCCAGTTTCGGTAAGGCCAACATATACGATGCTTCCCAATGTGCAGCAGGGACCAATAGATATACGTATCCCAATCCATGATACCGCTATATAAAACCCAATAACCATTCGCTTGCTCCCTATGCCTTTATACAATAGATGAAACTTGGAGAAATGACAGCAAGAAGATGGAGAGAGCGTGAATAAGTTGAAGCACCCGTGGGGCGATAAAAAGCTTCGCGCGTAAGGGAAAACCCGTAGAAACAAACCTTTTTAAAAGTCGTAGTACTCGTACAGGGGAAAAAGACCGACACTAGCCTATCGTCATCCAAATGACAGCTCCATATTATCGAAATCTTGTGGTGTAGATCCATGTTTCTTGATCATATGTCGCCGCCAGTTATCCTTCCGAGGGAAAGATTTGCCGCCCTTGAACCACGGACAGGTAGGCTCCGTACAATGGTATGCCTTCAGCTTCAGATGCCTGTCGTTGATATGGCGATCAAGATGTGTTTTGGTGCCGAACTTCCTATCACAACCCTCATATGGGCATTCGTGTGTGCGATCATGATAACGCTTATGATGGTTGAGCTTGTGAATCTGGTCGAACTCTCGGCCACATTCCGTGCACACCAACGGGCCCGACACAGGGGAAGGTTTTGAGAAGTTGGGAGATACACTAAGATCGGGCTTCAGTTTGCCATGTTCGGGGATAGTAGGGAACGGCGACGGAGAAACCGTAGGCCGAGTATCAGGTGTCCTTCCATTCGACTCAGCTACTGAGCTCTGCCCGGGGGTTGAAGGGTATTCGTACGAGTCAAAGGACCGACGGTTCTCATCGTCACTAGGGAGGTCGAGATACATATCGGCAAATTCATCCCCCTTAGGAGGTGGAAGGTCAACAGCATCCTCCTGTGTCGGCTGCTGGGTAATGATCTCAGGGGCGGGTGGTGGCATGACGGGCGGAGATGCCGAGTGTTTTATCTGATAGGTAGTATAAGCTGCTTGCTCGGTAGGGTTGGTGGGGTGCAAGATAGCCATGGGATTTATGGTGAAGGTATCCGGGGGGGACAACTGAGGAGAATGAGATGGCCGGAATGGAGAATGGCCGTTGGTCTCTGGTTGAGGGCCATCAATATTCATAGGCTCTGGGATCTCAGGGCTCTTAAGGCGTTCCCGTTGTTCGGTTGGGCTTAGTGGCTGAGGCCCAGGAGGCAGCCCATCATAAGTGGAGCCGGTTGTGAGAACAGATGATGGAAGTGCGGGATCTCTTTCTGTTGTTTCCCGAACCGTGGAGTCAATACGACTGGGAAAACCGCCATATTGGGAGTCTTGTGTGGGATGCTGAGATCTTCCATATTGCGATTGCGATGAGTGTTCACCTTCCAATCCAGAACCCTGGCCCTGAAAGTTCGAATTCGATGCATCTTCAGAAATCTGTTCTGGTTCTTCAACGTAGTCCAGAGCGATACCCTGCCAATTAACTTCTTGGCCGGGTTCTTGCTTGATTGACACAGGGTATCCTAGGGATGACTTTCCAAACTGCTGCTGTAATGAGGGAGATTGCGCACCATCGGCGACTGTTCCTTTCGAGTTGCGGGTCGACTGCCGTGTGATGGTGTTCCAAATTCTCCGATGCATAGAACTGCTTCTCCGGCGTTCCTCAGCCTCCCTTAGCTGGGCCCTGTACATCTCGCTCATCTGCGTTGAAGGAGGTGTAATGGCCTGAGCTGGGTCTGAGTCCATGGATATTCTCGTGTCATAATAGCTAGAGTTGGCAGCTTCAGGTGCTGTTGATGCATGGTTTAAAGGCGTAGTGAGCGTGGGCTCTGCCGCAACGGGGAAGGTTTGCAGGCGAGGTAGTGAGAAATCTATGTCGTGAGGGAGCGGGTCATAGCCAACAGCTTGGGTATAGGCCTGGCTGTTTGTCGCCCAGTCTTCACCGTAAGGCGATATTGGTGAGCGTTGTGCATTTGTAATCGGATCCCTAGGAAGAACCGGGACACTGCCGTCAGGTCTTTCATCCTTGAGGCCCACATCAGTCATCTGCCGCGGGGGGAGACCTGGCCAGGGTGCAGAGGCGGGATGGTGCAGAGCCTCTTCTGCCTGGGCTATCATGGACCTTCGCCTGTAACGAAAGTATAAAAAGCCCAGGACAATGAGTAGGAAGCTGCCTCCCAGCACGCTGCCAATGACGGCGCCAGCAATGGCCCCGGGCGACAGGCCATGGCTGCGCGGGACAATGGCCGCCCTTGAGTTGGTCATGATGGAGATCATAGGGATAAGCTTAAGCTTCATGCGAGCTAAGACTCACAGAGCGGGGACCAGGCTGCTCCCGCGACGTGAATGTTAAGCAAATCTTATCGTCGACGGCCACAAATCAATTGATACCTGCCTTGGAGCGACTTAGCGTGCAGCTGCCTGGCTCGCCGAGTGAGATGGATGGGCAGACAGAACAGATGACTGGGGAGTTGGTGAATGAGACTGAGGGAGCTGCTGGATCTCCACGCGGCGCTAGGCTGATTAGATGAGAGTCCGACGGCATGGACGGCCAGCAGGGAGCGAGGCGTTTTTCGCTCAGGCTTGCGACTGACTGTTAACGGTGACCCAGAAAGGAGGCCGGCGATGGGTCGGCGGCCTCACGCGCTCTGACGACACGAGAAGGACGGGGGACGGGATGACGAGCGTGACGACAGCAGCGAAGACGGCAAAGACGGCGACGGCGGCTGCCACAGCTCTGCCGCGGGCGCTAGCAACCTAGCAACGATGGGCTGGTGAAAGATCGGCTGCAGGCATGGTCAGGTTGAGGGCGAGCTGTGGATGAGCTGTGGATGAGACGACGTTGAGCTTCAGGATTTGGTTCGACGGGAGTCCTTCAGCCTCATCCGCAACGCGGGTCTCTGCTTGTTACGGCAGTGTACTATTTTTTTTATTTTAGGATTTTAGGTGGTAATATGCAAGATGGGTAATAACCATAATACGATGTGCAGATAGGGGAAATAGGTACGTACGTGTAGGTAGGGGCCAGGGAAAAGATTGGAGGCCGGGCGATGGAGCCCACCGCGCGCGCACCCAATACAATGGTATGATGATGATACCTGGTAATGATGCTGGGGCTCGTCGCTTACCCAGTCGCTTTTCAGCTTGTATTTCCAGCGGTCCAGGGGTTGGTCCAGTGGTTGGTCCAGTGGGAGCCCTCCAATCGACGCCAATTGGTGGGCGGATATTGCCTGTCGGGGCATAGTCTTAGTGCACTATAGCCACATCTGTCACCCTTTCTGGGTTCTGCTGCGCACTAGCGCAATGGACACCGCAGTAGGTACTCGGGATATGTCCGGGAGGCATCCTAAACCCGTGCAGCACAGAGCCCGCAGAAAGCATTAATGCATCCATAACACAAGCCACATCCCATCTAGGCCATCATCAGTTAGTAGTACCGCCGAGCCACACAGGTTGTCTTGGGCGGTGCACAGTGGATCCATCCAGCATACGACAATGCAGGAGGCAACTCGACGGCCATGCCGAAACCAAGTCTCTCCATACATCTGAATCGTATCATGCTATTCCCATTGCGACACGTACAACAACAAGGACCGAGCTTTAACTCACGTGCGCGAAGGCGGCGGTCCTCTAGGTATTGTATTTTCTCGATATAGCAAGCAGGCTCCCTCAGTTTAGCGGTGTTAAATCCTAACCCAGCATAATGACTCCAGTACTTACATAAGTTAAGCGTGGAGTAGTCTAGATAGGTAGTTGCACACAACACTCAACAGGGGTTCTGGTAACTTGTTAGACCATCCGGAGGCATTCTCTGAAATTTATTGCACCACTATCCAGACTAGTGCTCGATATTACTTCAGTTATAGAAGACGTTAGCGAGATTTGCCGGAAAATAGGTTCGTAGCTGAGATTTTTGACGTCATAACTGATGGAGGTGGTTACTTACATATGAGCACATTGAGAAGTCTACCTAGACCGTTTCGATTCACATGAATTCGAAGTTGTAACGTAGTGTCTGAATTTAGAGCAGCTAAGAAGACAGCATGATATCCTCAACAATAACTTACAACTGGATGACAGAGCCAGATGTCGAGTCCCTTTGTCGGATTTCATAAGTACGCCGCTATCCATGCATATGGAGGCTACTACTGTGGAACGAAGCATACCCTCGAGCCAAATATGCTAACCTAAACCGGATCTAAGACCTAGGTATACATATTGGCAGACGATGGCCGCTAATCAATGCTTGATATCTTTCCTTCAAAAATGACCTGTCAATAATGGGTATTTTCATAAGCCGCCACACACCCTTTATAAAATTTCATATAGCGAATAAAACTCACAAAGTAGTCCGTAGCTGAGTGACTAAGTCAATCGCTAACCTCCCTCAATGTCATGAATGAGATGCAAACCGAGCCGTCGTTGACGTTGAGAAGCCCGGGAGCGAAGTTAAGTGAGCACTTAAAGATAAATGGAAGACGAAATCGAACGTGTTATCAGCCCTTGATAGATGTGTGGTAGGTAGTCTAGACTATTCCGTGGGCATAACTATAGGTAGCTGGATGGTGCCATCATTAATGGCGTTCGTCTAGACTTTCTACCTCGCTACTTCTAAGCCAAGAGCCGCACAGTACTGACAGCGCCTAAATAGGTGCCTAGCCTACATGCAGACACGTGCGAACTACCTACCTAGGCACTTTATAGTGCATACCTGCATGTAGTAGGTACTAAGCGTAGTGATAGCCAGATAGTTCCTATACAAATTGATCGAGCTCACGAAGAGAGGGGACAGCGGCTTACCCTATCCGCATACTTCATCTACGCCGGTAGCTTACGTAGTCATAAATCCAATCATGAGCCTATCAAAGTAAAACTCATACAAATGACCGATAGGGCACTACTACTTAACAGTTGCGACGAAAAAGATGAGTAAGAACATCTATGTAGGTATAGGTAGGCCGATATCATCATATACATTACCGGTACACCGAATGAAGTACAATACCTACATAATACAGTACAAGCACTGCGTATGTAGTTGTTGATCAGTGCACTTGGCGTACGGTACACTAAAAGGTCCCTGCATGCTGCATCCAATATTACACTACTGCGTAGACCGTCTAGACTACTGTACACTAGATGGGTCGCATTGCCATGCTCGATTCCCATGTGTCCCAATTTGTCGATTCACACAGACCGTATTTGAGAACCACACGTGATGAAGCGTGCCTGTAACGATCCTGTACCACCGATGCTTCAGCATGAAGCCACAAGTGGTGGACAAATGAGGCGCAAAACAATCGATAACCAGTGAGGTGGTGCGAGAATCGAATGTCCAAAAACTACTGAATTGATAAGCAATTAAAATTACAACAAAATAAAACAAAACAAATAGGGGATGGGCGTGGGAGGAGAAGTGCGAGGTACCAACAGCCGGACAGTATTACAGGCTACCTAGCTAGGTACCAGGTATCCCTCGTCGACTAATAGGCGACGTCACAGCGACAGGGTTTGCGTTCAGCACAATCCCTAGAAATGCTATTTTATGGGGCTTTCTCCGATCTTGGTTTCCGATCTCGAGGTGCTGCGTGTAAATCGCCCATCGAGCCTGTTAGATACCCAGGTCACAGCACCGCAGCGGCTTCTTATATGGCCAATTCGACCCGTGGACGGACGGCCAATATGGCGGAAATGCACAGCAGGAGGCGACGAAGCACAGGGAGAAAACGAAAAATTAAAAAATAGGGCTTTCTGGCCACATCTGCTTGTTTTGAGCGCTGCGGTTCCCTTCTCCAGCCCGTCGAGCAGCATCCGTCGTCATCCAGCATCCAGCACAGATCGCGCGGATATTGGCGTCACATGTAAGGTATATCGAACACCCTTAGAAGGACACGCCCCGGCCAGCATCGATGCTCCGAGAAGATCCAACTCAATAATTGACCGTTTGCCTCACGTGCTACGCATTCCCGAGCTAGCGAAACTCCTAAATTTAGTCCGGCGGTCATTAACTCATCAACGCTCATACTCAGACTGGTAAGCTTATACGGACCGACACTTATAAGTGCACTCCGTGAGCATATGAAGCGCCATCCTCATCTCTGCACCCCGTAGCATGCCTACACTACTCAGAAGAAGAAAACTAATCAAGATCCAATCTAGCTATTGAGATCGCAGACCACTTTTCGCCGCCATGCCGCTTGCTGTTACTCTGTTCAACGCCTGCTAGAGTCTCAAGAATCATTCTTCTACGCTTAATAGTACTACGATAGTGTAGTTGTGCTCTTTCTGCCTGATCTCTTACACTCACTGTACCATACGCTTCCCAGAGACCTAACTAGGAACTTGGATGCGTACCTGTGCTTTCGTTACTAGAGTCTGGTCTAGTTGGCTCGCTCAACTCACGATATAAGTGTCTTGTTATCCCATTACTTCATCTACAACACGTAAGGTGTGGATTTCGTCTTTGGTCCCTGCTCGGAGGATAAGAGAGCATTCGTATGCTATTCTTCACCATTTTTGGATCATTCGTGCTTCTTCGACTTATTCAGCTATCACCTACTAGTCCTCCCCTGACAGTCGAATCTAATATTCTTGTCCGGCTCAGTCAAAGGGTCCCCCAGGCAACATGGAGGAGACTAACGCTGTGATATACCTGGTGCGACACGATATGCGCGTTGCAGACAATCCTATTTTGGACCGTCTCACGTCGCCAGAAAACCATAGTTTTACGCACCTTCTCCCCCTGCATATCATCCCTCCCCATCAAATCGAGGTGTCTGGGTTTCTAAAGGATGGCACAGAGTCTCCCTTTCCGGAAGCCAGAAGCCAAATAGCCCACTTCTGGCGTTGTGGGCCGCATCGAGCCCGCTTCATAGCTCAGTCGCTCTGGAATTTGAAAGAAAATCTTCTCAAGCTAGGAAACGATTTAGTTATACGCATTGGGCGGCCCGGTGATACAATGAAAAGTCTGGTGGAAGGGCTCAGAGAACATCAGATAAAGGTCAGTGCAGTCTGGATGATAGCTGAAGAAGGCTATGAAGAGGAACGGGACCAAAAGAGCGTGGCGGAAGCCTGCTCGTCTCTTGGTATCGACCTTGAGGTGTGGGTGGATGAGAAATACTTCATCGACGAGTAGGTACATCGTTCTAATGTATTGCAGTGGCAGAGCTAATGTTTGCATCGTTAGTCGAGATCTGAAACTGGCAACTCCCCAAGATCTTCCAGACGTATTTACCACATACCGCAAGATGAATGAGCCCCTGAGGGAACGCCCGCGACAAACAAAACCCCGACCGTCAGATGGGTCTCTTCCCAAGTCCATCGAGGCATCTCAGATACCAAGCCAGCCGGATCCTTTCGAGATTCCGACCTCTCCTGAGGCATTCGAGGCAGCCTTACTTCGCCCCGTTGAGCGAGACATCCCGGAAGTCGCCCCTACAGAGGAGGGCAAGTCTGCTCATCCTTTCCGTGGTGGCGAGGACAACGCACTAGACCGGCTAGATTATTTGATCAAATCAGGAAATGCCTCGTTGTACAAGGATTCGCGCAACGGATTATTAGGGGTAGACTATAGCACTAAACTGTCTGGCTACCTTGCACAAGGGTGTATTACCGCTCGCCAAATACATGACGCACTTTTGCATTTCGAAGATGGAACGGATGAGAAATTCGCAGAGACGAATGGATATGGCCAAGGGGAAAATGAAGGCACCCAGACCATTCGGTTTGAACTACTTTGGCGCGACTATATGAGGCTTTGCACTAGAAAATTTCAAGCCAAGCTCTTTCATCTATCTGGATTTCGAAATGATCACTCCCACAAGTGGAAAACGGGGCGCACAGACGACAAGTACACGGGCATCCAGTCCGAGTCGGCCGACGAAGTCTCCGCCACTATGAAGCGGGTTCTCGAGGGCACCACTGGGCAAAGCCTCATTGATGCGTCTTCACGAGAATTGATACACACAGGATACACATCTAATCGGGCACGGCAGAACGTTGGCAGTTTTCTCGCAAAACACCTCAATATTGATTGGCGCTATGGTGCAGAGTGGTACGAATTCATGCTCGTCGATTACGATGTCAATTCGAATTGGTCAAATTGGCAGTATGTCGCTGGGGTAGGCAACGATCCCCGGGGTGAAGCCCGTATTTTTAACCCTGTTAAGCAAGCCTTTGACTACGACAAGGACGGGGAGTACGTTCGCTGCTGGTTGCCTGAAATTCGCAAGGTTGAAAAGCTCGAGAATCTATTCCAGCCGTGGACGACGCCGAAAGAAGACTGGGACCGGTTCGGCCTGACTGGACTTCCCATGGCGGAGGATCCTGTGAAAAAAATTAACTTCTCTGTCGAAGGCAAACCAAAATCGTCTCGTAGGCCATTCGTTCGCAGGCGTGGCCAAGGGCGAGGTGAAGGGCGTGGTGAAGGGCGTGGTGAAGGGCGTGGTGAAGGGCGAGGTGACATGCACGGTTCTACCAACCCTAAACCGACATCGCCTGAAGACGTCAAAAACGGTGATGAAAAACCCTCTGCTTCTCAGGGAACTCACTCGACAAGGGAACCCCCCGCCAACCACAGAGGCAGTTTCCGTGGAGGAGGACGGGGCTATGGCGGAGGTGGAAGGGGGCGTGGGTACGGAGGACCAAGAAGAGGAGGCTTTCAAGGGGGTCGCGGTGGCTGGCAACAACCATACACCCAAGTACACGGAGCCGTACCACCACATCCATGGTCCAACACCGGTCCATAATATAACGTGCAAGTTGGGGCTAGGATCATTCAGCATGGGGTTTTACTAGCAGGGACCCCTATCTGGAGCTTGTGTCTGCAAATAATGGTTTATGAGTGTGTGTAGGTAATATTTCAGAAAACTCTCTATTGGATTAGCGTGTTGGGTTGCTATATAATACCGATATTGGTTACAATTAGAGCGTGTCCTATTCAGGAGATGGCAAACTACCATAACCAAAATATCAATAAGCTTTCAATCATCAATCAACTATATAAGCTAGTGCTAGGCTATGTGAATAGAGTTTGTTAACTCTAGTGCTTTATCTGTTCTTATTGTGCCTATACTTCGAGACAGTTGGTAGAAACACCATTCAGTTTCTCACTGCAACCAGCGGACTGCTATCACAACAAGTATGTTGTTTCAGGGTCATATCATATCTTGTTAACGTAAGAATATACTTCGATATCACTAGATAATCCCTTAGTGCCGATAGCTGTTGAGAAAATGCATACCAAAGTTTTCCCAGACGCCGTTTGATTTTGTGTCGTCCTTGTCATTGCATCATACGTCTCCTCCGTCCTCAACATACACCGGCCAGATCGCCAAAACAAAGGCGGGAAACATGTATTCTACTCTACAGCTTCGCTTTGTGTATATGTGTATGTCTACCAATAAGCCTCCGATTGGCCTGGGACTTATATCCACCCCTGTAAACTTCCCCCATAGTGTTTCGAGTGTCTAGAAACCCTCGGCGAGCGGTCGAAGCTTGTACGCCTTGGGCACCACGAACAGGCCCCAGGATTGAACAAGGGCATCGCCCGTCAAGGTCTCGAGGCTGCCGTGGACCCAGACCTTGCGGTCGCCCTTCCTGACGCCGTCCTCGCCGACGACGTCGTCGTCCTCCCCGACGGAGGGGGTAGCGCGGATGACGTAGAACCTTCTGGCCAGCGTTGGGGCGGCGTAGTAGATGTCGAGCTGGGCGGTGACGCCGGTGCGGCTGGGGAAGCGCAGGATGGCGCAGCGGCCGAGCGACTCGTCGAGCACGGTGGCGATGGCGCCGCCGTGCACGAGACTCGGGAACCCGGTGAGGCCCGTGCCGAAGTACACGACCGACACCACCTCGCCCGTGCCGGCGTTGTGGAACACGCGCTGGAACGCGAGCCCCGCGGCCCCCGCCATCGGCCCGGACGTGAGGCGCGGCTGGCTCGCTGCCGCCTCGACCCCGCTGTACGCGTCCCACGACGTCCACGCCGGGTCCTCCGACAGCTGCTGCACGATGGCCAGCGCCTCGCCCTCGGCCTGGATCTCGCCTTGCTTCTCGAGCTCTAGGTCGGAGCCCCTGGCTGGCAGCGGCCTCGGCGTCACAAGTTCGCCAATCAGCGACCCCATTGTTGCGCCGAAGAGGAAGAAGAACATCGCGTAATAGAAGCCTCGTCGGGCCTTTGGGGACTCCGGACTAGACGGTGGCGACACATTGTCCGGGTATGTCTCTGTGGCGCTCGTAGGCGTCGCGGCAGTGCTCGGCGTGTCTTGTGCTTGTGGTAGCGGTTTGAAGGGCCCGGCGCGGAACGAGTGGGATATCGTGAAGTTCCTCGGTTGAGGATTCTTGGGATGAGTCTGTGCTATTATGGTGGCGCGCCAACGGCTTGGGGAGGTGTTTTCGAGGAGTGATAACCGACCAATTGGCCTCGCGACGCCGTGACAGCACAGGCGCTGCGTTGATCGGAGCATGTTGAAGGCCAGCCAGCTTGCTGGCTATGGTGCCGACTTCTCGCGATGATGGTGGTGAATCGGTAGGGACCTCGGTAGCACCTCTTTGATGATAACGCATGCAAGTAGACATATGTATGTATGCTCTGACTAGAAGTTATGGTATTAATGCATTTATGAGCTAATAAGGTATATCTCATGCGCATCAATGATTGATTGATGAGAATACCTATCATATCTCATTCTTGTAGTACCTACGCATAGATCGCAACGCTTACAAAAAAGTGACTAGGTACTGTAAATCACGAAGGAAGAATTACTACGGCGTAAGCGGAAATTTCTTTTCTTTTGATTTACTATCTCTACTCAAGCGTTCTACACGCTCATAAGTCACCTCTACATCTCAGAAAAGTCACTACTACGGAAGTTCAGTGCTACTGTAAGAACTGGGTGCTTATGAATAAGTAACTATGCTCAGAATCTGGGCATATTTCTATGTAATCACTGCTGAATAATCCTGGATCATGAAAGTACTCATTGTTCTTATTGAAGTTTCGAGATTATACTTTCGGGTTACTAATGCTGGACCATCATAGTCGAGAGGAACACACAAAAAATGGTTATTCACTATATCAATTGGACAAAGCTTGGATAAGTGTTGTGGTATACTTGCGAGAGATGGGTGAATGACACAATGAATGAATGAATGAATTTGATGAGGGATTCAAAATTAAGTCCGTTTCTAGCTAGCAATAAAGGAGACATCTATGTGCGAATTGTGATCGCGGATACGTCTTGTTCATGGTATTATGGACAAAATATAGCCCTATCCATGATTAGATGAGTCTACCTATATAAGTCTTCCTAGAGTCTTCTAGCAATGATGGCAAGACCAATTTGTTTTAGCTAATCTTATCCTGGAGTCTACACGCGGTGTGATGACGCTCTAGATATCTAGTAGCTGAAAGTCTATTTTCAGCTAAAAGGAGTCTAAATTAGTTGCAAGATCTGGCCTACCCGCTACAGCCCGCCTTGGCGATCGGGTTAGACATAGGCAAACTGTGGATCGAGCGAGTTCCTATGTGGGAAATAAAATCTATGATCTCATGAACTTATTAGGCATCGTCCTGTCAGCCGTTTAAAGCAGGTACTCTATTGGCCTAAGTTTTTGGACCTGCGCCAGAGAGTGGTTGCTAGGCGATTCGCGACGGGACGGAACCCGACTAGCATCGGGGGTCCAGCAATCGATATTGTATGATGCGTAGCCTTTGTTCCCCCGCTAGCTCTCGTGAACCTAAACCTTATAATAAACATGCGCCACTTGACGAAATGTGAACCTTAGCCGACGAGGTTCCTCTCCTGTTTGCCGTCGGAGAGTCAACCATCTTCTTTCCTTGGGACGTCGATATCCCCTGCCATGGCTTATGAATATGCCTTTGTGTAAGCCGGCCCCAGTCACGTTCACTAAGCGTTTAATGTAATTAGTGATTTAAAAGTTGGTAACTGATAGTTATTACCAGGCACCTCGTATACACTGTCCCGCTCGCTGGTGTCTTGACAGTTATCCTAAGACCCCTCCTTAGTCGATTGGATCTGTATAAGACATTAGTTTTGATTCTAGTAGCATTCTTTGCGACTCTTCCTTGGGATTCATATTTAATACGGCACGGTGTTTGGTCATATCCTCCAGATGCTATCCTTGGACCTCGACTTTTTGGAATACCGGCTGAAGAGCTGTTCTTTTTCATTATACAAACGTATATCACGACACTATTATACATTTTATTGAACAAGCCTGTTTTACATGCTCAGTTTCTCACGAACCGTGAAGAGTCATCTCCAGCCATTCGGCGAATCAGAGGTTCTGGCCAGTTCCTACTGTCTGTTGCTATTATTACGGGCTGTATTCTTGTTAAAAAGGGGGGAGAAGGGACTTATCTCGGTCTCATTTTGATCTGGGCTTGTCCTTTTCTCCTTCTTACATGGACACTTTCGGGCTACTTCTTGATTAAGCTGCCTCTTGCTTGCATCGCGATCCCAATATGTTTACCTACACTTTACCTGTGGATTGTCGACGAGCTCGCTCTAGGACGAGGAACATGGGCCATCGAATCAGGAACGAAGCTTGGATGGTGCCTATGGGGAAATCTCGATCTGGAAGAAGCTGTCTTTTTCCTGGTAACAAACACGCTGATCGTTTTCGGCCTAGCAGCATTCGATAGGGGCATGGCAGTTTTCGATACGTTTCCCGAAATGTTTCCTGGAGTGTCAAGACGAGTATCTCCCGGCACGCTCATCAAAGGAATCCTCACAGACCCGGCGAAATATGACATGAAACGGGTTAGAGGCATCAGAGAGGCCGTTACCACACTCCGCAAGAAAAGTCGAAGTTTCTACCTTGCTAGTGCTGTATTTCCTGGGGCCCTTCGTATCGACCTGGTATTATTGTGAGTCCACAACTTGAATGGTTTCACGGCGGGACCTAATTATATCTCAGATACTCATTTTGCAGAATTGCGGACGATCTCATAGACGACGCTCGAACCAAAGCTGAAGCGCTGACTTGGATACGAAAACTCACTAGGTACCTTGATCTGGCGTATGGATCGCCGTCGGCAACCGACGTCGCCAGCTATGTCGAGAAGAACTTTCCTATGCCTACGCAGTCAGCACTAGAGCTTTTACCTACTAGGCTTCTTCCAAGCGGACCACTCTACGGATTATTAGAAGGGTTCAGTATGGATCTCGCCTTCACTGACGCCAAGTTTCCCATCAAGGATGAAGCCGACATTCAAACTTATGCAAGCCGGGTTGCGAGCACTGTTGGTGAGCTATGTCTCTGGTTGGTGTTTCATCATAGCTCGGTAAAGCTGCCTAAGGACGAAGAATCGAGACTCATCGAGGCCGCTACAACTATGGGGTATGCGCTTCAGTATGTCAATATTGCTCGCGATATCCAAGTCGATGCCGAGATGGGCCGTGTCTATTTACCAACGACCTGGCTCAGTGAAGAGAACTTGACCCCTCAAGACATTTTGAATAATCCTAGACAACCTAAAGCAGAGGTACTCAAGCAGAAGCTGCTGGACCTTGCATTTGGGGAATATGATAAATCAAGGTCTACAATGAATTTATTACCCGACGAGATTCGAGGCCCTCTTATAGTGTCAGTGGAAAGTTATATGGAAATTGGCCGCGTTCTCCGAGGCAACTGCGGTGTTCCTTCTAAGACAAAAAGGGGGCGAGCGACCGTTCCTCGTTCCAGACGCCTCTGGGTCGCTTGGAAGAACCTTGCGACATCATGAAGATCGTCTTGAGTATTAGAGCCATATTTGTTCAAGGGTAATGTTCAGTACTGATAATTGTTGATACTTCGATAGTAGGAGATGTTGGATTAATAATCCGCCATTTATCTAATGCCAGTATAACGTTATATATCGTGTGTTCATGATGCTGGTGAAAGTGCAACTTCCGGGAAGGAACATCATCATCGGATACGCCCAAGAATTCAGGATATAACATAATGCGGTATATAGAATATACCAGAAAAAATGGACAAAAGATAAACTAGATACCTCGGCGTGGGGGTAAATCAAGCTGGGCTGGGCTATATGTAGTGATGAATCATCGATTATCGGACACGAACAAAGGTAGCTTTCACCCGCATAGCACATGCAGGTACTCGAAATAGTCAGATACCATGACGACCTGAGGCCTAAAACTACTCGAAGCTATAATAACATGGCCATGTCTAGGTACATGCTAGCTGCAGTCGCCTGGGATATACGCTGCATATCGATGAGTACTAGCGCAACGCTCGATCATAGTCTCCAATATCTCTCTGGGAGATCGGTGTCTTTTTATAACATACAGGAACACCGGGGTTACCTTACTTGATACATACATATGTAATAAGTATCGTGACTTATCGTACACTTGTTGTTTCTCTCCAGTTTCGTCCGCTAAAAGCAGATATTCTTGTTTTGTGCTCTTTTGCTTCTCATTCTGAGTCTCACATTTAAACTAAGCCTCATCTTGTAGAACGCTATTCGCCGGACCGAATAACTACCTGTTATGGAGAAACTACCAGAGAAAAAAGTAGTTGTGATCGGTAAGCTTTGTTCCTGAACCATGACAATCATCTGATGTCATATCCTTTCTCATGCTTGCTAACATGGAAAACTAGGCGCTGGTGCCGGTGGCATAGCAACCGCGGCAAGACTGGCGAAAGCAGGGTTTTCCGTGACAGTGCTAGAAAAGAACTCGTTCACAGGTGGCCGCTGCAGCCTCATAACGCACGAAGGCCACCGTTTTGACCAAGGCCCGTCGCTCCTACTGCTGCCCAAGCTATTCCGGGAGGCCTTCTTCGACCTCGACACGACGTTGGAAGCCGAAGGCGTCGAGCTGCTGCAGTGCCCGACAAACTACAACGTCTGGTTCGCCGACGGCGAGAACTTCGAGCTGACGACGGATCTCGCGCGCATGAAGACGCAGATCGAGCGATGGGAAGGCAAGGACGGATTCGTCCGCTATCTCAGCTGGCTTCAGGAGGCTCACGCGCACTATGAGCTCAGCGTGTCCAAGGTGCTGAGCCGCAATTTCACTAGTCTATGGCAACTTGCGACGCCCAGGTTCGTGCTCGCGGGGCTCAAACTTCACCCGCTCCATAGTATTTGGAACAGAGCGAGCCGTTACTTCTGGTCTGAGAGGCTGCGTCGCGTGTTCACGTTTGCGACTATGTATATGGGCATGAGCCCCTTCGATGCGCCAGCTACGTACTCGCTACTTCAGTATACAGAGCTTGCCGAGGGCATCTGGTACCCTCGCGGCGGTTTCCAGACTGTGCTCGCGGCGTTGCAGCGAGTGGGAGAGAGATTAGGTGTCAGATATCGACTCAATACGCCCGTGATGCAGATCTTGACACATCCGGATGGTAAGACGGCACGTGGTGTAGAGCTAGAAAGCGGCGAGATAGTAGAGGCAGAGGTTGTGGTGGTAAACGCAGACCTGGTATACGCCTACAGCAACCTATTTCCTCAGACGACACTGCAAACGCAGAAATACAGCAGGCAGCTTCGTCGAAAAGACGGTTCTTGCAGCTCCATCTCTTTCTACTGGAGCCTAGACAGGAAGATTCCCGAGCTCCAGACGCACAACATTTTCCTAGCCGATGAATACCGCGAATCCTTTGACGCCATCTTCGATCGTCAGACGCTGCCCGACGAGCCAAGTTTCTACGTCAACGTGCCCAGTCGCATCGACCCTAGCGCCGCGCCCGATGGCCGCGACTCCATCATCGTGTTGGTGCCTGTTGGCCATTTACTCGAATCCAAGGGCTTTGGGACCGAAAGCAACGGCGAGAGCGGGATCCCACGGGAGCAAGACTGGAGCACGCTAGTATCGCGGGCGCGACGGGCGGTCCTCTCGACTATCACGGCGCGAACGGGATGTACGTACCTCGAGCAAGCCATAACACACGAGATCATCAACGACCCATTTACCTGGGAGGCCAAGTTCAACCTCGACAAGGGTTCTATCCTGGGGCTGAGCCACAGCTTCTTCAACGTGCTGGCTTTCCGCCCAAAGACGCGGGCGGAAGGGTTCCGGAACGCCTACTTCGTCGGCGCCAGCACGCACCCCGGCACCGGAGTACCCATCGTGCTCGCGGGGTCCAAAATCACCGCCGAGCAGATCCTTGACGACATGCGGATGGCCGTCCCGTGGAGGGGTCGCCCGAGTTTAATCCGCGACCACGGCACGCCGCAGAACTCCACGACGGGGAAATTGGATAGGATACGACTGCCATTTCAGGACTCGATTTTATTCGCAATGTTAATGCTTATTCTCGGTATAATTTTGTATCTGCTACCATTGTATTTCAGCTCCTCAAGGTGGCGATGATCTGTGCCAGACATATAGGTACTGACCTTAATTTACTGAGGGTTGGGGGACCTATGTACCTCTATATTATTTTCTCACCACAGCGCGCGAGAATCTGTGTTATTCTATTGGAGCAGATGTAGCACTGTATAAAAAGTGGCACATGACCAATAGATTCATTGATCATAAATAAATTCTCACTAGCAAGTACATGTATCTAATATCGGATTCCCGCCGCAGTGACATCTGGTCAGCATGAATTATATAACAGGCCGTGAATATGTAATCTCGCAATGCAATCTTTTGCTAATTGTGACTCAGCTAAGCTAACCAAGTGTCCAACTATCAATCCAATATCTACCTCGGTATCTATCATGCATTTTACTTGTCGAACCTATCATGCAGTCTCATTTTGTCCCTCTCTCGCCTCATGATGAAAATCAAATCCAGGCATTCGTTTCCCAGTTCTCCTGACTTCGAATATAGAACAAAGGAAAAAAGGCAAAGAAAAAGAAATTCATTCAATATAGTCATCCAAGAAGATATCCCCCACTTCCCTCCTATTCCCGTCGTCTGCTCCTGCTCCGCTCCCGACTCCGGCTATGATCCCTATGCTTAGAATCCTTGACGACCAACAATCCCTCACTGCTCCTATGGCTATGATGATGATGTCTTCCCCTCTCTTTCTCCTTCTCCCTTTCCTTCTCCCTCTCTCGTTCTCTCTCTCTTTCCCTTTCCCTTTCCCTCTCCCTCTCCCTTTCCCTCTCCTTCTCTCTCTTCCTCTCCTCCCGCTCCCTATCCTTCTGCCTCTCGTACTCGCGATCCAATTCCCTCTCCCTATCACGCACGCGATCCTCGTGCTCGTGGACTCGCGCCAAAGCGACTTTGTCGATGGTCTCGAAGCGCTTGACCTCGTCGGGCATGCGCGTGACGACGAGCTGCTCACAGAATAGGCCCCACTCGCCGCTCGTGCCCTCGCGCACCGCCTCCGCGAGGTCCTCGTGGTACCGCTCGCGATAAGCCTTCTTGATGGCTGCGAGGTGTTGCCGGTCCCAGTGGAAGCGCACGAGGCGGCTGATGAGCAGCTCGCGGCGCAGGCCATCCTTCTTGGATGCCGTTAGCGCGTGGTGCAAGAGTAGCGCGTCTCGGACGGGCTTGTTGATGATGCCGTTGAGGATGTGTGCTAGTAGCTCGCCCTATGAAAGAAGTGGCCGTGAGTTAGCCTGGTCGGTCTAGTGTTTTTTGCGCTTTGCACATTCATAACTTGTAATAATAAATCGGATAAGAAAGACATGTAGTGATTAAATAACTGAACCTCCACAGGATAAAACAAAGCAGTTTTGAACTTACGACTAGATTCGTGCTCTTTCGAAGCGCGTCCCGCGCGAAGTTGCTATCGCACACTTTCTCATACAGTTTGAGCACTTCGCGCAAATGTTGGTCGCTACGGAGTAGCACGATCTGAATCATGGCGCTCTCGCTGCCCTTCTCCGCGCGAACCGCCTTATACAGGGCCTCGACGTCGTCTTCAACCAGTGAACGGTTGATGGGCAATAGGCGTCCGTGCGCGTCGCGGTCCTCCATGCGGCGCTCCTCCAAGACAAGTAAGACAGCCTTCTTGAACTTGTCCTCCTTGAGCTCCGTCTTCATGCACTGCACTAGTGAGTCTTTGTACTTTTTGTCGGAGAAGGCATCCTTGATGTTGCGGATCTCGTCGTTGGTGCGACCCATGAGGCTCTCGATGAGGAGCTCGCGTCGCGTCTTGTCGCCCTGATACCAGAAGTTGGCCCAGTAGGCGTCTGACTCCCACTTGCCGAGGGCCGTGGCGTAGCAGGCCTTCATGAGCACGGGGTCCTCGTCCTTGAGCCGTAGCCGGATGTGCTTGGCGATGTTCACGCCGCGCTTGTCCGGGCCGATCTTGACGAGTTTCTTGTACTGCGACCGCAGCTCCATCACCTGCTCGTGCGTTAATCCCGGCAGAATCTCGATCAGCGTCTCTGTCTTGGGCGCTCGGTGCTCGCCCTTGAGGGCCTGTGACAGACGCTCCGCGTCATCCTCGGGGTCATAGAACCGGGCCCGCCGTCGCGTCTTCCTCTCCCCGCTTTCACCGTCAGAGAGGCCGGGCGAGAGCGGTTCGATAATATCAGCCCCGCTTGTCCTGGGGCTGTGTGAGGCGAGAAGCAGCGGAGAGGGCATGGGTGATGATTGCTGGTACGTTCCGTGGTACGACTCGAGGAGGGGAGATGCGGGCGGCGCGCCACCGCTGCTGCTGTAGGATAGCGATTCCGAATGGTGGCCCGTATTCACACTAAGTGTGGACGTACGTGTGGTGGCCTGAGGGTTGGGTGAATGATCCCTACGGCCGTAGCTCGAGGGCTGATTGGCCGTTAGTATATTGGGCGCCGAGGATCGAGGATCTGCACCATAGGAGTTGCGATGGGGTAAGGTATGTGTAGAGAGAGGAGCATTGGCGCTTGAGTATGTCAGCTTCTCGTCAGGCTTGTCGTAAACCCACTGCCCTGGCATACTATAGTTATGCGACGACTGTGGTTGTGGAGGCTCATGGTTCTGGGTGCTCGGTTTGGCACTGGCCAAGGACGGGACGCTACCGTAAGCCAGATGCTCTTCCTCCCTTTCCTTCTTGCGGCTCTTCTTCTCCTCGCGGCTGCTGTCCGAGGCTGGTGGCTTGGATGCATATTTGGCAGGCAGAAATGCGTCGGCACCCCGCCGCAGTGTGTTTTGCACGGCTTCCACCATGTCCACGTCACCTTTTGACCTGCGAGGTTCTTGGGCACTCGAATTAGAATACCGCGAGTTCACGTCAGGCATCGTGGGCATATCAATACCGTCGTGACTGCGACTATAGTATCGCGACTCCTGAGTGGGAGAAGCTATGCGGTGCGAGTCTCGGTGGCCGTTGTGGTTATAATCGTAGGCAGACCGTCGAGGGCCGGCATCGTCATAGCTGAAGCCGGCGGGAGGAGAGGGCATGCGGACGGCGTTCACGATAGAAGGCGACCCAGAGACGCGTTGCCGGTCACGATCACGAGACCGGGATCGAGAGCGTCCGCGTCCACGTCCACTGCTATCGCCTACGTACGAAGACATACTTTGAGTACGCACGCGACACGAGTTTCCTCAAGGTAATGAATGAGCTCTTGAGGCTCGTGACCACTGACTCGAGCGGTACAAGATGGTTGGTCGACGGTGAGCTACCTCGAATTGGTTCCTGGAAGAAAGGGCAGAGAGTCCCGCGAATGAGATTAAATACTGCGGGGTAGTAGGGCTGCACTTGGTTCTCGGATTCCCACAACGGTGGATCTGACCGGGAGCTTATAGCTTGAATGGTGGCAGTGGATGCCCCACGATGCCCCTGGTCACGGTGAGGCCGAGCCGTGGTGTGTAGGTCGTGTAGGGAGGGTACTGTCTTGGCTAGCAAGCAGTTACCGTGTTACCGTAACAGCAATCGACGTCTGCCAAGTCGACGTCTCTTACCTCGTGATACCACACAAAGTTTGCGCAATCTGGAAGGAGGGAAAAGAGAGAGAGAGAGAGGGTGGATGAGCAGCAGATGACCGATATATAGCAGACTTTATATCCAGTGTCAATGAAACGAATGACTCCCGCTCTGACTAAGAAGCACGCCAGAATAGCCGACGTAGAATATATAGGTCGACAGATGGGATCTACCAAGATGGAGAAGCCGTGAGGCGCAGGATCCAATCGCCTTTCCCTTGCTGGAAGCCCGTTTCCTGTCGAGCTCGAGAGAGGGAGCTGGTTGGTCGGCTGCCACGAGCTCCATCAAGACTAGACACTCTCTTGCATATGAGGCGGTCCTCTGCCAAGCAATGCTTTCTGCAGGGCCCGTTTTTGGGGGCCAAAACCAGCATTTACTCAATGGTAGAAGACGAATTGTTGCTCCATGCATGAACTGGCTCCCGCCGTCGTTGGTGTGTTTACGACCAACACACCGAATATTGGGGTAAATAGCTTGTGCAGACGTGTAGCCAGGTATATGGCGCTTTGCTGACACAGCCTAGGTCTAGGCTTATTCATTCAAGGAAGGACAAACAATCAGCCTCATCGATGGCAAATCGCTTGTCAGCTTCGCCCAAACATCGGTGTAGGTATGTCCGATGAAGACAAGAAGGGAGCGTCGAAGTGATGACGCCACTCCAGAGAATAGGGCGGCCAGCTAGTCGACATCACACGATTTTTTCGAACTGCATGTCCTATGAGGACCCGAGCATGAAACACCATACGTACGTAGTAGTGAATATTGAATGCGAGGTCAGTGCAAGCCACCGTCGTGTGCAAGCCGAGGATTGGAGATACGTGTAGGAGCACCCGCACACGTACAGAGCTTCTATCTTCCAGTCATAGTCAACTATTCGAGTCTTAGGACACCACCGCCCGGCTGCTTGCATCGATTCTAGATTGTATACATTCTTGGGAGTGGACCTTGGACATGGCACACGTGATTATGTCGGTCCTGATTGAAAACACCTATGAAACGTGTGTGAATCTGCTTCGCTCGCCGACTTTGCGTCGGACCCAGAGACAGAAAAGAACTGTATTCACTCAAACGCGCTTTGATGACCCATCGAGGACACGCCCTACTTGGAAGGACTGCTTCACTTTCCCACAGGAATGCAGCCATCGTCAAAGGATTGCCGTCTCGCTACTCAAGCTCGTCATCATACCAATCCTTACACACGGGATAATTGACATAGCCCATTCTCCTTTCTTTGAGCCATGATAACTCGTATTATGCCTTCAACGCCAAGAAAGCCCCTGTGGTTTTCTACCAAATCATATCGTTGCTGTTGCTTCTCTTTGGTCGCGCGCACATGAAAAAAAGCCACCTACGCGAAAATGCTAATTCACAATCCCAAACGCCAGCGCATAAAACCCACAGCCTCATGGATATACAGTAATCGCCTCGTCATTGCCATTACCTCGTCGTCGTCGCCGTCTCGACCACGACAACCTCTTGTTTGCTCTCACCAGTCGTTCCGATGATCGTTCCGCAGGATACGGACGGCTTCTGTGCCGAAATTTCGTTGCTGGTCGCTCCGTTACTGTCTAAAGAGATTGGACCGAGACCGGATCGGAAGCGGCGAACCCTGATGGTCAAGATTAGCCCCGACGTACATGTGCATGCATTTCTATGTTTTCTCTAAACCGAGCCTTACCTTGCGGCCACTGGCTTCCACAGCTCGATGACAACCACAACAGCAATGAAACTGAGCACAAGGCTCACAACGAGCATATCCGTATTAACTCGCACGCGATGATAATGTATAGTCTTATCGGTAGTGAGGCAGGGTAGCCAGATGGTTGCCTCTCTCGATGCCTTGGTTTCCCATTCCACAATCGTTGCTTCTTTTTCCCAATCCCCTGTGCTGGCCCTTGTTTCCTCTCTGACAATGCTTGATTCGGAAAATGGCGATTTATTGGTTAGCTGATGGGCTAGCGATGCCAAATAGGAGGAAGACTTGGGCTTCTTGGGTTTGAGGGAAGCTTTCTTGGGGGACGGCTTGGCGATGCCGCCTGACGATAGCTGAAGTTGACCATTACTGGGGCGTATCCCCTGTGCCTTCGATCCTTTCTTCGCAGTTTTCTTTCCAGAGGCTTTACTCTGCGGTCCGATCGGGGTCTTGATTGGTAACTTGATTCTTGGCTGCTGTTGCAGGCCGGAGTTAGACAGGTCAGCTCGGCCGGGGACCTTGTCCAGGGTGGTGGATATCGGGGCTGCGATAGCGCATGACGAGAACACTAGAAAGTAGAGAGCTGCGGATAGCTTCATGACAGGCAGTTCCGTTGTTTTTCAATGTGTGAAAAGAAACTGGCACAATGTGTGGCCGGTAAATATGAGAGAAGGAGGAGAAGGGACAAGGGACAAGTAGCGAGCGCAAGTGCGAGTGTCCTAGAGTCCAACCGGCATGGAATAAGCAGTTGGCGAGTGAGTGATTGGGTGGAAAACCGGAGTCCCGTATCCTATACGCCGTGTAGATACTTGGCAGTGAAAGAGCTGAAATCTGGATAATTGCCCGTTGTTGATTGCGGATTACTGTCTGCTGTGTGGCGGTCGCAGGCAGACACGGAAGCGGTTAAAATACCGGCAGACAGGCGGAGAGACTTGGAGAGACGCAGGTAGCGGATTGGATTAGACCAGATTGGCTGACCGATGATGGATGGGATGGGACGATCGATTTGCCGGTTGGTCTTTAGTTTAGCAGGGAGTGAGGAGTAGTGTAGAAGAGAATAAGTGGTGGTGGTCAGCAGAGCGGGAGAGAGGGAGAAAGAAAAAAAGAAAGAAAGAAACAGAGACAGATGTCTGTGGTTTATGTGATAGGCAATTGGGAGATGTTGTGCAAAGTAAATTGGGTTAGACAAGACACGAACGAGATGGAACGGATGGCTTAAACATGTATCATGTCACGGGGATGTACGATGTAAGGCAAGGCCCACGGGGATGTAGTAGTAGGTAGGCTAAGTAGCTTACATATGAGGAGACATGTGGTATGTCTATATAGGTAGGTAGGTAGGTATGAACGCATTAAGGGTATTATGTGCTATTATTATTATATGTGTAAGTGTAAGTAGGCAAGTACTACTATGTTGGTAGGTAGCTTAGTATGTAGTTATGTATGTACCTGTATTAGCTACCTACTATACTAGATAGACTACCTATGTACTTATTTCTTAATCCACTCGCCCATCTTATCCAGGTTAGGTAGAATGGAATGATGGTAGGAGGATGGATAGACTGACGAATTGGCCAAAGTACATACGTTATGCATGCGGGCCTTGTTTTGTTTGGTTGCTCGCAGCTGGATTCCCTCAGGACGGAGGCGAGTCGAGGAGTGACCATGTCGTGAGAGAGCGGCGGCATGGTGGTGGGAGCTCGGGATCTGACGCAATGGCGAGCGAGGGAGTGCAAAGGCCCAGCAGACCAGCAAACCACCCCGACGGTTTGGGTTAGACACCTTGGGTAGTCTCGACTAGCTTGGCAGGCTGTGGGATTGTCAAAAGACCCAGACTACAGCTTAGAGAAGAGAATAAAAATAAGTATAAACTAACAGTAAACTATACTGGAAGAATAAAAGGTTCGAGGTACCTGATCGACAGTCGACGGTCCACAGCAGGGATAAGGGAGGGATAACGAAGGCAGGCATCAGGGAGGCATCGGATGCAAGTCGGTAGGTTGTTGGTATTCCGGTATTCCCACTGCACTGACACGTTGGTCATACTGGACTAATCTAGCCCGCCCCTTGCCCCCTTGGGGATGATGCGCGCGCCTGCTGGGCAACGTGAAGCTCGAATCAGTTGCCGGGATGAATCACGGTTTCAAGAGGGTGGACCAGCTTCCGGCGTGTGCGGTGCCTTAATTCAATTGCCCGTACGGCGTAAGGCACCTACAGTACACTAGAGCAGACTAAGTAAGTATACGCTATACCGGTACGGTAGGTACCTACCTAGGTGCGCAGTAAGGTACCTAAGGTAATACAAATTAACCTACCTAGAGTTGACATGACATTGCCGTTTGTTATTTTCTATTTTTCATTTACTTAGTCTTTTGTTTCTAAAGCATCTGTCTGCAGAGACATCGTGCAGGTTAGATGAGAGAGACTTACGCATGACACTTACGCAGCAGATGGCTGAGCTACAGGTAGGTGGTATACTGCGTACATAAAGTATATCGTCTGCCGCATGGTGTGCAGGTCGATTACCCCATTGCACATCAAGATAGCGTCTTGGCTCCCGCTGCTCATAAGTACTGCGTAGAGTCGGTACTGTAAGTACGTAAGCCCGTTATTCCAATAGCCATCGTCCCATGGATCTGCATTATCTTGGCAATTAGCTACACGTGTGAACCGAGAACGCTTTGTACCGACCTTGTCTTACATCGGCTATCTATGTAATTGTGGAATGCATACTAAATATATACTACATTCTCTGGAGAATCTACGATTATACTACGTACATGTATGTAATGACCAGAAGCCGAGATTTCAATTGTATAATACAGATCAAACAACAGCGACAACAACGGCACCGTGTGCATTACCTACATACATCTTCTAGGCACCTACATTACAAGATAGGTAGACTACGCATAAGGTAAGGCACCTCCAGCACACCATTGGTAATGGAGTATTCTTGCTCGTATCCGGGAAGCCCCGTAGGGCACAGCCTTCTTGGCGCAGCAGACCCAGCAGATTTAGCCGCATGGCTGAGGCTATACACGCTATCATACACGCTATACGCAGTACACGACAGTTTCTACTATACGTTTACTAATACCTTATCTAGGTATCCTCTTAGGGCTGGTACCCCCTAAAGATGCAGCGATTCTTTACGTACGAAAGCATTGGTGCCAAGAAGTAGAGGTCAAGCCGGCGAGGGGCACAAGCAGTCCCCGCCAATTTCGGAAGATGTGTAATTCTAAAGCTCACTTTCTACAACAGGTATACGCTATTTCCATATTACCTCTATCTGTACGTGTCGATTCTACTGCCGTGAAGCCATGAAGCATCCTAGTCGAAGCAGGGCTGATCAATTGCCCGTTGAGGGAATAATGTACATCTGTGGGTCTCCATTACTTAACACCTTACGTAGCTCATACGTGATCTACACGTGTATCCTTCGACATACTTACAACCTGGAAGCCTTGAGATGGGAGATGCCGACTATAGTTGCCAGTTTCCCGGCAATGAACGAGATAGCCAACCCCACGCAACGAACGATGTTGCCATGAGGGACGCGAATTGCAACATGGGGCTCCATCCCCTCACTTATGCTGTCTGCCCATGTTACGTATGCCGTTGCGACTTATGTCCCCCCTACCTAACATCTGATTGGTGCTGTTCTCTACCGTTCTTGTTTGACAATTAGTTAAGTAATCTGCACGTAGATATAACTCTATCTGCCGTATGTTACACGTATGTTGAGACGCGGCCTTCTCTCGCTATTTGGCCTATCTATGTAGACTGGTTAACATATTCCGCCTTGTGGCCTGTTGCTCCCCTGACAATAACAATCTCCAATACAACATGGCTGATCCGCACCATAACCAATTATCTCCCTATCGGATTCCCTATATAACGTTGTTGAACTTGTTTCTTGTTTCGGCTAGATACAGAGAAATGTTGGATCAGATTCCCACCAGTGCGCATAAGGGTCTTGCTACAACGCCTGCGTCATCCGAGTTGCCCAATTCAAGGGTTATTCTCTCGACGGCGTTATGTTTTAATTAACCAACCAACCAACTAACTAGTTGCTTATACTTGCGAGTTGAAAACTGGGTTTCTTTTATACCCGGCGCCTCACTCACTCTTCTTTCCAGCTTGCGTAACAGTGTGTTGTCTATACCATCACTTGGCTTACGCGTTCCTAAATCGACGGCGAGTTTCGGTCAGTTCATAATAGTTAGATGGTAGCATTGGGAACTCGTAGCCTTAAAAGCTAGGTATGTCTCTTCGTAATATTGGTAAAGCTTACTTACCTAGCTAGTTATGTGGTTTATGATATATGCGTAAGTTATACTCGCCTGTTGTTTAAGCTAATTACTCTATAAAGCATGGGGTTTGCTTCTCCGATTCTAGAAAGCGAAAAATATTCTCTTAGTGTTTGTTTCCAAATACATGTTCACCGCCATTCTACTTTTCTAGAATAGGGCTACAAATGGTCCTATCACGAATGGCCGACTCCAACTCTACATACTGCGTAAGTATAGTCAACCCGTTCCTGAAAAATATATCAACGGTACCTTAGCATGATGTCATTAAGTGCTTGGCAACGAGCTGCTCAGGGGATTTTGACGAGGTACCAAAATAGACTAGTATACAGTAGGTAAAGCTTGTTGGTTTTAGAAGGTACCTTAGGGACTTACATCCATGTTGCACAGCACCTGGGTACGGGTAGCGTACGCAGCATAGGTACAAAATAGGTAGGTGGCTTGACTCCGGAACCTGTCAAAAACTTGAAGCTATATGGAAAGGGGAAAAGGATCTTGTGTTGTTATGGGAGGGATCCATACCTAGGTAGCGTAGCAGGCCTACCAGCCAAATATAGTACCAGCCTTACTGCGTACATCGGACCTTACATCTCTAGCACCTGCCCACTGTACTACCCCCTACGCCAAGCCTACGTGTTTTTAATAGGTACCCACAGCTCGATTCTTATATCCCAAGAGCGTAAACTACGTGGGGACCTGCCTCGGCAACCCAACATACCTTAGATCAGTTAATTTCTCCTACATCCAACTATTACAGAAACCACCAAGCAATGGATACCTGCCAGGTACAATGATCGCCGTCTGCAGCAGGAAACATGGCCAGTCCTGCATTGTCTACACGGGATGGGCTGTTCCCGAGCCTGATGCGCTCGGCCACGGCGCCTACTGAGCTGCCGTCGCCTCGATCGGCACGCTCGCACCTCGCCCCCGAAGATGCCTTCACCTCCCAATTGTCCGGCCGCCCCGATCGTGCCGCCGCCGCCGCCGCTCACGACTCGGGAACTGAACTGCGGCCGAGAGCCACGAGAGCCAAGCTCGGCAGCCGGAGCCGGAGCCGGAGGAGGAGGCGCAGTTGGAAGAAACTGCTCTGGGTCAAGCAGTCCTGTATGTCTTGTCTTCTTCCATTCATCGTCCCCGACCATGTTCCGTCCCTATCTCTACAAGTCCCACGTGTCGTTCTCGACCGCTGCCAGTCGCGCCGTCGCTCACGCTTTCCTATCCCGTAGACCCGGACAACTACACCGACCAGGCGACATTCCTTGAGAATCTCCAACGAAACCCCCGTCTCCAACCCTATGAATTCTGGCCCCTCGTCGCCGATACCAGCGTCATCCTGCAACAGGTTTGCTCCGTTACCATATTCGTCGTTTGCTTCGTGGGCATTATCCAGGAGCGGGTTTCCCCTGTCTCCGTCGTTGGCTGGGGCAGCTTCGCCACATTCGTCGGGTGGCTGATCTGGGACAATTGGGTCGGTCTGGAAGACGAAGATGAGGTGTTGCAGAGGCGTCGCAGTAATCGCAACCGCGCTGCGAGGGAGCAGCCGAGTCGACGGGATCGCCCGCAGCCTTCTGTCCTCGGTCTCTCTCAGTCCGCCGCCGGCTCTGTGACAAATCTGGCAGCCGCTGAGCGTGCTTATCCCCAGATAGCCATTCATCAGTCTTTCTCTACCTCGGCCATTTCTCTCCAGTCGGGAATATCGCAGGCGAGCAATGCGACCCGGTCTCCTAATGACGCGTCTGACGAGCCGAAGCACCGATCCTTGTCCCCCGCCCCAAGCGGCCGGACGGCTCTGCGTTTGGGTACTATTAAGTCGGCTGTTCTCATCTACTCCACTCTGCTGGGTCTGTCGCCCATTCTCAAGTCCCTCACGCGCTCCACCTCGTCCGACAGCATTTGGGCCATGTCCTTCTGGCTACTTGCCATAAACATCTTCTTTTATGACTATTCTGGAGGCGTGGGTGTCAAGTTCCCTGCCTCGCTGTCCACAAATGCCGCTCTCATGGCATCGACCGTGTTAGCTTCACGACTTCCTTCCACTGGACAGGTGTTCAGCCTCACCCTTTTCAGTATCGAAGTTTTCGGGCTCTTTCCGGTGTTTAGACGGTATGCCAGACATCAAAGCTGGAGATATCACGTCACTCTTTCCGTTATGCTTGTAATAGGAGCCGGCGTTGGGGTGGGAATGATACTGGGCGGGGAGAAAGACGCTGTCTCTCCATGGAAGAGTGGCCTGTTGGGCGTGCTTGTCGCCGCTCTCATCGCTATAGTCGCTACAGGTGGCTGTAGCTGGTGGTTGATTTCGTTACAGAAGTACAAAAATGCCATCAATGGGCCCTGGGACCAAGCACGGCCCATAATTATCAGTCGTAGACTGTGGGATGATGATTAATGAATAATATGATAATGGATTACACGAAGACTGCGTCCTTAGTATCAACCACTGATTACTTATTCAATTTTCCTCCAGGTGTGAATCCGGGATAATATCAAATTAAGACTCTCATGACCACACTGATGCCTCAATAACGACTACTTTAGGGGCTTAGTCTATCATACAATCTCGTTTCTGAACATGACGTCGTCTAGGCATATTTCACGACTGTAGGCTAACAGCTTATATGAACTTATCATCCAGACTGCGAAAGTTCAAGTTCGTCCGGCAAAAGTCAATTGTCAGACCTATCGCGCGTACATAGCTGAGAAAATATCGAACGTCGAACCTTGGCTGCTCAAATTCCGTATAATTGTAGGACTTAGGATTACCTCCGCATCATTGATGATCAGTTACTAGATGTAAGTGTGTAAAATAAAAGCCAACAGCCGTTCGGCAGCGAGTTTAACACTTCCTTTATGTTTCCTCAACCCCATTATGATAACGACAACGGCTGGCCGGAGAGAACTTCAGATCTATGCTTCAGAACTATGCTCCAGGCCTATTTGGGATTCATTATCTCACCCCTTAGATGTTGATGCATAGTAGGTTTGAAGACGAGAAATCATACACGCTACGGACCTCCAGGTTGGTGATTTCAAGGCGTTTTCTAGTCAATTTGATCTATCATAGCATCTCTCCACATGTAAATATTCACCGAAGGCCCTTGTGCGTCATTATTCCAGCCGTCCTATACAGGCAACAAGCAAGCAAATGAATGCAATCCCGACAGAGAAGATACGATTAAATCCCCGTGATCTACAGCTAGCTATATTTCCTGTGAGATGCTTCCACGGCTTCAGCTTGCAATAACGGGCTGCGAGCGAGAGAATAGCAGTTGGGGCTTGTCGTATCTATGCTGTAGCCGAGTGTGTTCTAGTATCGATGTCACCCACCATCTCGTTAGGTGGTATTCGCGTCTGTTGCGCCTCGCCCGGGCTCGTCCTAGTTCTTCATTCATCACCATCGTCCGTTCAGCTTAGATCACCATTCGATCATCCAAGACATGCGATCCATTACCCGGTTTACCCAGGAGACGCAGTTAAAGCCTTGCAGTGCTTCTGTTTTCCTTGTGGGAATACTAGTTGAGTAAACGAGATGCAATACCTATACTATGCGTTTAGATAGGGGAAAGGGCCACATCCATAGAATCACTTCTCACAAATTCACAAACAAGACGTAAAGTGCAGAAAAGATCTCGGGGTCTTTAGTGTCGTAGACATCCGTTAGGGGAGATGCCGTAGCATGTCTTCTGCTTTGTCATCCTTAGATGATCATCCGTCGATCCATGGTGTTTGAGGCCCTGGCTAGGGTCTCAACTAAGGGGATCAACAGACATTGAGTATCCTCGACGGGATATAGAGCTGCGGCCCTTTTCTCTGGCAAGCACGACATCATCGTAAAGTGGCTCCTCGTAGCCCAGGCCCGCTCCCATATGCAGTATCTAGTCGAACGCGAGCGAGCTCAGATATGAAATAGGTGTATATCGCTGCGCTAGTGAGTCTATATAGCTACATGTCAATATCTCAGCTAAGACCAAATATACTCTCGTAGCTCTGATTTCTAGATTGCCAATGCGTCTACTACCAATTCCGAGGGTTGATCATTTCGAGCAGCTCGAGAGATGTATGCTGTTCTCAAGGCAACACCCTTCGCGGTAGAGCTATTCTTAGCCTAGGTCGACCACACAAGCAGTTCAAGAGTGTTGATTAAGAGGCACTTATAGGCAATATTCAATACGAACTATTCAGATAGCAGTAGCTCTCAAATAGATACCTTTTGGTAGCACAGAATGAAACTATCGATCTATATTTTGGCGATTTCGGGCCGACATCTGCCTTGCGAAGACATGCATGTACTTAATGTCCACAAGCCAACGTTTCGCTCTTATCACCATCTATTTGTTGGTGGGCTGTTATCACTCTCTCCGACCTGTGTTCGTATTGACTCTCATCTAGATAGAATACTAGTAAACGGGAGTCTTAGACATGTAGTCAAAGCACCCTCGTGGGACGGCCTGGCACATAATGGATTAGAAAGGTAGCATTATCTCGAACTGCTGTCTCGGGACGCCGGCTGTTTCTGGAATTCCCCACCACCAGGTCTTGTCTTATTCCCCCGCCTCCACAGCTTCGGCTATAGAAAACTCACTGGTAGAGCTATTTTACCATGTGTCCTTCTGCTTCAGGGCGAGTAAACAGTCAAGGATGTCATTTGGATTCACTCATGGTATAGTACGCATATACAGTGTAGATCATCGCCGAGAGCGACCTGCTACTAGCTCTATTGAATCGGCGAGCAGAGATCTTGGCCCAGGACATCTCCAAAACCCACTCACGATACCGTTCGAGATCTCATTGGTAAAAGACAGGCGGCTACGCACATTCCTGGCAAGCAAGCAAGCATTGCCATTTCAGGCGGAGAGCGTAGGGTAGGCTCACTTCTGGGAAAACTAAGCGAGGGCTGATGGGTTTTCCACAATGCGTATCGCTACGGTCGTGGTGTGTAGTCGTTTCTTTGCTTGGCATGGTTCGCTAGGGGAGGTGAAATCGCCGGCAGACGTCACTCGCGGGGGGGTAGTCGTGATAGGACTCGGTTGATCGACGAAGCATCCCCCCCGGGTCCAAAAGTGTTTTCGATTGTGGAGTCCCAGATCTGGGGGTTTCTTCCTCGGAACTCTTAACCGAAAGCCATAAGCAGCCATGAAAACCGTTTCGGAAGGTTGAGAGGAACGGGCTTGGTTGAGGCTCCCCTTGTGCCTTGCGGCCTGCTGCTGCCACACAGGACTCATGCTGTGCCCGCCAACCGAACCGAACTGCGACCCGACACTGTGGACGAGGACCTGCAGCATGACCAACAACAGATGCTATGATAGAAAAGGGATTAGGTAGTTGTCCGCTAAGGTAATGGCGGCGGCACGGGGGGTTCTCGAAGCGATGCTTCCTCTACACATTGTACGTACAGGCGGGCGGTGTACACGATCCCAAGTCGGCTACTATACCCCTCTAAGGAATATATCTATCTACACTACACGACCTTCTCCGGACTACCTACCAATTATCGGTAAAACACTGCAAATCATACAAGATACAACACTGCAAGTCTCGTGTATACATGTATGGGATTCGCGGCTGAAAGGCACGACAGAAATATTAGGAGAAAATAGAAATTGATAGGCACGGCGCCCCCCTGACAGGGTGCGGGTAAGGTATTTGTCATGATCTCTGGTACGAGCCGACTGCTCCTCTATTTCGGTACGAAGCTACAATAGTGTACTTGCTGGTCGCGCGGGGGAATACACTAGGTCGGTAAGCATGCTGTAGCTTGTATATACCGCTTGTTAATATCGTCTAGGTACCTAACGTCGTGTATTGTTTGTAAATTGGTCGTTCCGCAAGGGTCGGCGGCGGAGCCCATGCCCAATATTAAGGTTGCATCGTTCTTGGGCCATGCGACGGCGGCTCCTGCAGCCACATCTTGTCTTTGGGTCTGGTGGCTTGCGATGAGATCGCTGGTCCTATCTAGCGTAGGTATACCACTTGCGCGTGGTACATCCGACGGGTTGGAGAAGCTTGGGTTCTTGTTTTGATTGGGTCAGGCGATATGGATGCTACGTAGTATATCGACTAGGCTAGTTTCTAGCGACGAGAAACGCAAGGCTCGAATCAAGATGCGACGGAAAATGAACTGACTATCTGTCTTTCTGTCATATGTTCAACGAGCGATCAAAGTCAGCTAGGGAACCAAGGTAGTGAACCCCCGTGCTGTCAGTCAACCATACCTCCTACGCATACACTCCCTACCGGCCAGGTCCAACAGAGGCGACCAAGCCTGCTTGCTGACCTGACCGTACTGGTTACACAGTATTGACGCGGGATTGCCAGAGAAGGATGGATATCAGGCGCTTCGTATTGCTCCGAGTAACACGGATGGTACCGAAAAGTTATGGCCTTATTACTGGGTATGTAGTGAGTCTGGCCATCCCTCGATACAGTCTTGGCAGCGTCACCTCACGCCTATCTGTACGCATGAGAGCCCTTGTACAGTATGATTAAGTCGATCGATCATCTTGCCAGCAATCTGCACAGACTAGTGGCAGTACGCTTTTGGAGTGTATGGTACCTAATTGCGTACGTTTTCAAGATACTGCATAGTAGTAGTTCAAGCTACCTACTCATATGACCATGGTACCGGTATGTAATGCACACTAGCCTACAGTTACGCAGTATAGACATCCCAGCACTCGGTAGCGCACTCCGCTCGGAAAGCTCTCCTTTTCAGCCAAGGATGGTAGAAAGTCTAGACTCTAGGAGTGGATGCGTTCCCTGAGCCCCTGCACCAGACTAAGCGGCTGGGACCCTATTATTAAAAATGGTGCTGGAACTGTGATGATGTGTGACGTGGGGGTTTGCCGTACATGGCGAGAGACTAGATGGAGCTGTGTCTATATTAACACATACCTACGATATTGCCAAATGAAGGGCATCCTAATGATGAAGTGGCCAGTAGGCCGTGTCGACCGGGTTCGGCTCGCCACGGCCCCGGAAGACTTGTCGAAGTCTGCATCCTCCCGAGACATGCAAGACAGTGACATGTCTGCATCGTTCCGAGCAAATCAAGCAACCCATCTCAGCATCGGTTTCCCCAATTGCGGGCCAACGATGCGGACACTTCCATTCTTGGGACCTGTTGCTCGAGGGCGACGGATGAACAATGCACTCCGGTTACCGGCATTGCCTAGCGGCCCCTGTGCTGTGCTCCGATTATCGACTACCAGTCTGTCTGTGTGGGTTGATCTTGGTGAGTTGGCACAGAATATGAACCGGCCGAATGAGTGCAATGTCTGTCATGTTAAGTTGTGGACAGCAACATCAGCCTTGGGATGCGTATACACGTACTGCGTATTCACGGCAGCCCAGTGTTTCTACCTACGACTTGCCGTAATACCTCAATTAACCTTTTAGGTAGTTTGCGCCACGCAGCCGCCTAGACAACCCGAGATTGTGCCAAGGTTGCAGGGCTATAGCCTCCCGAGCCCTTATGGTAGACGCCACGCATGGGCACGCATGGCATCGTGGGTTAGTAGTACAGATCTGATGGTCTCTATCTTACGAGCTTATCGATGTTTGCCGGTAGACAACGGTGCCCAAGGCAGCGATGGCCGCTGTCACGAAATAGGTCTCCTGCTGACCTTGGGACCGAAAACACTTACACGTAACTGCGTCTTATCGGGATAAGTGCTGAGAGAGTTGAAGGAACACATGGGCACAGTATAAGCAGTGCGTACTGTATGTAGCCTGCGGCATTCTTCGGAATCCTTTCACCTGTCAGCTTTGATTGACGGTGTAAGTCGGTGTCACACAATGCTTATTTTTATTCTTACTCCTTTGTCTGCCCCGGCACCACATGGAAATCGCTTGTCAAGCAATCTCTCCTGAGTCCTGGAATCGGGTATCTAAAATTAAGCCTTTCGCCTCTGAGCGTGAGCATGACCACGATCGACCATAGCACTGAGCGTCGTCTCTGGTCCTGTAATAAACAATTCGGACAGCACAGTCATACCATCAACGGTCAGACTTAGCCGGTGAGAATGACATCAAGGTCATGAACCGATGAAAAGAGACCGAAGCCGGCGTAACAAAGACACCTTTTCTTCTTCTCCTAGACAGAAAGGATAGACGAACCAATAGAGGGATGTCAACTGGAGGTAGCAAACGCAGCATGCTAGCCCAAATTCACAGACCTAGCCGGTACAGGACTCATCATCCTGCGTAGGGTAGACCGACTCTTTACCGCAGTGTGCCGGTTAGCCCTTGACTTCGGCCCCAGCTTAGACTAGAGCTATCCCCAAAGCTATCATAGATTGAAAAAGAACCACGCATTTATGATCGAGGCTAACCAATCGTCTCATAACAACGCGCAAAAGAAAAAGGCAGAAAATTTAGAAGATGATCAATGTCTCACCGGCTTCATTGGATAACAGCCCGTCACACATATTCCGTCTCTGTCTCTCCCCTCTACTATAGCATGTGCAAGCCGTCTAGACTGATGGTATGCCATGGTATGCCATGCCATGCCATGCCATGCGGGGGATCTATCTTATCAGCGTCTGTAAATTCACCTGTGTGCGTGTCAAACAGCACAGTAGATAGTGTATGTATGTACGTAGTGCACCACACCTGTGTGCTCAAGTGACCAGACCCATGCTCGGAAAATGGACTGCAGCATGCAGCATCCCTTCCGAAATTTCAACGGATGCAGATGCTCCTAGACTATCTATACTAATAAGTAGTGTGGTAGTGTAGCTACGCTGGCATGCTCTCTATCCGGGTCATGCTAGATGGACCGATCCGGTGTAAGTACATTATACCACCTGGTCGCTCCTTGATGCCTTATTTTACTATCTACCACATTCAAAGTCGTCTTCCCTGTCCATCAGTTATTCTTCCCAGAAATGACAGTCTGCTCTGCACTTGTATACCTCGTATATGTCAACTACCTACCAGAACAGCGTACAGCGCTGAAGGACACAGTAGCAAACAACTAGGTACACTGACTCGAGATCAACCAGTAAGCAGGGTCCTTACTACACTACAGCTCTCATAGTCCCAAAACGTCCCGATGTGGATAGGAGATAGTGCCAGGGCACCCTTGCTCTCTGGTCCTTGTTGCATTTGAGCACCTCCTACCACATGCTGCCCTTCGAGATGAGGTTTATGCTGCGACTTGATACCCGGAAATGCCAAATAGATATGGCAAGTACCAGTATGGTACACAGCCTTACGGGGTTGCTGTTCCAAGGTGCGTGCGCACGCCCGCTTGTTTGAGCACTCCCTAGCGGCGGTTGAACAAGCAGTGTTGTCGTTGTCACGAAGTAATTGTTGCGAGCTGAAAACATGGTTGTTGTGTAAGATGGACTGCTGAGGAGAGCTCAAGATGCGATAGGTCAAAAACATCACCTACCCAGTATGCACGCGAGTACATCATCTAGAGCGCTGGGCTCGCCCGCGTTTTCTCCATAATTGCGACACACAAAACTCTTACAAACTGCTCAATCTAGCGAGTCACGGACAGATAGAAATTCCAAGAATTATTTTCTCTTCCTTCGGTGTGGGATGGACACCAATTGGGAAAGGTGGAATCGTAGTACTGTAGGTGATGACAACCGTCATAACCCCTCCCAAAGAACCCAAAGTCGGAGACTCAGAGCCTGCTGAAGCAGATCCAGCCGCAATCGACAGACTCCGCTCCAGCTGGGCGAAGCTAAACTCGCATCGGATGGCACATCGCTGATCACACGCCAAGACAATAGGTTGGATAGTAATGTCCTTGGTAGTCTAGTGGCAGAAGAAACGCAGATCTTGTACCGAAAGTACGGTGTTTCCATTCATGCCTCATGTCAAAGAAAACGGTATACTAATTCGAATGTTATAGAAGTCATTTCTCAAGTGAATATTGCAAGGATGCCCCAGCAACATCCGCGAACAATAGTCGGCGTTGACCTCCATCCCTTCTACGATGTAGAGTAGTGCACGCAGTACATGTCGTAGTTCAAAGTCCCATTCTGATTTCAGACCAGGGTTGGTGGCGGACTCCCAGCCAAGCGATCAAGATCCTTGTCAAATGCATATTTGATGACAGGGGGGAGGTGGAAAACCCTAGTCGACCATCCCATCGGGGATCTCAGCAGCTAATTTCCAACTCTTGCCCCAAAGATGCTCACTGCGCATTCAGCGCAACGTGTTGAGGATGTCCAGCTTCACTCCGTAAGCACGAGCAATGATGATGATGATGATGATCGCGGTTATCTCTATAGGAACAATTATAATCCAATTGACGACTAAGAAGCGGAGGAACGAAAAAAGAAAAGAAAAACCACGTGCCAGGATCTTCCGAGGGGGGTTATTGTGGTGAAATATAGGTATCTCCGGATTGAAGGAAGCAGGATATCTACGTGAGGTCATCAGTTAAGCTCAAAATGCATTACAAAAAAGACTAGTATCATTATAGCAAGTTTACGCTGTGTAGAGTAGTGACATGAAGTGTGCTCTCGGCATGTCAACAGTAGTGTACGGTACCTATACTCATCATAATAAGTATTCTATTTATGCCACGGATATTAGTTAGCGTACAGATGCACCCAGAATATTGGGAGTATGGAGCCCTGGAGTGGGTATCAGAAAGGATGCGCAAGGGTTTCTAGCCTTGTCTCTTCTCTCACGTCTCACTCAGACACCTACACTACTGTAAGAGCCAAGCCCTTTCGCTGTTGATGGTTCACTAAACCTATCAGGTGGGTTCTCTCTTCGCTAGGTTTCTCACTAACAAGCTAGCCCTTGCAAGTCCTCGTGAAGGGGACCGAGAGAGAAAGAGAGTGTGTGATCTAGGGAGAGCGAGAGTGTGAGAGGGAAAGCAAGGCAACCACTGGCAGCTTAGATTCTGGTTCTTCTGATTCTGCTGCCTTCTTCCATTACTGAGGTAATCCCCGTCTTCACATTGACTGCTGGGTGCTTCACCTGTCGTCTTCGCCCGTCCTTATTCCTTCATCCTTCCTCCTGGCTGGCTGGCTGTGTCTCACAACCTGCATCGGTCTGGCAAAGTCACGCATCCTCGATCCGCCTGCGGAGTTGGTGTGATCCGCGTTATTGATTCACAACCTATTCGAGAGCTGTATTGGCTAGGTATTTCGCCCTTTTGGATTGCCTGCAACATCACAATTCACATCACTATCTTCCCTAGGGCTGGGATATTAATAATCCGGCTTTATTCGCTACATACAGTACATACAGTACATCTTCCCTGCGTCCCTCAGTAGTGTAGCCTACGCCTGTCTGCGTGCACGCGCTTGTTGCCGCCGGCCCAGACCGCACAGAGATTCCCTGCCTTAACAAGTCTTTGGCTGCAGGAATGCCTCGAGATTAAGCCTAATTTGGAAGAAGACAATAAGACACACAAAGACAGAGTTTCGAGGGCTCTGAACTCTAATACCTGCCAGAAACTACCTCTTTAGGTATAAGTAGGTATGCTTGAATCTCGCTCAGCGAAATAACCGTGCTATAGGGCCTATATGTAAGGCACAAGCTTACTGCGTAGGTGTCTGGATATAGAGTACATACATACATACATACATACATGATCTCAGTTGCTTGTCTGAAAAAGACGAACAAGTAGAGATCGGACATATCACAGTGAGTAGACCTTCTTCTTCTTACCCGCGGGTTTTCCTCGAGTGTTTGCCTCCTCTTCTTTTTCTTCTTCTTCATCTTCTTTTTTCTTCTCTCTCGTATTTCCTTTGGTATTATGACACGGGAGCTTTTCAGGACATACTCAGCTGTCAACATGCCTATCAGAACAATCATCTGTACTTTTCACCGTAATCCTAATCTAAAGAGGAGGGTGACCAAAACTATACCTCGGGAGACTAAGTCAACTAGCGACCTCAGCTTGACCAAGCTAGTCCGGGGTCGCATATCCTTTTCTTTCCCGGTCCCTGGGCTAGGCCACCCACTCCCGCAAGGGGCGTTTCAGTGTCGTAGACTTACAAAAGCGCCGTTGGCAGCTGCAAAGACCAAGTATTCGCTACAACATACGACACGTGCCACGAGACAACCTTTCTCCTAGCCGGTCTCTCGCTCGCTCTCTTGGGTACAGCTGTACATGCGGTATGTTTGTTTATAGGTCAGATGGGCCACCCAGAGGACGAGACATCCGACTAACCCAGCGAAGAATGTGAAAGCCACAGAGGCTGCAAAGCTCATCTTCAGAACGACGGTATACTGCCGTACCTCCTGCACCTCCTGTACTTCCTGTCCCTCCTGTACCTAGCTGTACGACTAGCCACCTACATACGTCGGTCAGCCTAAAACTAATATGTACCCGTACATTGTACAGAGGTTCCTACGGTCCATGCAAGCCCGGGACCATATATATTACGACAGGCGCCTCCCGATGATCGACGTCTCCACAACCCACCTATATCTAAGTCCAAGTCGTATCTATCTAACCTAGGTATCTATTTATTACTTATTTGCTTCGAAGCTCGCGACCCCAAGCGCTTGTAGGTGTGTATAAGCAGCAGGAAGCACCACAGCCTGTGGCCACTGGAACCACGATATAAGCCGCGCCTCGGTCTACACCCGAAGCTATCGGCAGCTGTAGTGGGAGTTTGTTGGCGCCTGGAGGCAGCGCGAACGCCTTATTTGTTCCATCCTTTCGATTCGTCTATCACACTTAAGGCAAAGTCTATTCCGGCACTTGGACCATCACAGCGACGCCGCAGCGCCTCTGTACGTGTAGTCTGACTCAACTCTTCACGGTAGCCAAGATCAAAGGACCCTCGTTCTTTCTAGGACACCGTTGAACAAACATTGTACACAACCCGATCTTGACAACAGAGTCTGGGGGGCTGTAAGAGAGTAGATAGGAGGTGGCAGCTATACCATCTTTTGATACACGAAAGGCGGCGAATACTAGACCGGTCCCGGCGAATCTGGCGATTTTATAATCGAACCTTTAGGACTGACTCTGCGGCGACCGGACCTGGACCCTCTCCATCTCTCAACCGGGAGCATCCGTGTGAAAGAAGAATAGATACCAGGGAGCGTGAGTGGTGTGGGACTGGGAGCACGAGAGAAATAGTGAGGCAAAGAGAGGGAGGACGGGGTGTATTGAAAAGAAGCATGGACTCCGCCGCCTCACAGAGCATTCTCTCTCGTCGACCAGCAGCTGGCGGTCTTCCTCAGTTCCATCTTCCTCCTCCCAATACGTCCTTGGACTCCCAAATACCGAGTATGACAGCTTCTCATCGCTTTCCTCATTACCCATTACCCATCACCACCCTCAAACCTCTTCCTCTTCCTCTTCCTCTTCCGAGTCTCCGCAAGAGACTTCTTTGCCGTGTTTGTAACACACCCTCCCGCGAATTCTTATCAGCAATTATCTAACTTCATCGTCAGGAGTGAGTGACAGTATAAGTCCACCCTCCACGAGTCTCAACAGTAGTAGTTCGCACAGCCCGCACACAGGCATTACACAATATAGTAACCATCCCGGTTGGTCCATGTCGAATAATTCCTCCTATACATACGGCTCGATAACTCCGGGGGCGCAGCCTGGCGTGATGTCATCCAACTACAGCCGTCATTTGTACTCTCCGAGCGCACCAGGCGCACCGGGGGGGACAGGCCAGCCAGGCTACAGCACGAGAAGCTCCCAATCGCCGGCAACAGCAGATGGTTTGGCACCGGCATACGATAATGTCAATCACTCATATTCGATGTCAATTGCAGGGGGCGCCACAAGCCATTCAAGTTTCCCTTCGCAGCCCTCACATACGCAGCATTTACAGCACGCAATGCTAAGTTCTCAGACTTCGCAACCTCCCACACCCGCAGCGTCTGCGCCGTCCGAAAATTATTCAAGACCACCTCCGACGCCTAGTTATTACACAGCACCATCGTCCACATCCCAGCAGACTTCATTCCCATCATTTCCTCCGCCACACCCGTCTCCTACGCAGCTATCTCCGTCAACAACAGGGGGCCCAACGAGAGCGATCCCGGCCTTGACTTCACAGCATCATGGTCCTATGGGAGCTCTTCCGCCTTATGGTAATAGACACTATAACTATTCCACTCCTGTTCCTGGCTTGGGACCCATGGTGCTTTCGAACATGGGCAATCCGGGCGGCCAAATGCACCTCATGGGTGCCACCAATCCCCTAAATGCCTACCACCATACGGGGCATGCGCTCCCTCATCATGGCATATACGCCGGGGCTCCAAACTCGCAACAGGACCGTCCTTACAGATGTGATACGTGCCCCCAATCATTCAATAGAAACCATGATTTAAAAAGGCACAAGCGAATACATCTTGCTGTTAAACCCTACCCATGTGAGTATTGTGATAAGGCATTTTCTCGTAAAGATGCCTTGAAGGTAAGCGAACATTCACACTATTAAGTGGTCATCACTAATAAGAGATAGCGCCATCGGCTGGTGAAAGGTTGTGGCAATAATGGGAAGACATCACCAAAAAGTGGACACGGCGGTTCCCCAGAGGATGACTCAAAAAGGGATCTGGACGGGCCATCCGGCTCCTCAGGCCCGATAAAACCGGAGCCGGCCTAATATTTTATTGTTAGATATTATTCGGACGATTCTGGACTTGGACTATCATTTCGCATTTGGCAGCGGAAAGCGTTGAACACATCAGCATGATCGGAGCGACGACATTTCACCACCATAATTGGGCGGAAAAGGGACCAGGATTGGAGTATTGGGTTTTCGAGCACACCGCACATCATGATTGATTCAGAAGGATACCAAAACGGCAGTGATGATCGGACTAATACAAGGGGATATGTTTATATCTTATGGTCAAGGCGTTTTTTAGGTGGGAGGTGCATTTGACTGGCTGACATTAGATTTTTGCTTGCTTGTTTATTCCTTCACTTTCTATAGGACCCCGGCTGGTTTTACATTCACGAAGCCATCATAGATGTAGGAATACTCCGTTGTCTCGTTATTATTGTCTTCGGGAAGGAGATTATAACCGCTACAAATAGTCGGTTGACAAAACATCTAAAAATCATATTACTCCTCGAAATTCCCACACTATAATAGTGCATTAGTGCAAAGCTAGAGCCCAGATGGCCCTAATGCAAGGCAGGTGTTTACGCGTGACATTGTTCAGATGACTACTTTGTAATACTTAGGTTAGGTAGTGTAGCTGGAAGCTGAACACAGATCATATCAATTTGTCCAACACCTTATGACTGACTTCACCGTAGAATAGTTGCATCCTTAAGGTTACAGGGCAAATAGCACTGACATTCCTCGTAGGTAGTCATCTGTCCATTTCTCGAACCAGAGACAAAACTCTACGCAACCTAGCGTTAGGTTGTGTTATGGGACTCATTGTACAGCACTACATATCAAAAGAAATAATGCTTAGCTTAATTCCGGGAACTCCCGCGTGAACTCTGTGATTAGGTCAAGACAAACTCGGTAACAACCCTACGAACTCTGTCTAGTGAATAGGCATCTACATACCATATCGACTGATCCGAAGGGCCAGATGACGATACAGACATACTTCCAGCAGCTAAGAACGAACCGAGATTTGTCTAGTGCCAAATGTATAAATAGAACAACCATTATTAAGATTCCTTGGCAAATGGATCCAGCAAAACGTCAAAAGCAACTCCCAAGTAATAATGTCGATCTAGCCTTTGCAAATAAGGGAATTGGTCCGAACTCCCCCATAGGCCATTGACCTCTCGAGCTCGTTATGGCATTGTAAACGGGGGATAATACATAGTCTAAATTCAACTAAAAGCTCAAGGTAGGTAGGCAACTCCAGACTCGCCACGGGGACACGCAAGCATCCAGGCGCACTGTATTATTTCGCTCTGCGTCTCGAGGAAAGTGTGAGCTCTTTACTTATATTTCCTTCTTTCTCATTCGTCCATGTACACCGTAAGCATAAGCTCAAGGTAGCTATAAAATGTAGCGTAAGCCAACCCGCACGCAATGTGTATGCATCAGGGGACCAGGTAACCACAGTCTGTCTCTCCCAGCACCTTTCTTTTCAGCACATTTGTCGACTCTTGCCCAAACAAGTCTTAGTTAATTTTTTTTTATTTCATTTATTCCCTCGGGCGAAGCCGGATTCTAGAGTCGACAAGTCTCACCGGTCGGCCCTGGATGTCCACGGCCGACCCAGGCATGTGTGTCGGAGGCGTCCGCTATCGATGGCATTGCCGCGTCTTGCTGCGTCTTGTATGCCCACTCCGTCGTTGTACCTAGCCGATACATCCTTTAATGCTTGGATAACTAAGAGTTGATCATTTCTGTAGCGTAAAAGTATTACACAGCACGTTAACCTTCTCACACGGACCGGTCTCTCATCCCAACAGCTCCCAGGACAGAGACTGGTACAACGATAGTGGCGACAACTGCGGCAGGCAACTAACGTTAAAGGTAGTGAGGGGGCTATATGATGTATACTGTACACAACTAAGCCAAGCCTCTAAGAACTTGTGGCGTGAAGATAATCTTGGCCACCCCCCCCATTCCATCGTCACTTTTGCCTGCTGTGTACTGCTACGGCATACCATACCTCGCTTCATGCTGCCGCGTGGGGTGGCTTTCGATTTCTCTTTCCTGTTCTGCATTTCCGGGGTATCTCTCTCCATCAAGTTAAGAAAATGGTAGACGAAGAGCGGTGTCACCCTCCCCATTTCTCCAGTGATCTGACGTTTCTGGCGCTGTCCCCATGCGAGGCTGAAAGTATGGCGTTTCGGCGACTTGTGCTACGGCACACATTCAACTGATCTGCCATGTACATGATACCCTGACTGTCCCCCGGACGCCGGAATATAGGGTTCACATGTTGTCTTTCGTGGTAGATATTGCAGTGCTCCTCTATAGAAAGCAATACCGTGTATTCGGCTACAGCCCTCACATATTTGGTACGTCCGCACTCTATATCGTACTGTACATGCCAGGCCCTCGTTGAACTGACTGTCACCACACGCTAGTGTCCGTATTACGGCGAGAACGCAACAGCTGAAACAACACATGTGAATCCCGAAACAGAGGGGGCAGAAAAAGAAATCGACGCAACGTCGATCCTAGTCGCCAGCGGCTTGGGTCTGGCGCACCCTTCTGATGGACCGTGACACTGCACACTAGCTCGGTGAAAACGGTCTCCTGAGCTGCTCTCTTGGGCTATCCCACAAAAGCATCCAGGCCGACAGGAGAGACAGATGGATGGATATTGTAAAGTAAAGAATACAATCCACTTCGTCCTTATGCGCAGCAACGGAAAAAGAACCGAGGCTACGCCGCTAGCCCCCTACTGTTGCTACTGCTGAATCTTTACCGCTCACCTATTATCAAAACAACATTGGTGGAGTAGTAAGCACACATTTAACGGAGTTCGTTCATGCGCCCGCTCAAAGCAAGCTGAGATCTACTATTTCTTTCTTTCGAAAACCGTTACACAAGCAAGGACAAGGCTTCCTTCATCATAAGGCCTACCCGGGCCTCCAGACCTATTCGGTGTTTTATGCCTATGATGTATGCGTCCATTGCCACCGACCTCTCGGATGGGTACAGTAGGCCCATTATGAGTGTAGTATCGCATGAGATGCGGTTCCATTACTAACATGAAATGGTGTAAATGCCCCATCCGCGCTAATAAGGTGGCCCAGTCTTGGATGAGACAGTCGTATTGACGAAGTAATCATATCGCGATCACCTTATACATCGATAGTTCTACGCCGGGGAAACATAACATGTACGTAACATATAGTACGAGATGCACAACGTAAACTGTCAGATGCATGTCACCAAAAGATAGCGGCCCCTTTTACTGGGTTCTTCTTGTCAGTGATCCTGTGTACAATAACCCCGCTGGGCTTTGTGTAATCGGCGATTTTTTACTTCAGTTCTGGGTGTCACATCTCCTCATCGTACAGATCGTCTATTATACACATCTACATATGATAGTCTTGGATTATTAAATTATATTTCCTTAAAGGAGAAACGTTTCCCTTCTCTTTTGATCTTGGGCGTTCTTTTTTCCGACTACCTAGAGTAGGTGATTAGCTAGCCATAGGTGTAAGGTTTCCCTCAACTTGCTTCTCCGCTATGATGGGAGTAGATTCCTATTCTAGTCTCTTGAAATAGTTACATGGCTATCTATTAGTTGCTATACGTAAGGTCCTGGTTATGACCTTAAATGCGAATGGCTCGTTCTGCTAACTTAAAGGCTGTTACACTATTGCCATCACCTTGGCTCCGAGGACTGTCATGACACGGCGACGATTATAATTAGCACCCAAGTTGTTTACCTCCATGTATAGCTTCCTGGTTACTGCTTGGTGTCTTCCTGGGCTCAAGACCACCGGTACATATGTCAGATACGAACTTGCGTTATGCTGCAAACGTAGTATACAGCAGTCGTTCATATGGTCACTCGATAATGGCGCTATATGCGACCTATGATGCCAGCAGGAGGCCCAAAATTGGACCGAACCTGTTGAACCTTGCCGGTGATGTTCCTCTGCAAAATCGGCTACGTACCGATTCCAGTATTCACGAGGACATAGGGTCACCATGCTAGAATACAAGGATGTTGCAGCACATATTTCAAAATTGGCACAGAATCGTGAGCGTACAGTAGCCAATAGACCAAAACCCGTCATCCTCTAGTTCTTCGGTAAGAATCTTTTGTACCGCGTTATATTAAATTCTGCTTACATTTACTGCGAGTCTCGACCTTCCGTATTCTTTCGTGAAGTGCTATTTCAGAACCTCTACGTGAGATTTTGGGACGCAACGAGGAAGACCACGCGTACATTGTGTTACCCGGTCTAGACTATCATTACAAAAACACATAAACGTGGGTGGGTCTCGCCTCGGGACTCGTTCCGAGTTGTCTGATCTGTGTGATGGTGATATCGTGACGATGATAATGTAGCGCTCCCCCTTACATTACACCACGCTCTCCCGGATGGTACGCTTCTTGTCATTCCAATTAATTGACTATGAACCACATGCTCTCATTTACTTCACTTGATAGATGAGATGGCAAAAAATATCCGTGAGGATTGCCTAAGATACACATAGTCTCCCCTCCCCTTCCATTGATATAAACCCCGCCGCGAACCAAGCCACCATACGTGCGTGACACGACATCGTATGGAGGGTGCATCCGGCGCTGTTTGTCTCTTGTATTCTCCGTAAGAACACGAGACAAAGCGGTGTCCACGCATTATGCATCCCTTTCCGCCCTTCCCTGAGGTGGGTCGCTGCAGCAATCGGTACACAGGCGTGTGGGACAAATATCAATAACATTGGGTCAGAGTGGATGGTAAGACACTGTACGTGCTCTAGAAATCGACCCCCTTAGGTCGAGAGGTCGAGGCAAGCTATCAGAGTGGATGGCCTAATTATCTGTAACCTACCTACTTAGTTCAATCTTCCCGAGCTGAATGTCCTGTATTGCAACGTAGGTCCCGGCTTTCGGAGAGACACTCGCCAGTTTGACAAAGTCGTAGCGATGTGTTTCGTGTATCTCCAGAGTCTAGGTCTTCTACGCATACTTAGCGTGCAGAACCGATCTCGGGTCGTCTGATTATTCAAACCTAGAATGCTTGACATTGGTCCATCCGCTCAATGCTTTGGTTGCTACCAAGGAGAATATCCCTTAAAATCTGGGCTGAAAATTCTAGATACGCCTAGACGTGCTGCTAATTCGCGCCCAACAGTGCGTAAAGGACAGGTCATAAGTATATCGTAGTCGGCATAAGAAAATCGTCTGATTTTTTAAACACGTACTTAACCCAACGCTGTTCGTCATTTGCAACTCTGGCTTGGCAAAGAGAGGGTATCTACGCTAAAAGGACGCCACGACCTAGTCATTTAAAATGTGACAGATGAAATGAAATACGCTTTGCGAATGCCAATTCCATATCAGCGAGAAATTTGGTTATATGTAATTCCTAGAAGTTGATAGTGAACTTCAATATATCTATACCAGTACTTATGTCTAAGTACCTAGCCCTTCCTGGAGTCCAGTTAACCACACTGATCGTGAAATGCGGTCTGCACACTTATATATACCTAGGAACTATTGAACGTACCGTAATATAAATCTGTTACAATCACGAAGCTCTTCCCGAAAATATATTAGAACGGATTGCTGTGAAATGTAATTCCTCTGCGAATTGCGGACATAGCGTCTCAATGAGAAACTTGTCAGTGACTAGGGCTAGATCCTTTTGCTCAACTTTACATGATCTTCTTTGTTCATTCAAATTGATCATTACTACCGCTATAGTCATTGCTCTTCCTTATACAATTACCGACTGAGACGAACAAATACTCCTTCATTCCTAGACCTATAGCACAATGTTCGGAGATCTTAGCGCTATGAATTATGCTCATTTGAGATACGGTAGAAGCGCTCGTATCTGCCTCAACTATAGAATTGAACAAATTTCAAACACGGAGTTACAATCAACAGATTAGCACTAGCGCAAAGGTCGAGAATCAGGCAGCGATAGATACATAAATTCCTGGCTATCATATTTGATAATTTACTCTTTACCATCTATAAAATTTTGACTATGGCAGAATTGCATTCAATTCCTTAACTTTGGTTAATGGCTTTGTTCTCAGGGGCTGCGTCCCAATGTGCCGTTTGCGGCTTAATGACTGTGGCACAATTGCAATTTTAGGAGCTATCAGCTGAGCTCTTCGTACTCGCGCACTACTAGAAATCTCAAAGAGAGAAAGAAAGAAAAATAACATTTTCCACGAATTGACTAACAATCCGTCCCATGCTTAGATTTGAGTCATCATCCTGACTCTCACGAATATCCGAACTAGCTCACATGGCCGCACAAGACGGCGAGACTTTGTCGCCTTGGGCAGAACGCTATGGTTTACTACATGATAATCCCATATTAAAGGATGGCAAAGTACAGCATTCTGGTTATATTACAGACTATCCGCGAATACATCCGAAGTTCTACTGCGAACCAATATCTCAGTCCGAGTTTGATGCCTGTGGGAATTTTAAAAACCCGAATGATATAGCTCGACTTTTCTGGATCGAGCACATGAATAATGATTTCAATAAAGGCATGAAACAATGGCAATCTGCCCCCTTGAACCAATATCTTAGGTTATCTCCTGGAAGGTTACACCCTGGAGGGCATTGGCGACCTGAGGTTAGCTTCCCCACGGTCATTCAGTTCCTTATTTTCGTGCTATAGGAGATTCCGTATCTCTTTCGGAAGTTTCCTTCGTTATATACCGCGTTCTATCCATGAGCCTCTGCACTATGTAAGTCTTCACATGTAACGGCTAATTCTTAAGGTGTGAATAGTTCAAGCCATACATAGAAGCAAGCCCAGAGAAACTTGGGACAATGGTAAACAATGTCCCGATATTCGATGGGGATCTAATACAGGTTGACGAAAGTAAATGGTTTCCTTTCTTTCATCCAGAGAGATGGTACGATTCTGTCGGTAGTAAAATGCTTAAGGATGTAAGAGTAAGTACGGGTACTTTCAAGAGTCCTAGCTAGTTCTTGCTTCCTCTCTCTCGCTCCCCCCCCTTCTTCCTTTTACCTCTTGTTGAAGATACTTCAAATAGCAGCAATCTCTATCTGATGCTAGGTTTATTTTGTATAATATGTCCAAGCTTCCGAAGTAATGCGAAGCTCAGATTAACAATTAAGAGATCAAATGACTGACGCTTGTCGAAGCTGAGCATAGATCGCCCGGAGTTTTGGAAACCGTTGAGTCTGGCAATAGAATTAACAAACAGAAGTGAGTAATATCCAATGCCCACTACTCCCAAAGTTTGTCTTCAAAGTCATCGCGTATCGTATAACGACAGAACTGCCGCCTTAGTTAAGGAAGTCTCAGTCGTCAAACCTGTGTACCATGAGACCCCGAAATATTCCTGAGGAGATCAATTACTAACTCTCGAGATTGGTTGAGTGCTCAATGCAATGATCGAGGATCATCACGAAGCGTAAGTCATCATATTGGTACTTTCCATGGACCAGCCTGGGATCTGCTAAATATGAGGCTAGTCTACACACCTTACTCTTTGGTGAGCTAAGATACTGGAAGAACGTCGCCCCAGTGGACACCCACCCGGAACCCTTTGAGGATGCTAAGATCCTTCTATCATACTCCTTCTATAAAAACAATTGTATCCGCGAAGGCAAGCCGTACTTCGATTATCTAGCAAATACCCCAACGGAAGAATGGAGGAAAACGTTACAAAATGCTCTACAGGACCAAACGGTATCATTTTTCCAATTTACTCCACACGACTAAACCTTGCACTCCGCCTCCCTGAGCTCTTATGTCTTCGAAGAGTACAAGGCCTAACTCCAGTCACTCTAGTGGGGATTCTCGGACGATAATGTGTACGGCATAACAATTTCGGAATATAATTCTGTCATCATTTTAGGAGCTCGTCCTATAGAAACGTTGACTCGGCAGGACGTTACACTGGCCGAGAGCTGCCACTTAATTTATAGCATTGCAAGAACGGTAAATAAGCTAAGACATCCGGGATATTGTTTCCTCGTCACAACGTCACAGCGCTAATAATCGATGGTGTAAAGATATTACACGAATTGATGCATGCGGTTATTATATCTCGAGTGAAGCTCACTTTTGCACCAGAAGACCCAAGCAAGCCCTGGGATATCGGCACAGAGCCTGTGAGTCGGCCATTATCCTGATTGCTCGAATACCTTGATGAAAATGAGTTGGGGATTTCAGGACTAATGACTTTCTACCGTTCATACAGTTTGTTGATTTTGACCTGGTATCCGAGATGGGTTACGCAATGGAGCATCGCATGTTTGGTGGTATATGTCTAAATAATCGTAAGATAAACTTCTGACTAAACTCAACCCCACTCTCTGTGAAGGTGCCCTCGAAATGTCTACATAAAATAGGCTCGTACCAAGTCAAACTCACTGATAACTCCATTGCGATGAGTTCTTAGGATGAGGAGGGGGGGAGAGGCGGCGGATTGGTAAGGTGTAAGCATAATTGCTAACTAAAATACTAACAGATGAATCGAATACGTATCCTATGGGGATGCATTACCGCAACTGGCCTTTCGTGGATCAACCTGACGAGATTAGTGGATTCGGATATAAGATACCTATGCTAAATCCCTACGCAGGAGGTTCCGAAAACGTAGAAGCAATCATCACTCCAGTGCCGGCGTTGTATACTTCGAGTATGTTGTCTCGACATTTCTGGGAGGATTCTGACATCCCTCGAAAAAGCGATAATTTCTTCTATAGAAACATACTACTTTTAGGCAGGACTCCGTATAACCGAAATGTCGATACCATTTATCAAGAGATAACTGTTGATGACACGAAAATCTCCAATGGCGGAGTATATACTGGGGACCTTGAATTAAGTGAGTCTTGGCTCATAATTACTGTCATTGTCTTGGCTTCGTCAGGTTAAGGCTAGACCTGGGCACAAGCTTGAAGGAAGTTTGAGATAGTAATCACTAACTCTTGGATTCTAACAAAGTCCAGTCATGGCGATACTGGGAGTCAGTGTGGAATTATACACGTAAAGGCGTAAGTAGTTCTCGGAATCGATTTCTCCCCGTCTTGGCAACTTGATGGGTGTGAAAGCTTCATTTCGAGATCATATATCTGGGAACTCGCAGATAACGCTCAAGAGGATAATTTTCTAGCTAACATTGATCACAATAGTGGTATGACAAAGCTAAAATAAACTGGGAGACCTCACCGGTTGGTCAATTCTATTTTGTATAATCCCAGGGCCGAAAGTTATGTTTCCTATTGTTCGCGATTATACTGATATCATCACGTAAAGTGGGTAGAGGTAGACATTTTTAATCAGGTATTTCAATTCGAGAAGTCATTTCGTAGCGCAAACGAGGTCTATTGCGCGGCTGTGTCCGAGAGTTTGGCTCGAACAATACCTTGGGATACCGATGCAGAGACATATAAGACGGCCTTACTGCCTAATGTGCAGCAGAAACAAAACGGCTGGATATGGCATTCCCTTGGTACGTACTTCTAATCCCAGATACCCCCAGGAGGCTGCCTTATTTGCTAAACGTGTCAATTAGGTTTACTTATGAGTATGTGGCCGAGAGTCTTACTATTTCCCAATTATAAGACGTTCCAGGACTGTTGTGCCTGCGTGCATCTATCATCTTGGTGGGAACAATGCTATTCGTGGAATCTACTGAACAGTATACTTTGGACAGTGGCAGCAATCCCTATTCGATTTAGAGAAATAAGCAAAGCTCCAACTAGCGAAATGCCGACCTTACAGTTGTTCCCCAGTCATCGAGCACCACGGATACCGCCTTTGAATATTGCCGTTCCTGTGGATATGTCAGAGGAGTTTCATGGCAAAAGCGTACTATACGACCCTCTGACTAAGGGAGGAGAGCCCCTTGATCGTTTCGACAATCTGGATTACCTTAATAAGGTGCGCGGTATACTCAAATTTCTAGGTGCAGCAGGTGCACACCTCTCGAAACCATGGCTCTTTGAGATTCTGAGGATCCTTGAGAAACTAGAACTTCAGAGGGGCGAACTGAAGAACGTGAGCACCTATAATATCTAATTCTCCTTTCATAGGCCTTGCAAAAATGAGAGAGTGGCGCTCCCAAGTCAGGGATCTCTATACTACAGTTGACGTCCTACAAGCTCCCCAGCCCTCTAATACTCTACCACAATAGCCGTTACTAAATTATGTTTTCGTTATAGGAATATCCCGTCCTCCACATTAAGAAATGGGCTCCGGAGTGGGATTTTAGACTACCCGAATACGACCCTACTGAAGTCGTGAAGTGGAACGAGAAGAAAGGAGAATGGGAAACAGCACACCTTTAGTCGCATTACGCATTACAGAGGTTTCTCCTTTACAGTCCATTACGCTGTGCCGACATGATACGTCCTGGGTTCCTTTCAATTTCTCTGGGTGTTCGAAGCAGTCTCATGTAGCTTTTGAGGATTGTTTTGACAGAGTAGATGCAGACTCGGCGTCTTTTTTTTTCCCCCTATAACCAATTGACGCTTCGACGATATATAGAGTTAGGTATTTTCCAGTTTAAAAGAAGAGTATAACATAGCATGAAGTTTGGCGTACCGATGTTTCAGGTTAGAACAGGGACTGTAACTGAGGTGTCCGTTTCCTCAATTGTATTGTTTGACGAAGGCGACAGAACATCAAGCCAGTATACGAGGAATATAAAACTCAAGTGCCAAGAATCTGTCAAGACATTAGTTTCATCGGGCATTAACAATTTCCGGATGCTGGCATTGTTTACGTGTCAGCAATTTTCACACAATGGCGAGCTCCATGTCGAGGAACGTATCCACGCTCCGTGGATTTGCATGCTACGGTGAACTTATGGCGATGACCTCGTTGCTTACTGGAGGGAAGGCAGGAAGGCAGGAAGTCCGTTAGGATGGGCCTCCCGAAAGACTTGATTTCTAGACACATCGTTCTATGCTACTCGGCAATTTTAAATCTCGTTAAGATATACTATTCGAAGCCCGTAGATTAGCCTGTCTACTACATTGTGTTTCGTGTCTGTAACTAGTTTCACCTCCTATTCAACGGAGAACTCGGAGGTCTAAGCTTAACCCTTTCATCACTCAAGACACCAATTGAACTTGTATCCGCCATCGTTGGCGCTTGTGCACCTGAAATCCTAGTGACATCGCCGTGTAACCAGGTAGATGTCCTATTAATGATAAAGTAGATCTCCATCATCAGTCAAAATAGGGTCAATTTTTAATGTGATTAGTTATCACTATTCGAGCTGCGGAGAAATGTGGGAGAGTACTAAAGTAGGTCGTATTATATGTAAAGCGAATAAAAATTTTGAACTGTGGGCATGTCTTTTATAATTTCGAATCACGCTCCGGACGAAAGCCGATCTATATATGTAGCCGGTAGATTCCTAGTTATCATTCCATCGAAAACAAGCCGTTGTATTGAGCCCTATATGTATGTGTAAACGCTATCCTATCGTGTTTGGGAGCGGCCCACACCTAGTCGAGAAATTACCAAATCGGGACAGATTTACAGGGACTCCGTCCACTCACACACAGGGAAGGGACCTTTCCGGCTTGGCCAAGGTTTTAGCGGGTCTAGCGCTCACCACAAGGCAAAGACTAACCACCGCAGGTGTACAGCTACAATGCAGTGCGGGCAGGCGATGAGCTAATTTGAGCAAGAAAACAAAGAAACGGAACACCGACTGGCTGGGAAACTACATGGGTGCCCATCTACTAACCTCGAGGCAGGAGCATGTCTCTTTATCGACCACTCCATCAGCGTTGTCCATATCTTCTTACTGAGAGCCGCCTATAATCTGTCGTCCCTCCTTCTGTGATACCGGTATTCGACTGCTCTTGTAATACCCGGGACAACAACTTTCAGGTCCTATCGAAGAAGAGCCACTACTCTCTCCTACGAACCTACATCACTTCCAGTCTCTCTTCATTACACTTGTCACCTTAGACATAACCACCTCTTCCTAACAAATACCCTTTCAAGTGCTGCTATAATCGTAATTAGTTTGCACTATTTGTCTAAGACAAACGCCAAGTCCACGATTCAAAAGCGACCGATCTAAAAAAGAAATATCACACGCTCCCATTTCTGCCCAGTTCCCACCGTCTGTCTTAAAAGCACGAGTCCAGAACTCAGTATCCGATTTTATACACCCATAGAAAAAGCCACAGCTCAAGCAAAATGGCACACAACCACGACGACATGGACATGGGCTCCTCGACGTCATCGCATGACTCGGGGCACATGTCCGTCTTCAATAACGAAATGATGACGGCCCTCTACTCCGACGCCTGGACGCCAGCAACCCCGGGCGCTTACGCCGGCACCATCATATTCCTGATTTTCCTCGGCGCACTCTTCCGGTTCCTGCTGGCAGGCAAAGCAAGGGCGGAGGCGCGGTGGCTGGACGCCGAGATGAAGCGCCGCTACGTTGTCGTGCAGGGCAAGCTGCCCGTGTCGGAACAGATCTCCCGCGACGACCTCTCCAAGCGAGTAACACTCACCGAGAACGGAGTTGAGGAGAACGTCTTCGTCGTCCAGCGCAGAGAGCAGATCTACCGCCCCTTTAGACTATCCGTCGACCCTCTACGTGCCGCCATTGACACTGTTATTACAGGCGTTGGATATCTACTGTAAGAAATACCCTGCTCCTGCTCTAGTGATCTAGAAATTGTGTCGTGCTAACTGTATCCGTGTAGCATGCTGGCTGTCATGACGCTGAATGTCGGCTATTTCCTGGCCGTATTAGGTGGTACATTCCTCGGCAGCCTACTTGTAGGCAGGTTTTACACCGTGGCTGGCGAGCATTAAATAGGGCAGGCAGTGCGATCAAACAGTATCTGCACGACATAGGGCATGAAACACACACTTGACCAACGAGACTCGGTCAAAATATGCATAGGGAACTCATAGAGATGGACAGTACATAGGCTGGACTACGCTATTATTATATTGGCGGCGCCAGATGTTCCAATGGACAGGCGTTAATGAAGGTCATACACGGCGTTACGGGAGAGAGGGACACCACAGCAAGCGTACCGGCAGGACGACTGGTGCCTACTCATCATAATGATCAATTTTTTGGAACTCGGAGCACTCCTCTTTTGCGTGGAAATTTAATCACAAGTTTACTCGCACCACTTCACTGATCGGTTAAAGACACTTCCCAGATAGTGACATGTACCGGTACCTGGCGCTGCATGGTGGGGGTTCCATTAGCGTGCATAAACCTTCTCAAATCCGCTCACTTGGTGGGGTGGCCTCTACTTACCCCTCCTCAACACTCTCACTTTCGTATCGTCCCACATCATCTTCACGTGTCTTATACTTCATTCAAATTTTATTCACAAGCTGTAACATATTTCAAGCTATACTGGATCTCCAAGTGTATTATCGATAACAAGAAACATGACGTACGAAAAGCTAAAGAACCATACCGGTACTGATAACTTATTCAGTTCCGTTTAGGGTGCTTGCAGTGTGCCAAAAAATTGAGTCTTACTTGAGCATGTGTTCACAATGAGCCGTATTAGCGAAATTCAAAGTACTGATCTATGACAGGAGTTACACAAATTCTAGACAGCAATAAATTGCCATGTCTACCGTAGTGTGACTTTTGAGCTCGTACAGAGTTGTGATTATAACTAAGTGTGCCACATTGATTGAGGTTGGTGTTCGCCACCGTATCTTGATTAAACTACTGTAGCTCCCGCAAAGCTGTTCATTTCCACTACCCTTGGAGGTGTGCTCCATGAAATTTAGGCTACCCTACACCATAAGCTAAAGCTTGAGGAGCTGTTTGTTACAATTCTCTTAAACCGCTGATTGTCTAGGAATGGAGTTTTTAATCGTTGCCTTCTTTGTTTTAGATATTAGAGATAATGCTCTAAGCGCCGTTATAGTTACTGATTATACAGGAAATATAGACTAAATCATATGATGGGAGTTAACTAGACTCCTTCTTCGGGCGCGACAAGTTACAGGGCTCACCAGCATGGAGAGATTATAGAATTGGCATTATGATATGTTTAGTTTCTTAATCTAGTTAGTTCTGCAAACCCTCTGTAAGCTCACAGGGGCTTATTTTACACTCAACCCCAACCATCAATCAAGCATCTCACATGAGAGCGTAGTAGTTAGAGTGCCTCAACCAATTCATTCCGAGTAGCTCATGAATGACTCATCGCAGCAATAATCTCTCTTGTGAGAGCCTATTATTTGCACATAGGCAAAGGCTCGAAATTGACTACCGAGTTCTTATTCTCAATTGTTATAGGATAATTTTGATGTATTATCAAATCTATAGTGTCCAGGCTCCGAGAGCCTATCTCAATTGAGATGAAAGTTTAGATCGATTAGACAAAGGGATGATCAACTAGGAAAGCCATATAGTACGATCTCAATCGCAACTTTCACTTATTTAGACATTTGATCTTGTAATGGCAATTGTATGGGCTCCATCTAGATTATCTATATGACACTGAAACCTTTGCGCCCTTTATTAAGTGATATCCAGACACAATTGATACTGTATCAAGTAACACAGTTAGATGAGTGTCACGCTTGCGCGGGGAATTTTCATGCCTTGTTTTTTGTTGGTTGAAGTGTGAGGGCTTGAGCTGGCTCTCCTCTTAAGTGAACCGTTTGTCACAAGACCCAGTCATTTGAGTTGGATATGATGATAAGGATATAGTCTGATGAAGTCTTGTAAATATTGTTCTTAAGATTATGTCTAAATATGATGAGAGTCCTACTCAGGTTCATTTCTTGATGAACCTGAGAAGTTTACGTAGCTGGCACCCTTACTTGTAGTGAATGTGAGGTCTTTTTAATAATTGACCTCTTTCCTTAACTTATCGAAGAAACGTCAACTTTAGAACGCCTGATCAAGGGCCGATATGGATGACGGCCTACATTAGCATTCCTTCCCACCTTCATGACCTTTCAAGAGGCTTTCAGTTACTCTATATTACCTTTCGCAAACACTCAGATGAGCTTATATGAGCCAAACATGTCACATGGCTAACGGGTTATTCTAATTGCCACCGGTCGGATTTGAGATGGTGTATCATAATGAGCAGGAAACTGCGAGCATGCGGCCCTCTAAATGAAGATAAGTCCCACATTACGAGACCTCGAGACAACAACGCATCGAAAAAGGCAAAGTGAACAACAGCCTTTCTCACTGAAGAGCCGCGGGGAAGAGATACCAAGCAAACCATGACAAGCTGTCAGGCCATGTCCCTGCACAGGCATACTAGGAGTCTCCCTCGGCACGGGCATTGATCGGCTTTAGGGAAAGTACGGTTAATTGAACGACATCATGGTCTCTGCCCGCCTACTCTTGGCGAACGACATAGTGGTGGAAGCGTGTATGATAAGAACCAAAATGTGTCCTGAGCTATCCGGACACAATTTTGGAATTGTGCTTAGATTCCACGTCGCCTTCGAAGACCTTGTGACTCGGATAGCCACTTATGTCGACGTCCACGGCGCAGACGAGTTTGGCGGCAGGTTTATTTAATATGAGGAGTTGCTAATTTATATACATGATGATCTCATCACTAACGTGAGAGGGGAAGTTGCCGAGATGGTCTTATATATTGCCATTGCTCCGATTGCGCTGCAACGTAATGACAGAGAAAGAAGAGAAATGGCTATTATACTCTATGAAAATAACATTTAGCGTTGAAGACGGCCTGGCTATGATCTAATATGGAAATTAGTGCTTCCAGGCAATAAGGATGACTTCACTTCTACTAGGACTTCACAAGCTGTGGTCTGTCTCTCATCAATATAAACTGGCCGTGCTGGGAATTCTCAACTATCCATACCAGGAGAATCTGATACATATAATCTTTTTCATAAAGGCCATCCGTAAGAAGGAACAGGCATACAAAGATATAGTACCGTGATGAAACGGCCTTGACTGGCAGATTTCTAAGAGAATCAATGCTCAACTCGCCCTGCTCATCAAAAATTAAGAAACGTGGGAAAAAGTCATGTCCATTTCACAGCAGACCCAGAACTCATACGTTATCACAGAGTACGCACCAGTTAAAATAGAACAAGCTCAAATTCTTAAACTGGCGAAGACGACATAGATGTTCGACATCAGTGCTCGCATTCAAACGACCTTGTAATATAATAACCCAGAGTAACCGGTGTCAAGAAGAAATCGAATCAATACATGTAACATGTCAATCCCTCACCTTGTCCTCTGGAATACGCCACGTACTCGCCACCTTATTCAACTCATCTTAAAGTCAGCTGAAACGCTAAGATACGAATACCCTCATCCATCATACTTGATTTCGTCTCATCCTTGCCATCATATTCCCTTACCAGAGGCTTACCTTAACTTGAGTTCCAACTTGTGAAGAATATTTGCCTTGTCTCTCCCTTGTCGCAATATGTCGAGCTCGTGATAGACAACAGTCGCGTAGGTAAATTTATTTTCATACTGAACTTGGTTTCATTTCATTCTAGAATCTGGTTAAAGGTAAAGGTCAAAAATATTTGTGAAATCGTGTGGTGCTAGGATCTACTGCCTTAAAGCCTAGGTTTAAGGAGAAGTAGTAGCCTTAGCTATCAACTGTACAACGACAGGATAAATCTTTTTAAATCTTTTCTTTTTCCATTTTTGCTCAGATACGAAGCTCAATTGCTACTTAGTCTTGACGGTCGTCTAATGGAAGGATGATGCTATGATACAAATCAACTCCAGGATGACCTGCTCTCCATGCCTAGTTAACATCACGGATGTGTTGGTCCAGAAACCCTTAGTTCTTCGTCACAACTACCATCGGCTCACATTTTCCAAACTTTGACTAGATTTCGCTAGTCGAGAAAGTGATGAGCTAGGAAGGTGTATGTTGATGCATGGATGGCCCTTTAACTGCTGGCTATGATCTATAGAGTAATGATCTCAGTAGTTAGAGTCTCAACTACCCTATTTACTCGTCCCAAGAACATGCGAGCTTTCTGGTAGCGTCACGGCTTTTGATGGTAGGCAGCTTCGAGACAGTCGTTGTCAAGAAGCATAGGCTGAAAACAAAGAGGTAATAAAGGTCAAGACCCTCGGAACGGATGTCGTTTGCGGAGGTACATTTATATAGAAGGGCCCAGTAGGTGAGATGAAGTGTTATGGGTTTCATGGTCGTTGAGATCCGTCGATGTCGTAAAACTCGTCAGCCCTCCATCAATGGTGCATGTAAAGTGCAAATAGCAGACGAGGGATTACATTCGTCGCCACTATGTACTCATTATTGCCAACGCAGAAATTTCCTGTTTCTGGGAACGCCAGTTCCGGGGTGTTATAGTTTCCGGTGTATGGATCTAGCCAAGCGAGGCATCCATTGAGCATAATGGTCCGACACGCTCAATTGGTCGATATCGAGTGCCGAGTGCTTCAAGTACATGCTCACATTCTCTAATAATGTAGCCAACACCGTCATATGGATAATGAAGCATTGGACGTTTGCAACCCCATCAAATGGAAGAAAAAAGGAGAACAAAAAATTGACCCCGACCATTACACACAAAGTTCCCAATTTTTAGGGCACTCTTGGTAGGCCAAGGGCTATTCCGGATGATCCAGTTACATCAACGGTGAGATAGGGGAGATAGACTAGAGTGAACATAGGGGAAGACTGGTGACCAGGCGGAATATCAGTTTGACAGCACAATTCGTCGTGGTAAAATGACGAAAATGCCCTTGCCGCTTGGTAGACTCCTGGCCAGAGATTGATGCGAGCTGCCACGTTGACTCCAATTTGAAGCAGGAAACTAACAAAAACTCCCATTGCATTTAAGGCCATCGTAAGTACTGGAGAATGTGTCGAAATGGATCGATATTGCTTCCAATCGAATCTATCATTGCCGAATCACGGATAGGTGACGGAAAGTTACTAGATGGCAATGCCATGTTCCAGTGATAATTGCAGGGTTATTCCGAGGTAGGGCAGGGAGCGGAGAGCAAAATTTAAGAACAAAAGTTAAAGTATGAAAAGATGGGATTGGAAATCGGATGAGAAAACTAAATTGACATTGCGAGGAAGTCACGATGACCAATAGACGCTGGAACACCGTAGTCTCATAATTATAGTTGGGATGAAGAATGCCTGAGTAGAAAAAGAGCCTCATCAATGCATTATATTCGGGGTATCAGCACAAGGCAGAAAATCACCAGGAGGGTGACAATTAGGACTGGTGAGCGGAGTGTTGAGGCATGCCAGATTGCGGAGGCATGCCGTAAGGAGGAGCGCCGCGCTGGACATAGCCTTGGTAAGCCATGGCAGCTTGAGGATCCATAGGGACATTGGGCATATAACTAGCTGGCATGTGTGGATTCTGAGGCATTCCCGGCCGGCTGGTTTGAGGGGGAAGGTGTGAGTTGGGGGGTTCTTCAGGTGATTCGACTTGGTTCCCATCATCGACGCCGTTCTCGTTGCCGGGGTTCGGCTCTGGCGCGTTTAAACAAGCCTGCAGCCGTCTGATTAGTTTCTCGCTAGATGCAGTGCCTTGACGCGATCGAAGGGGGGGCTAACCTGAATTAAATTCTTGCCCTCTGCCTTAGTTACTAGGGGTTGAAGCTTGGGCGTGGTGAAGGTGTAGACAAGACCAGTTTCTGAGACGACGAGAAGCAGTACTTGTGTGCCAGTGAGGACGGAAAGTTCGTATGCCTGGTTCAACTAGAGTCAGTGCTTATTTCGCGGCGATGCTGCACGGGTCGTCTATGGCGCAAGAACGCGTTCGGCGCGAGCGCTACGTGACACGATGGTGTTAAGGAAGTATCGGCGACATACCTTCTTCATAATGCCGGCTTTGCGCTTTGAGAAGGTGATGTGGCGACGCGACTTATCACTGATGAACTTTATCTCAATCTTGCGCCGTTCGCGCCCGCCTTTCTCGTCGTCGTCATCATCATCATCGGCAATGCTATTGCGCGGACGCTTTACACCGCGATTCTCGGGGGCGGCGGCATTGCCATTGCCAACGTGGTTGTCGTCCAACTCCTGGGGAGTGGTCTGTTCGTGCTGGTCGGTGATATCTGCCATTGCGGGATGGGTGCTAGATGGTATCACGAACGAAACAGGCAACAAATGGTGGAGATACTGTTTTGGTCGTGGTGCCGATGGCCTATACTGGATGTGGCGTTGAGCGGAGAGGCTCTGTTGTCGTAGGCTGGAATCTTGTCGCAGAAACCGGGTTTGGGGGCGCCTGCTGTATCGAGTCTGGTGTGAGTGCTAGGCGACAAAACTGGAAGCGAGTGCCGAAGAATTTCCCAGACACTTGGGCTGGTGGCACTATTGCTTTGTTTGGGTGTGATTGATTACCAAGGCAAGGCAAGGCAAAGCAAGCTTTACTGCGTCGAGACTTGGGGGGGACCAGGTGGCTCTGGCCAGAGGTATTGCAGGATGGTGCGCTGTGTGGCCCGTCTCGTCAGACACCACAGGCCAGTACTGATTTTATTATCGAGCTGTAGTGGAGTAGGTGGTGGATAAAGAAAAGACGGGGGTAGGTCAGGTAGTGAGCAAGTACTGGACTGGACTGTACGGCGTGCGTGGATGACCCTTGCTCGTCGAGCAAACCAGATCGAATGAATGGGGCGCGAAGGGGAGGTGAAGGGGAGGACGGGACAGGACAGGACAAGACTAGACTAGGCTCGAATAATAAACGAAGTTTACTACATGTATGTGATAATACAACGGGCAATTATGAGAGAGACAATGGTAGCAATGGAGAATAATAGCACAAGAGCTTACCTGTTGTGCCGGATGGGCAGGCGAAGATAATAGGTCCAAGGGAGGAGGTGTTTGCCTTGTACGGTAGGTTCCCAGTCCGGTAGGTAGGGCAGGATGGGTTGGAGGAGCTCTGGAGCTGCCGGGGCTTAGGGGGTGTTGGGCGGGCTGACCTTGTCCTAAAGGGCGATAGGTGGGAAAAGAACAAACGAACGGACAAGCGAGCGGGCGAGTGAGCGAACTACACAATCCACGGCGGCGATGCGATGCGACACAACACAACACAACGCGATGCAGTCGAACCGGTGCAATTCGAGCTTGCTCACCGTTCCCGTCGTCGTGGCCTTGGTGGGCGCGTACCTGGCACGGCCGTCCGAACTGCTTGGGCGGGGTCGGCAACGATCAGTGAATGAGAGAAGGCCTCGACGATGCAATCCTCAACGTCGCACGTAGGGGACCTGGATTGCAGCTTGATTGAACGACACTTGCCCCAGTAGAGGAAAAGCCCAAAGTCTGCTCGGGTGTCAGATGTCGAGCCTTTCCCTTTTCTTATCGGTTTTGGGTTTGGGTGATTGATCAGGAAAGGTGAATGCGGGATGGTTGAAAAGAGGATAGCGAGGTGGTAATTAAGGTAGCACACGGGCTTTTTGGGCTTTTTTTCTGTGACGCACATTAAACTTGCCAGACAGCTGTAGAGACCGCTAGGAAGCTACGGGCGGGGGAACAGTGGATGCCAGTGCCGGAGGTGTGGATGCATGGGTGGATGCATGGAAATGGAGGTCGACCTAGCCACCGTCTGTCGCACTGTGTCATGGGCACGCTGCGCTACGCTAGTGTAGTGTACACTACAGCAGTATGCTGCAAGCCTTACGCATAAGTATAGTACGGTGAGTCTGCAAGAGTTTGGAAGTGGTAGCATGAGGAAACTTGGAGGGGGGAATGAGTGCAAGGCTGTAGGTAGAGAACTGAAGCACCGGACGGAGTTAAATGCACGAGATGGACAACTTGAAGTACCGGTAGGTAGTATGGCCATAGCCGTAGTGTCTTACACATACAACTCTGCGCGACATGTACCTAGCATATACAAAGGAACAGACCACCCGGGGATCTACCTCAACATCAATGTACGTAGGTACCTTCTAGGTATCTGCGCTACACTGCACCTACCTGCACTACAGAATACTCCCTGCCTAGTAGGAACGAAACACACTGAACTGTGGATAGGAACTACTCAGTATGGGTGACGTCCCAGTCCTTACGCACAGCAAGAACACCACACGCCATCAAGTGCAGCCAATCAGTGGCCCGGTCGACTAGATGCATCAACTACTGCACAAGCTAATTACTAGCGATGCTACTCTAATCCAGCAGTGAGGGTGGATGATTTGCTACCATCAAAACAAGATTGACGAGCTCTTTCCACAATCATTCCTGAACACTGTGTGTATCTGGCCCTCTAGTATTCGCAGTATAATTCGCGTGTGCACGCTAGGCAGGTATATACCCACGTACATAAGTACCTACTATGTACGGTGCACTGGTACAATACTGTCGATGTACCTTGCGCAAAAAGGCGAGAGAAATACATATGTATGTACAGGGAATTATTTGAATCATCGGGAAAGGCGTTCATTTCTAGTTGACGGAGTACGTAGTATGTCAAGAGAGCAAGCAGGCTGAACGGTTCTATTTATTACATGCTTAGGCTGCACCCTGTTGTGTCAGGTTGTTTTGCTCTCACGAAGGAGCGGGAAAAGCCTTGTTGAAACTGTTTTGGTGAAGCTGGTGAGACATCGAGCTCTCTCGTGTACAATGGAGTGTTGTTGTGGCAGGCGCCTCCAGGAGAGCTGGATTTCTGGCCACTAAGGTACCAAGTCTAAATGCTAGGTGCCCAATCAAGGCAAGACACATTGTCTTGGACTCAACTCTCTGTACATTCTTACTTAAGAATTTGAATTGGCCTGACAAATCCCCCCGAAGTACAGGTACTGTATACACTGTATGATCCGCTCCCGCCAGCCAGCCGTCAGCTCCAATTTCTCTATGTAATTAGGTGACAGTTGAGTTGAAGATGTGAGGCTGAAGAGAAACATATTTCTGAGTTCCTTTCGATATATCTATTTATACAGGCATGCAAATGAGCAACTTTCGATTTGAATATAGTCAAAGTTCATTCATTGGCCACTTTCACCCATGTCACAGCATTATTCAATTTGAGAGCGCCGGAGTAAACTGGGTAGTTAAGACATTATTGAGCGTAATAGACGATTATGACAGAGCAGCTGACGATGATATCTTCAAATCAAGGTTATACGTATAGAGGGTCTAGAACCTGCGAGTCCCCAAAGCGTGATGAGAAAGCTTAAGATTTGGTATATACAGAGTTGAGGCTCAAGTTAGTATTACGACATGGCTAAGAGGTGAGAATCTGCAGCTGCACCTTGACTCTGATTTGACGCCTATTTTAGCCCCTAGACTGCTTATGAGTTGGTATCATGGTGAATGGGTGACTTATCTCGTACTTCATATGAGGCTGAGGATGCTTCATATCACCAAGTTTGGTGTCACAAAGTAGTAGTAAGGTGGCCGGTTGAAAATATCTAGATAAACTTGAGGCCTTTCTGCTCTATAACAGTTAGCAAGCGTAGTCAGCAGGTTCAAATGGCTAAACTAAACACTCATTCTAGAAAGTGATCGATCATGATGCCATCATCAAGCCTCAAGCCTCAAGCACAACATCTGCAATATGAGACATATGGAGTGCGGGGGCGGGGCAGTGGCTCACCAGGTAGATAGGCAAGTATATCTAAGGTATTGTAGGCTCTAATGTTTTGGTCTATAAGTTGTTGTAAGCTGAACGCTGTACTGCGAGTATGACTGGAGGGTGGAATCTACTCCGGGGTAATACTCGAGGCTTCATGGCTCTATACTCCTCCGCACTACGGAGGCAATAGGATGTATACTACGTACACATATAGGTAGGTAGTGTACAACTAACCGTTACTGCGTACGGAGTAGATAGGACTTAAGAAATGCCGCTGTCGACTTCTGGTGCTGTACTGATATTCTGGGTTGTACTAGATACTATAGTAGGTACTTACCTAGTGTGTATCTAGTGTAAGAACACCTGACCACGGATTTGGAATGAGCCAAGATATGAATTTGCTAGCGCTGACAGATGCTTGTTTTCATAGACGCTTGGCTTCTTTTTTCGCTGGTACAAGCAGCAGCGAAACAAAATACACTATGGTGTAATTCGATACATACCCAAGTAGGTAGACGTTTGTACTTAGATATATATATATATATATATTATGTAGAGAAGGCTATCGATACCAGCAGATACAATATATACGTACTATTCATTGATGAATGGTGTAGGTGTTATATACCTTAGGTAGGTAGGCTTCATGCTATGCTATGTCCCGTAGCAGCTACGATAAAAGCTGCCAGCTGGTAAAGCGTGATTTATCAGCACCATACTGCGTATACTGTGCCAAGCTAGTATACACTAGTCGAGTTCATGCTTGTCACAGTAATCTATTCCACACAGTATAGAGTCCTGGAACCTGCCTTCGTCGACCCACCCTGGCCTGAGGCATGGGGGTTGCAGCAGGGGGCGGATGCACTTGGGTAATATTTGTCCGTCCAATCATATTGAAGTCGGTCGACTCTTTGGGAGTGTATCCAGATTGGGACTTCCAAGGGCGTTTTTGCCGAGCAGCTATTCGAACCAATACCCGAATCTCCAAGCAGTGATAGTGGAGAGTATGTTGAAGTCAATCTATCAATCTACATTGTCCGTGTTGGTCTCCGTTATTCCATCCTACATCCTACATATACTTAAAAATACAAGGATAAGGAGGGCGGAGGAGATAAAATCAGTTGCTTTCGAAGTCGTCTGTGGCTCCGATTACACCAACGAACATAACATGAACTGGCCTTTTCGAATCAACATGGATGCATACTTGATTCCGCCGACCGACCCCTCCCTTTGAGTGCCTACACTATGCGTAGGCGCCACTACAGATTACACTACAAGATATTGCAGTAGCGACATTGATTTTGCCTCATACCGGTTAGGGCCTAGCGAAACGAAACGCGCCTTGTGGACCGTTGTGCGGTCCAAGTGGTTCTATCTCTCTCACTAGGCATGTAGTGCTCACATGAAAGCAGCATACTACATTGTGCTTGCAAAATCGTTGTGGTGTGTGGTTGAGTCAGTGTCGTGAGAAATGTATACATACCTTGTACATCTGGCGTAGGTATACCTAGGCGAGGTGTAGGTATGGCAGATAGCAAAACCTTACTGGCCAAGAGCAGCAATAAGAGGTGTATGAACCAGGCCTATTGCTACACCTCGCACACCTTATGTACAATACCTGCTGCGTACACCACACAGAGGCCAGGGCCTTAATATTGAAGAGGTTGGACGCGTCAAGGGCAGCACAGGATGGGCCCCTCATGCAACGAGACCTCGGGAGTGTCAATGCGGAACAAGGGAATGTTGTCACCTCTATCGGTACATAAGTGTAGGTACTGTGGAGGTGACATTGGGGGACTACCATTCCCTAGCATTGCATTTTGATGACTGTTCCAAGGATTTTAGATGTTGGCTGCGGGAGCAAGTGTATCTACTTACAATATACTAGTCTACAGTGCAGAGTACCTAGAAATCGAGGATTTTCTACGTACCCAGATAGGCGTTGGAATGTTCACAGCTCGTGTTTACTGGCCTAAACGGGTAGACATGAGAGAAAGATACTTTGGGGTTTCGCAGTGAAACAGCCTTCGCGAAATAGTAGGAAATAAAGATAAAGAATAGGGCCGACCCCTATTCCTGCTGCCGGAGTTCTAGGCCAATGCGACTATTAAGCGCTAATGTAAACGGATGTACAGTGCTGTAGTGTATGTATAGGCAGTCTCACGCTACATTCAATAATACCTATACAATACCTACACGTATACGTATTGGAGATTCGAGATTGTGGTTGATCCTATCCCTGGGAGGCAAAGCGCCGAATGTTTCCCCAGGATTTAGCGGTTAAAGAAACTTGCCAACCTTGGTTTGGCGCAGGCGGCAGATTGACGGACAGCCTGTGTCTACACTAGGCCCAGCATGGCGGATTGTCCAACCAACCAAGAATTCAGCGAGGGCTACAGAATGATTTGCAAACTCTACCTTGGGTAGCATATTTCAGCTGCATCCATCGCTTCACCTACGAAATTACGAGCCATCACTGCGCCGTACCTATAATCTTGCGAAGGATCTTCGAGACAGGGCAGAGTTTTTGGGCCCCCAGAACATCTCTAAAGAACAACCACTGCGACTGGACAATCACGCTGCATGCTCTTCGGTCATTGCGCTCTCGAAACTGGCGGTGTGGCCTCGGCCGCCCTAGCAGGAGTACTGTACATATATGGGCAGCCTTGATGTTAGTACAACTATGCGTTTCTCAACATCCAGTACCCGTTGGTGCACACGATAACCGCCTGGACTTCGTACCCGTAGTGTACACTAGACAAGTTCACTCCACATAATTATGGATGGACTATTTACTGGTCTGCAACCATGGCACTGACTAACGACAGCGCATTGTGTGCGAAGTACCTGTCCTTGTGCATGTATTGTGTATCCGGCGCGGGATCACAGGAAGCAAACTACACTAGGTTCGCGGGAAACATCTTGCCGCACCGCTAGGGCTGGTGCTCTCCGTGCTAGCTGTTGGGATGCTCTGTGGTTGATAAAAGCTGGTGGATTATACCTCGAAGGTCTTCGACAGGCGACTAACCATGCGCATCACAGCCCTAGCAATGCAGCGAAATATAGTCGTATGGCACCCAGCATCGACAAACCCACGGCCTCGGAACGTAACCTTGGAAAGTGGTTTGCCGTAATGTGATTCTTCGCAGGCTAGCCCATGTCCGATCCCGCTCCGATCACCATTCCAATCTCCGCGTCGTGTCACGCAATCTGCCATATGTTTCTGTGCAAAAGACAAAAGACGCGACTCCGCTCCAGGGGAACACCCGTCGGCTCGCGGGCGGGTTGCTTCCGAGGCATACGCTTATTCAAACAGGCAAGGTGGACTGTGTAATGGTTCATATGACTGTTTTTATAATTATGATTGAAAGAATAGGATCGGGACAACCTCCGCTTGCTACTAGTACCTCGTCAAGGACCTCCTCTACCAGCACTCGTAGCTCTATCACCATGACCTTCAGTGCTCCCCTAAAATGGGTACCTGAAGAGTGTTTTGAACCTACATACACATGCGTCTGCGTAAGAGGTAGCCCAGTATGATACCCCAGGGGCTTCTCTTGCTGCTATTTTAATCTTGTGTCCCTGGCTCAGATCCAATGTCCCTGTGCAGTATCCTTGATTGAATGCATGATACAACAGGAGAGAGAGAGAGCGAGCCCAAGAGGCTCTGCAGTTATATAAAAAAAAATCCAAGCCAATGTATCGAGCGAAGCCCGGTCGTATGTACGTCTTCGTCCAGAGTTCAACAAGGGCAGCATTAAGCTCCGGGGTTGAAAACGACATGATCCCCCTACATTTAGGTCACTATATTTGGCGCAGGTCCCAAACCACGTGAATCACCACCTTAATTCAAGCTGTGTGTATGGACATTTAATATCATCATAGAGACGCATGAGAATATCTCGAAAACATGCATTAAACAATAGCCGAGCTCAATTGAATCCGCACCGAGCCAGCCTTATTTTGGTTGGATTCAACACTTTCAAGTCGCTGTTCTAGCCATTGTTAACAACGTAACTTAGTCATAAAACATAAGGTACCTACTCGAGTTTTGGATTAAACGCTTTGTTTTCTCCTTGACGGATATATACTACATATACTACACTACGTACACATACAAAATATAGTATAGATTAACCGGGCATTATTCAAAGCTAGTAGCCACCTACCTCCTGTGTAGGTAGATCTACGCATATGCATGTGCTTCTTTAAATTGACTTTTATTACATTGACATACCTACTGCGTATACATGTATGCACATGATTTCCCTGTTCGCGAGGCGATTCAAGAATGTGATTGGCCGACGACGATGTCCAACCAACCCAGACGGCGATGCGGCGCACTGCTCGAACAACTGACTGACGTGTGCGAGTGGTTGAAGATTACAGGGCCGCAGAACAGATAGCGTAGGGATCCTCCCTCCCTCCCTTTACCCCCCCCCTGGCCGACCAGCCCATCATATCGTCGCATCTACCCGCAATTTTGCCTCAGAATCGCCCACAGCAGTAACAGCCTACAGCCTACAGCCCACACCCCCCTGACGAGCACCACTTTTGAAACCGCAACTGTCTTGAGTCGCGCATCATGGCCCTTGGGTCAAACCATGCCCATGGGTGCATCGTACTAGAAATTGCTGCGAGAGTGGGTGCGTCCATTCGCTTGTTCGAGCCATGCTCTGCTCTGCGAATGGAATGCTAGGGGCGATCAGGCCATCTCATCTGACTGCGCTGTCTGAGATGGGCTTGCAAAAATAGCAGCAGTGTAGGTAGTGTACTGCGTGTCCTGCCTACGTAGGTAGTATGATACGCAGTAGTATTCTAGGTTAGGATACCAGACCGAAGCGTGGGTGTGTTTCTGAGCTTGGCCGGCGCTTGCGTCTCTCGTATCATTTCCCGTCTCAACCCCTTCTTGCGTTCTCTACCTACGCAGTATTACCTCTTTCGCCTAATTCCAGTCCCCGTTCTTTTTCTTCTGCTTAATCTGTCTCTTTTTCGGGTGAGAACTATTATTCTCATCGCCGCTTTGTCGATTGACATTTTCGACGCTTACGTTCATTTTTTTCTATCGCTGGCTGGCCATTGAAATACTTTTTATATTATTTTTTTTTCGCTTCTCTTCTCAGATACCGATTATTAACGGGGACATTCGATTCGTTAAAGAGGACGCCGGTCGTCGCATTCTGTTTAGTCGTTACGTATCGACAGGAGGACGAAGGGCATATCGGAGGAAATTGCAATCTCGATCCCAGGACTATTCGAGAAGAAGCAGAAAAGAGGTGGACCTTACAGATTGCCGTAATCTAAAACTGGATTTTAAGGACGAGGTCTTCTTCGCCGCGTGGGTGTAGTCAAGATGGTCAACAAAGTGCTCGCGGCTTTCATAGGCATCGACATCCTCTTCGCGATAACCGGTGCAATAATCGTGGGTTTCTCCGTCATCGTCAAGAACACATGCTTCGACCCGCCGACCGACGGCAATGAGGCAGTCCGCGATCTACTGTACCAGCAATTCCCCCTCTCAGGTGAGCAAGGAGATTCCAGAATGAATCAAGGTAGAATCTTCCATGAAACTAATAATTTCCACAGCCGGGATTGGCAATGGCATCTTCACATTCATTGCCTTCGCCTCCACCCTACCGGCACTAGCGACCAATAGTCGCAGCTGGCTGAAGGCCGCCATCTTTTTGGTTGTCATCAATGCTATATTCACGTTGGTCATCGGGCTCGACTTGTGGATTTTCACGCTGCGGATCAAGGAGACCTTCGCCGGCCTGTGGTCGGCGCAGACTGGAGATGTTCAGGGTTTCATGCAAGAAGCCGTAAGTGAAGGTCTACGTAACTTTTGATACCCACGGTCAAGTTCTGATAAAGCTCTTAGTTCAATTGCTGTGGCTACTTTAACAGCACTTCGCCAGCCTTCCACACAGATTCTGTCTGTCCCAGCCCAGCTACCGCGGCGTTAATGACAGGCTGCGCGACGCCGATAACGCGGTTCAGCAACACGTTTGTTGACAATATCTTCACAGCCGTATTTGGTGTTGTTGGTGTGGATGCAGTGCTCGTTGTTGCAGCCCTTTGCCTTCTGAAGGATAGGAAAGAGATGGAACGCTACCGGCATATCGACGAGAAGACCGGTGCCAGGGGCACATTCTAGACAGTTGGATTCTCGCTTTGGACCTTCTACGCTGTTCTACGCGGGGCTACCAATTAAATATCCCAACAGTGACCAACTAGTTGCGTGATACCGCATTTCTCGCAATCAAGTCAACAACGATGGTGGTTTTGATAAGGAAGGACGGATTTATTTACGCCCAATTAGCAACTCACCTATCAATGAGCCTTGATATTACCTCGTTCCTTTGATCTAAGCGTTTGATTGGATTTAGCTCGTTCACACTGAGCCTTATTTTCTCATGTATAGGTTATCTAGATGCGGACGATAGAGCGGAGGGAGGGGAATAGTTAGTATATAACTATAAATCCGTAAAACCTCCATGTGGTCTACCCAAGCGGGATGCGTTTTACTGGTACGAGCTTGTATATGGCTCATCACATAGTCTAGACACATTCCTTTACCCTCTTAAGCTTGATTAGACTCAAAAGGCGAGTATTAAATATACTTGACCCAAGGATGTATATACATTTCCTAGTTCTAAGCTCTGAGCGGCAATCTGTACACTTATACCATTTACCTGTACATCAGGGGTGGAAACCAGTCGACCATCTAATTATGAAAACGGATGACGAACACTTCTAAGGGAGTTGTTCTTCTAGTCTAGTAGCCAGTCGAATTCAGTATTGATAGAGTGCCAGGTTTCAAATACCTACATTTCCAAATTAAGCAGCAGCAAGAGTATTACGCTCCATAATTTGCCTAGTTCAGCCAGATACGTCACCAGATAAGTTAGCTGCTATTATCTCGCCAGAGCCTACCTACTGTGCCTACCTATCAATTAGAAGTATGTAAGAGCAGTCACTATACTAGCTAGCATCGCTATGCAAGGTTGGAATCAGTTTCGTTCATTGAGAATGTACTTGTATTGTAGAAGTGACCATCTATTGGATCGAAATTACCCATAAGCCAGTGTCTCCGTGAATTGAGATACACCGTTGGTAAAGTTGACCACGAGCTTGTCAGAATATCAATAGGACGGCCAGCTGAAGGAAAACCACCGAACCAGCTCCACGTTCTCCATGTTATATATGCTCCCATGCTTCGTAATCGACAGGTAAACAACGTAGAAGACATTGAGAAAATCTGGGGCTCAACTCCCTTTCTCTTGCGCCTCGCTTGCTGAGGAACAGATAAGGAATGCAGAGCCACAAAATATGATACAGACTGAACGATAAGTTTTCAAGTAGACAGGAACCATTTGAATAGACCCAGATCTTCATGACGTCGTAATGCTCGTGTGAAATTATTAACATTCTGATCTCCTCCTCACATGTACTTTCCCAAACGTGCTTTTTGTTATTGCTTTTGTCGGGTCGAGAGAGGAATGGACTGCGAACAATCCAATCCAGCTCTGAAGACACATCGCTAGAAAAAAGTTTGGAGGGCTGGCGACGGCTACAGAGCTAAGGTTTCGAGAAGTGTGAGGAAAAAAACCCTTATCTTCCAGGCTCGCAGGCGCTTCCAACAGAAACGACTGATCATCCCCGAAGAGAACCGAGATCAATCGAAGTCGAGGCCGGGGGTCGCACAGCGGAGAAGACACGTCACCTCGTGGCGGGCGACATAAGGCAATTCAAAGCCGGGACATTGTCACAATTCGCAAACAGATGCGACTTTCTCTAGCATCTTCCGCAGCCATTCTTCGAGAGCGTAGAAGCATCGACCGATAATAAACAGAAGTAGAAGGAAGAAAAAGGATCGTGTAGCGAAGAGCAAAGCAACGTCCACAGGCCGAAAAGCCGCAATCAAGCCCAGCTGCGCGAGGCTCGCGTCAATTCATCGACGCTAGCAAACGCACACACAGAACGCTCATTTTGCGAGATCTCTACCGTCTCGATCCGGAGGCGTCGGGACGAGGAAGCGGCGCAATGCGGCGGAATAACGAGGGGTGCCACCGTAGGAAGGGAGCTCCGTCGAGATCAGATTATATCGATCGAGTGTTGCTGAGCTGTAATCGGGATTGAAGCAACGTGGAACAGTGCTCAAGACCACCGAAGCGATCGAGCGCGTTCTTCGTCGTTTCGGAATTTGACGTGGGACAGAGCGTGGGAGGCTGGGCTCCGTTAAGTAGTCGGTTACGGCTCGAAGCACGGCTCGAGACTAATCGATCAGTCGACAAGTGCATCGACACTAACGCTACAGCGGCCCCAAGGTCGGAGCAAGTTCGAGACTGCTGGACCACAAACTGATCCGGCGTCAACCGAAAAGCGTCACGGCCCGGGTGACCGGTATCCGCGGTCCAAACGGGATGCTCTGGGGGTGCCGTCTTGGGTCATGAAGAGAAGCGAGGCGAAGTGGTCGCTCAATCGCTCAACTCTTGATCCCGTCGTGGAAACTATCCGTACTGCCACGATGGGAGCCAACCGCCTGCCCGACCTCCGGGCACAGAGGAGGGAGATGGGGTGTACGGTCAACTGCCTCGGCGAGCATACTAAGGAGAAGAGGGAAAAGGGACTAAGTTGGGGGATGGGATATGGCTACATTGGTTAAATACGACTGTTGGCTGAAGTGGACATACGTCAGGCTGGGCAGGGATGGTCGACCAAGGTTCAAGTGACTCAAACCTTGCCGCCACTATTCAAGTCATATCGGGTGTAGACTACTCTACCTACAGTAGGGTAGGACCCAAGAAAGGAAAGAGGGACTCAAACAGAGATATGGCTAACCTTGTCAGGTACACTTGATGCGCTTCTTTAGTGTACAGTATATTGACTCTTACGTCATAAGGTGTTCTCGATAATAAATACATACAGAAGTACATACACGTACTACGTAAATCAGGTTTCGACCTTCTCCACCCACTACCCGCAGGTATTACGTCTTTCAAGCCACATTATCCACACCATCACAGAGCTCGTACATCCTGCGTACATACAGTAAGTACGCAGTAGAAACGTGTGATGTGAAGAAAGGGTAGAGGTGGCTTGCCTTGTCTGCTTTCGCTCAGAGAGCGATCTGTGATATAACGCCACATCAATGATGACATCTCGCCTGCACAATCACCCTCGCTATGTGTAGGTACTTCGTATGATACGTGTATTTACCTACTAAGGTACCAGTATTACTACTTGTCTCACCTACCCGAATTGTACCGGACTACTTGCACCGCTCTCTGCAGCGGATGTATCCAATACTACGTAGTCGACTGAAGCTACTGGTACTGCCTATCGTACCATCCAGATACGAAAAAAGAAAAAGCATGTCAGATGTTCTAGATCGCGATTTAGGTTCCCCCCACATGTAACACGCTCGGAAACTAATGCTGTGTCGCCCTAGACTAAACTACTAAACTAACTAAGTACAGACTGGACAGCTGAAGTAGGATGCAACACTCAAAAGTGTATGACGTCGATCTACACCTTGACGTCGATCCATGAACAGAACGCCTCCTTGTTGCGAAGCGCGTCACAGCAGTTCCTTTTCCATAGCCCTTCTCGTAACCTACCGTCTGTACCTTACCGTCATAACTGGCACTTTTCATAGTATGCGTGACCACGAGTTACAGAACTCTCCTCCTTCAGGGTCACATTGACCAGATCCCTAGATCTATGACCTAATTGCCCCTCGACTTGGAGCTCTCGTTGTAGACGCTAGTAAATTGTAGTCTTCTGGAGAAATGTCTATGCGCATCCAAGCTTGGTAGACACGCATTTTCTTCCCCCTTTGCGATTAATTGTGTTCTCGAGCACATGCCAAGCGTGCTGATCGTGGTCTCCTCTGATACGCCGCTTGGCCTTCCCTTGCCCCTTTCGGGTTAACGGGCGACCATAATAAACACGTCGAAGTTTGACAACTGGGAGTCCGATGTTCTTGATTGGCATACCGGACTGTAATACGTCAGAGCTATTGTTTCGTATATATATTTAAGGCCAGGATAACCTCTCTTCTCAAGATTTCTTTCGTGAACTCCCATCATATCAACCTATAAACACAAACAAGACAACCATCAACACACCACCTATCATAGCGCAAACGCTGTCAAACCCAACATCTTCCCACCCAGACTCGAACGAACAACTACTGTATTAGCTACACGCTACCACCAAACGGTTTCCAAACCAAGCTTTTCAAAATGGGTGCCGTAGTCAGCTGCGTAAGTATTCCCCATTCCGGCCCGCAGAAGTTTAAACTTCAGCAGAAGCTTCTGTCATACCCAGCACCAAACTAACCCCGGGATGAATAACAGATAGAAAGCATCTTCCGCACGATCGGCAGCGTGTTAATGGCCATCGTGAACGGCGTCGGCAACATCTTGCACGCCATCATCAGCGGCATCGTCTCCTTCTTCGACATCATCATCAGCTTCCTGACCTGCGGCTACTGCGGCCGTCGTCGACGCATGGGGGTCTCGAGGGGCAGACGTCACCACATGACCACGACGAGCCGGATTTGAAAGAAACAAAAAGAAAAAGGAAATATTGGGAGAGTCAGACTTGGCATAGGCCGGCGAGCGATGGTGGTGCGGAAAGGGATAATGGAGGATGCATGAGATAGGAAGGAGGGAATTAAGCGAAGGTTGAAGTTGACCTCATAATAACTTTACGATATCACGATACCCATAGCTCCCTTTGAGCATGAATACAAACATATATCTATAATAACGTTACGAGCACTGGCTAGTGATACTGATATAGCACACAAGATCGAATATTAGAGATGGGCCTTCTTAGTCACGCAAGCATCCCACCCAAGACTTATGTGATATGCCAAAATTGTACATTATATCTAGATTCGGTGCATAATCCCAGATGGGATGAACTATTCTAGATGGTCACATGTCTAGGTCGATCAGATTCCGGTTAAAGAAGCCATGGACCTTCCTTGCGGCCTCTTTGCCAATCAGGGGATCTAGCTCCTCAATCGTCATATTCGCAACATCTCGCACATTCTCCGTCTCTAGAGTAAGATTCTTGAGGTTCTGGGGGGTAACACCGGGAACAACACCCAACATATCGTGAGGCTCAAGATTAAACGCCTGGTCCTCTGCCTTCATATCTTTGTCGAGCCCCGCGCGCACCGCGGCGATGGGGTCAGGCTCGGGTTCTTGCATCTTAAGATTCTCAAAGATCTCGGCCGTTTGGTAAGGACTGCTGCTCCAGATAATGCGGAGGCGCGGAAACGCGAGGGTGAGAAGCACAATTTTAGACTGGAGGTCCGAGGGCGCTTCATTCGGGTTGACGGACCGCATATTTCCCGACAGGTCAGCAAATGGCTCTAATGTGAACGATTTGTTTTGGTCAAACTCGATTAGCAGCATTGGGTTCTTGTAATGTAGGAACATCGTCTCCGCTTGGTTGAATAGCCGCCCGTCCTTAAATGAGCTGATGAGGTCATTGATGGACTTGCGCTCAATACAAATGTTAGGTGACAGAATGTAGTCCCCGACGGTCAGCATGCAAGGTATGACGTTCAGATTGCGGCCGTGCAATAACGATGGCAATGAGGAGCGGAACTCTCGAACGTCAACGACAACTCTCGGCTGTTCGGCTGTGGCGGTTAAGCGTCCGCCACCTGCTATTCGGGTGTTCACTGTCCGTAGAAATGCTTCTTGGGGGTCCTCTACACCGTGCGCATCAACTGTCATGACCACAGACATGCTAGCACGCTCTTTGATGAGTTTAGTAAAGCAATCTTTCTCACGCCGAACTGATGCCAGATACCGCTGCTCCTCAACGGACCCGCCATAGAACATGAAATATACCCGAACGTTTCGGTCGTTATGTGAAGATCGATAAACTTCTACTCGCCGTATAAACGAAGCATCCGGCTCGTACATGATGATGTAACGGGGTTTGATTTCTTCGAGGACATGCTCATCCTGGTCACCATCGTAAGCGTGAATCACAACGAGGTCCTGCATTTCATATAGTTCGAAATAGTCGTCCATGTCCTCAAGCGGATCGGCGACTATATCTGCCTTCTGGCCAGCCTCTTCCTCCAGCATCTGCACTTCTTCCATGAGATCTGCTACCTCAGCAGGCTTCTCAAAATATTGCGCAACGCTGCCATTGGCCGTCCTACCGGGTGCTAAAGCACTCGCTGTACCCCCACCTCGTACCCTGCGTCTCTTGTTTGCAGGAGTCCTCCCCTTATAAGAACCTCGAGCTAACCTTGGATCGACCGCACCCTCTAAAGCCTTCTGATTCTCGGAGAATAACTCGTTGTTCACCTTGGCGAACTCGCGTTTCCAATTAAGATAACCGCGAAGCTTTCTCCTCATCATGAAAGAAGCGGAGGGTTTGTGATCTTCTTTCTTCGGGTTTGGGTTTTCATCTGTCTTCGGCTGCACATGCATGGTCTGCAGGTAATCTCTGAGTTGTCGGCAGGTCGCCGTATCGGAGCACATGATGAGTATTGTTTGATTAGAGTCACCTCGTGTAGCGGGCTCAAAGTAGAGGTCCCGGTCAATTTCTTCCAGAATCTCGGCAAGGAGGGCCCATTTTGGTTGCTCTTCGAGTACAGGACGAAGAGAATCAACCGAGCTCTGGGCACTCACATTTGCTTTGCTGGCAGCATAGACTCGTTGTTTTGCGGTGCCAAAAATAGTGTTTGCAGCGTCAAGGAATAGCCAGGGTGACTGATTTTGCCTCGTGGAGCCAGGCTGTGGAGAATGCGCAGCATGGATGGTGTCTAACTGCTGGAGGAATGAAACGGCATCTAAGGCTAATATAGAGTGCAGCAAGCCTCTAAGGACAGTCAAATCACCAACAATCTGTTTCGTCTTCCAGCTAACACGATGCCAATTGGGATCCAGCTGGCGGCGGACCATGACATCAAAATTCTTTAGCAAGGCACTGTCGAGATTCCAGTCATCCATCTCTAGGCCGTTGTTGCCTTTCTTAAGTTCGTGAATGCTCACTTCGACACACTCCATAATCGCTTGCTGAATCGTGTTCATATCATCCGTCATGGGGACTTCGAGCTCGATTACCTCTGCCTTCTTCCCTTCGAGAGAAGCGGCGACAGTCATGTGAAAACGGGGCCACAGAGATGCCTTGCGCAGAAACATGTTTCTCATCATTGTAGCTAACGGCGAAAACCCAATGGTAAACGGGTCCGGGTTGTCTGAAAAAGCTTTGAGGAAGCCCGTCTTATTTTTCTGACGATATATGCGGAGGATGAAAGCTTCTAACGCGGTGGCGACGACTTTGTCTGCATGCAATAGGATGATACCGGTGATACTCTCCGTCCTGAGTAGGCTGGTCAAGACATCGACGACTAGGATTCGCGAAGTGATGCTGTAAATGCCGCCTTTGGCATACATCTTCTCGCGCGCAGCAACGCTGGTGAAGTCGGTATTGACGACAGTCAGGCCCCTAGCCTTGGGAGCCATGCTGATGGCGGCATGCTCTGCCAGCGCCTCTCCAATCCAGGCATTTTCCCTATCTTCGGCGCCAACGATAACGACGAGGTTGTTGCCGGCGGCGTCGTAGCTGTGGAGGAGATTCGTGACCAGGCGCATAAGGCCGAGGCCCTTCGCAATGACGACGAGTTCATCTTCGGCCCGGAGCTCCTGAAAAAGGTGCTGCTGGTACTCCTAAGGTGGCGGCAATCCGGTTAGCGCGCGGGCGACTTCGCTGGGAAGACGAGACGAGGATGCTTATGGACGGCCATACCAAGGGCAGTGACAGTCTCACTGGTTGGGGAGCATTGTTCGCAGACATGCGGGGCACGGCTCTGTTGAAGGGAGAGGCGTAGCGGTTGGTGCCAGGGTTCAGCGAATGGCGCACATATTGGACGGGGTGAGTTTAACGGCACCACGCGTCAGCAGAGCTTTAACTATTGGACGTCTGTGTAGAGTGGTGGGATGGTGGGATGGTTGGTGGGTGTTAGAGCTGCAATTCGGGTCCACGACCAGGGAATCCGGGGTTCGCGCATCGCCATCGCCTGGGGGCATTAGCTGCCGCCACTTTGACGCCGGATCACGGGACTTGGCTTCCTTGCTTACAGTGTACTTACACAGTCAGGGAGGTACCTACACCAGTCTACGGAGTACCTATGTAGTTACACGGAGAAGATGGGATACGTCATTGTCGACGCAACCGTATGACAACAGATCAAGGCTGAAGTTTACTTATAAGACCACCGAAGACAGACTTCCCTTCTGTTTTATTATTCCATTTTCTCCCTCCTAAAGCATCACATAACATTCATTGTTCGCTATACAAATAGACGAAAACGCGCCAGAAAATCCAGATAATATTGCATTATTTACGCCTGATTGCTAAAATGCCTGAGAACACTACTACTGAAGTACGTCTTTCTTTTGTCTCTTACGTTCCTCTCTCTCTTAACATCGACTCTGATCGTTAGATTTTATAGCAGACTAGCAAGTCCAGTGCCGGCACGCACCAGAACCCAGTAGGCGAGGTGGCCGAGCAGGCGAAGCTGTTCGCTGCTCATAAGGCCGCTCCTGGCCCAGCTATTCCTCAGAACATGCCTGAGCAAGAGGGAACCAAGGAGGAACGACAAGCAAAAGCCAAGGCTTTGAACAAATAGAGAGGCATGGGGAGAAGCAGCAGATTCTGGTTCGAGAGAAACCTACGGAGTAACGCGAGAGCGTCCTGTAAAGATGATACGATAAACATGTGCCACTCTCATGATTAATACGACTGCCACGAATAATAAAGAAAGTGTCAACCAGATAATGTGTCTTGCCTACGATCTCAACTTTACGCTCTTAGCAGAAGACATAGAGTCTTCCTAAATATCAGTACCTAGTCAATCCACGTGCAATTGAGCATACCCAGCTAGGCAGTCGGCCTAAACCCCACAGTAGTATTTTGTTAGGCAGCGGTGCTTGATATGGTCGATGCATCATGTACGTTCGTTGTACGCGCGTCATGTGAAGGACAAGTATAGCCAGCAGTGAACTGTTTGTCTACCGAGACACCTAACTTTCAATACCTACGTACCTAGGTAGACCATACACATTCTGGTAACTTAGACAAGATCTAGAGTTGATGAGGCGTTACCAGATTAGGTAACTATATACCTACCTATATCCAATTAGTGTTAATACTTACCTAGATGTAAGTACTTACATACGCAATAAGTAGGTACATAAATCACATGTACAATGAATAGCGCCTAAGCATACCTGTGCCACTTGAACCATTTATTGTGGCGGTAATTCACTGCGGCGGTGCAGGCAGGGAGGGTGTCACAAGTTGGTGGGGTAAAACGTGGCTTCTCTTTGCCCTTGGCTCGGAACCGATTTGAATTGTTGGATGCCTTCTTCATCGGTTCACTGATTGGCGATAACCGCTTGGTTGGATTCCTGTAGTGACACTACCGTAGTCCCCATTCATCTATACCACCAGGTAGTTGCCTGCTATTTGGCGATTGTATAGGTACTTGGAACTCAACATACCCCAATCAATACTTCTATCTGCTCTCCGCCATTTGCTGCTCGTCCACAGGGCGCTACACTGCATGGTATCTTTACCGACGACCAGGGTTTCAGTAGTCCGCCGTTAGTGTGTGTGCCTTCGTCAGGTAAGGGAGTGCCGTTTTGAGACCGACTCCCTCCGTCATACCCGACATTTCTCCTTAACACCATCTGCTCTCCTGCGTGCTTCCTCCGACGTAGTGTGCCGCTGACGACCGTCGATTGCTCCAGCACCCCGAGCGCTGCTGCTGCTGCTGCTGCTGCCGCCGCCGCCCCCTCTCACGTGCCTCTGGTCGCTTGAGACGTCGCTTACTTGAGGGAAACCTACATCTGCCGTCCTCTGGGATATTCTGGGTCTTGGGTTCTCCATGGTAGCCAAATACCGACTCCAAATAGCACCTCACACGACTCCTTCTTCAGTTGACATCGACCGGGCGGACTTGACCTCGACCCTTTCCACCCTCGATAAGAAATGCCCTCCATTCTTAACGAGGAGGATAAGGAGACGGTTAAGCGAGTCGTCCCCAAGCAGACCAACAAGATCCAAGCCGTCGCCGTCGCCAGACTCTTTGTCGCGTACCCAAACAGGCAGAAATGGACCTACACAGGATTACAGGGCGCTATTGTCCTCGCCAATGACCTGGTGGGGAACACATATTGGGTGAAGATGGTAGACATATCGGTGAGCATCTGATAGTCACAAAACCATCATATATATACTAATTATCTGGTAGCCTGCTGGTCGAGGTGTCATATGGGACCAGGAGCTCTTCGATACGTGGTCTTACAATGCTGATCGGACCTTCTTCCACACCTTCGAGCTCGAGGAATGCTGGGCCGGTCTGTCTTTTGTCGACGAGAAAGAGGCGAAACAGTTCAAAAAGAAGATGGACGACAGGGAAAAGAACGCTTCCAAAGCTACCAAGAATACTCCCTTCGGTGGAACATCACAGCGGCACCAAAAGTCCGGCGGCTTCTTAAGCGGCCTCTTTGGGGGCCATAGGCATGTCTCCAATCCAACGCCGCCCGAGTCGCCGCGAAATAGTCTTCCACTACTACAACCCCATGCGAGAACATCTTCATTAAATCTCCATAGCTATCTTAAGCCACCGTCCGAGTTTGCCCAGCTAGACGCATACGATCCCAACTGGCGGCAAAACTTTGGAAACTTTTTATCCGAGCAGGGGCTTGCAGATGACTTCATTAAAGATAACCAAAGCTTCATCGTCGATTTTTTAAAACAAAAGAATGCAGAGGAGGCAGCTACTGCGACTACGGTACTACCACCCCCTCCTATGCCACCGGTGAACGGGAGCACTGGAAGCGTCGTGAGTACCAGCAGTACCGGACATGCACGAGCACCACCTCCACCGCCGCCACCTCCCGCTACGCGAGCAGCATCCGACGGCCTATCTTCGTCCTCTGGCTCTCGTCGGGGGGTGCCTCCGCCTCCTCCCGCACCGCGGAGATCTGGCAAACTAGAGACTATACAGCGCGAGCCCACACCTCCCCAGGAACCCACGCTTCCTCCTCGTCCTCGCTTCAACGCGCCCCCTGCTCTCCCCGATGCCGGGAGATACGCCCAGACAGATCCTCCCGGCGCTGCACCTGCAGGGCCTCCGCCTCCTCCCAGACCACCGAAAACACCGATTAACGACAAGGACACGAACACTCACAAACATGGAGTTCCTCCTGCCTTTACAGGTCAGAGACTGAACAATATACCGCCTCCACCACCGCCGCGCGAACAGCCTCAAGCTGTGCCTCCTCCACCTCCGCGTCCCTCGAAGGCACCAGTTTCCAGTGCCCCTTCACCACCACCTATTCCGACTGCTTCGAGACCAGTACCTGCGCCTCCCCCGAGGGTTACCCCGCCGCCATCTATACCACACTCATCGGCACCGGCACCACCACCTCCACCACCGCCCCCTCCTTCCAATCTCGGAGTGCCGCCGCCGCCTCCTCCTCCAGGCCCTGGTATCCCCCCACCTCCCCCCCCGCTACCGCCCTCGTCCGTTCCTGGAGGACCACCCCCTCCTCCCCCACTACCACCCTCATCCATCCCTGGAGGACCACCACCACCTCCTCCGCTACCACCTTCTTCCGTTCCTGGAGGACCACCGCCTCCACCTCCACCTCCACCACCCCCGAATCGCGATTCCGGATATTCCTCCGCAACACCTGCACCAGCACTGCCTTCAGGAGACGCAGGACATTCCGCTATGCTGGCTGGTATCCAGAAGGCTGGGGGTATCGCTTCACTCAAGAAAGTGGATAGGAGCCAAATCAGAGATAGAAGTGCGGCTGCAGTTGGAGGTTCAGATACGGGTCCTCATGGTAGTGGACTTCCACCAGCTGGCGTCACCCCAGGGGGACCAGAGGGTAACATGGCCGATGCATTGGCGAGGGCTCTACAAGAACGACAAATTAGAACTCGCGGTAGTGGTAAGGGACTCTCCTCGAGATATGTGGTTGTTGACTTCATACTAATAGTGGTTTATAGATGACGAGAAGAGCGACGACGAATGGTAGAGTCTAGTCGAGGTTGCTCGCTTGCGGCAGTGTAAGAACGAGGAGCCAAACTAGTGGAGGCTTACTCCAGTTTGAAGACAATCGGGTACAGAGGAATAAGGGTTGCATACATGATAACACGCCGTATCGTATATCAATCATATGCCAAGTCGCTTTGCTCGTGTCCGTCTTGCATGACGCTTAACGGGTTTCAATGTCTACGAGCGACATTACGAGATCGAACAATACGAAGCCTTGATGTTCCCTTACGCTACCCAATTAAATATTGACCTGTCTTATAAAGCCAGCCTAGTTTCTGAACATTTACGATCCTCACTCTGTTGAAGGACGTTACGCGACTGGCTGAAAACCATGCTGACTAGATGGAGTTACAATATCATGGGCCCGGAAGGAAGTTTAAGGGTCTGGATGGGTAGCTCGGTACAAGCGAAAAGATGAGCAGTTACGGTATACTTAAAGCTGGTATCCCGTAAATGAAGCAAGTCAGAGTGAAGGCGAAAAAGCCCCTCCTGGAAACAGTCAACCTCTATGCTTCCCATGCCGAATTACGAGTATTTTACATTACATCTAGTTATCCTGGCGGTGAGTGTGGAGGAGAATGCAGACTAGACGGTGGGGGCGCAGTGGCTGATGGCGCTGACGGATGGTCGTGATAGTTATGAGTTTTTAAGAATAGAGCATTACAAATCCAAAGAAACTGTTATTGGAGCCATGGCCTAGTGTGAGGAGTACATAAATCTATGGGTATGTCTTCGACATAGTCGTTCCGGGCTTAATAAAAGCACCAGATCCAGTCGGAGCATACGTCGGTATAAGGCTTTCATCACCTCTTGGGGCTCATCAGCCTGTAAGAGCACGTCCCGAACCTGGGGGGAGGGAATCCTGGTACGTACAAGCACATCGTTGATTTGGTTCCTCGTACACAGCATTTTCAGGAAGAAATCCCCTTATTCATAACTACTAACATAACAAATACGAATGAAAAAACAATAAGAGTATGCAGAAAAGAGGAAAACGGTGAAAACTTCGCGACGAGTCCGATGACGTCTCTCCCACCATGGACTCGATATCCTTCTAATTACACGCGTAGAAGCGACTCCAATCAAACGCATACACCGTCTAAGTTGCTGTCGGGGAACCCACACGCCGGCTGGTATGTGGGGTAGAGAGAGAAGACAGGCTCGAAGATTCCCGAGGTATCCCGACCGAGAAGTCTTCTAAAAGAAGACCAACCGACCGGTTCGGGGATTCCAGACGGACAGTGACCCCTGTGCCATTTGTAATACCTTCCGCCGTCAAAGCTGCATTTCGCGGATTTCCCGGGGGCCGCCGAGGCTATAAGCCGAAGAGCGCTAGTGGGGTAGAGGAACAGTACTGGAAGCATCTGGATACGAGCTCTTTTCGTTCCTCTGGCTCGATCCCGCTAGTTGATGATGCTGGGCAAAAGGTGTATACAGTAGTGGCGAAAAGGGGTGGCAGTTGACGGTATGTTTAGATGTCGTCGATTTCGATTTCCTTGTTGTTGCCAGAGTCGGAATCCTCATCGGAGTCCTGGTCATCGGCGAAATCGAAGTTGCATTCACCCTCGTCGCCGGGACCGTACGTATCGGTCTCGTTGATTCTGGCGCTCTCTGGAAGTTCACCGTATTGCTGAGGCGCAAATTATTTAGTATACGCTTGTTCATGTCTTGGTTATGATCAAAATAAGCGAGCAAGTGGCATACCTTTAGGGACCGAGCTTCGTCGGCTGTGTACTTGATGAGAACGTCGCCCTTGTCATCCTGGTAATCACGAAGCGAGAGAAGTATGATCTAAGCCGGTTATTAGCAGGAAACGACATGGAGCATATGGGACATTCGTCCGCTTACATCGCCGTTGTTGATCCAGACCTTCTTGCGGAGTTTACCACGGATGTGGGCGAGGCGCGTCTGTCCGTCGAAGCAGGAGCAAGAGAGGCGGCCACTGCCAAGCATCTTGACTACCTGGGCATATTCTTGGCCTTCCTCCTTGAAGCTATGGCGCGATGTGATCAGTCTAAAGGGTCCCCGATTCGAGTATGTTGTTGGAGAGGGGGGAGAGAACCTACACAAGCTCACGCTTCTCTTTGTCGCTCTCGTTCTTACCCCTTCTTCGGTTCTTTCCTCCCTGTGTGGACGAAGCATGTCAGTCAAGCATCGGCTATGGATAATTCTGCATCGGCAATGGCGATGATGCAGAGGTCCATCGATGAAGAAGATGGTTGATGGGGGGGTGCGGTCGACCGTAAGACGTGGGGATGTAGACATACCTTTCCCTTGTTCTTGGGCATGTTGACGAGCTCGTCTGTCGAATGCGACGGCTGGCGATGGAATTTCTGTGCGGTGTGGTTCCTGGGTTCGCAAGCTGTGCGCTGTCGAGTTTTCAGGCCGCTGGGGCGTGTGGGTGGATGGAATGTGGTGATGTGTGTTGGTTGGCGGATGGATGATGTGCGGCCGTGGTTGCTGTGGATTTAAATGCGAATGGATGGTGGGATGTTTTGTGGCAACGAGAGGCGGCCGGGGGCTTTGCTATCGGAAAATCCTGGTTTGAGACCAATCAGCAATGGCCGGTGGGGGTCCGCGCGGCTTTTGTGTGGGGACTCGTAGAAAGCTAAGCCCACTTCGGCTTCGCTGCCTGTCTACGCAGTACCTACTTCTTTTCGGGACGGCAACAGGTGGAGACACAGCTTAGCGGGGCGTTACATCAACCAACCAACTGATTTCTTTTTTCATGAATTGACACGTGCTGTGGCTGTTGCGGTGGCTTATGATGTTGTACCTACCGCGCAAGCAATTTTGGTAGATTATCATCTTCAATATCTAGGTACCTAACGTAATTAATTATATTATACCCGACAGCGAACCAGGGCTTAATCCACCAAACATGGGCTGGTGGCAGCTCAAATCTCTACATATGCTACAACCACAACTATGAGAAGGACTTTACTCCGACTGGCCTCCCTCAAAGGCCCTAATGTCAAGGCGCAAACTCAATCCCTGCCCGTTAACTTGAGCAAACCGGTCGCCTGGGATGATACCACAGTCGAGGTTGAGCCGAGCCAGCATGTCCTTTCTGTGTGCAAACAACATCGAATCTCCTTTCCATCGGCGCTACGTCCTCTGGGCGGAATCTTCAAGCTGGTGGGAAACCCGTTCAACCTAAACGTATCTCTCTCTCAGCAACACTGCTTTCTCCATCAGTCGATAAGATTCTTCGACAAGATTGAGCATCCCTTTTCTAGATCCTTGTTAGACATATACATCGAAAAGAAGAAAGAGCCGCTGTGGGTATCTGGATTTGCATATGGGGCTTCGGCATTTCCCAATAAGACGGCCTCAGCGATAATTACCCATGCTTTGCGAGATGCCTTAGCAGCCGCAGGATACGATCGCTTTGGTCGGAGAGTATCCGCCGACGATGATGAATCGAGCGTCATAGCCGACCTGTACGGAACGCTGCGTGTCGTATCTAACAATCCTCAGGCCGTGTGCAACGCTAAATTCGCGGATGTTCTGGAGAGCGCAAAAGCGATCATATTCAACGCCGAGGTTAAACTTCGGAGAGATAAGAATGGCTGTCATCTTGATAAGCAACAACTGCGAAAACCTCTATCAAAGAGAGAAAAGAATCACTACCATCTTGATAAGCAACAACCGCGAAACCCTCTACCAAAACGTGGCGCATGGCAGAATCCGAGGTCATGACCAGCGGAAGCAACGACCAAGCTAGGACTACTATATCCGCCAGGAGATCCGATCTCCCTATTTGCTCCAATGATATGACGATGAGCTCTTCGAGTCAGATACTCGCAAGGACCAGCACAAGAAGTCAACCTCGTATGAGAGCGTCTGCAGATACCGGTATATCTAACCTCTGTGCTTCAATGTGCATATTATACCAATCTTGTGTAAATTATGTGCGTTCTAAGTTCCAGACCTATTATTAAATTGTTATTGGGTAGGTATGTCTACGCATACACAATCGTTATAAGTTCGGTGCTTAAGTGATTTAGGTTCCACCGGGTAGTTTGTGCAAGCCAAAGCTTATCTAATCAATTTAAAGTAGGTACATGCGACACACTTTCAGGGCGGCCCGTTTTTGGACGCACTGTTGGTATGGGATGCTAGCTTTATACAAGAATGATAGTGTGTTGTGTTGCTCAAAAAGAACAAAAAAGTGCAGCCATGATAGAAACAATAAATAAACAAGAAATTGCAGACATGGTTGCCTAAGGCACTACTATGTATATCGGTTCAAAAAGTGCTATCTACTTCCTACCTAAGGTATGTCTTAAATCCATAATAGGCAATGTAGCTTAAGCTACGGCCTGCTAAAAAAAAACGGGGCCCTCGGGAAGTAAGTTGCGACGACGACGACAGCGACGACGACAACAACAACAACAACATCCACAACCATAAACCATAATCACAGCTTCAACTTAACACACCGCCGACATTCCTCCCGCTTACCTTATCTTCGGTTCTTCCATACTGGCGGAAACACCGAGAAACAATCCAATTAACTCAGAAGTCCACTCTCTGCATCATTCGCATCCAACACGCTCTTCGTGATGCTCGTGTCCCTCACCGTCGGCAAAGTCGATGCCGGCGTGACAGTGCTTCTGACTCCAGACAAACGCCTGGTATGCAACAACGGCGAGGAGAACACCAACATCATGCATCTCCCCATGTCAGCTAAGTCGGAGATGTGCACAAGAGACTGACGGCGAACCTCTAGATCGAATTCCCCTCCATCCTCCTCCCTCCCAACATCGTGTCCGGCTCGATAGTCGACATCACCGTCGCCCGCAACCACGCCTCCGAGACCGAGTCCGACAAGCGATTCGCCGCCCTCCAAGACCAGATCATCTCCTCGTTCGGCGCCTCCGAGCCCAGCACGCCCATCCTCCGCTGTCGCAATGCCACCCAGACCTCCGTGGTCCTCGAATGGGACCCCATCGAGCTGGCCACCGCCAACCTCATCTCCTTGTCACTGTACCGCAATGGCCAGAAGGTCGGGAACATCCCCCAGCCTCTCCAGATGCACAGCACCAAGATCAGTGGTCTGGCCGTCGACACCGAGTACACTTTTCACCTGGTACTGAGGACATCCGCCGGCACCATGAGCAGCAAGCAGCTCCTCGTCCGCACGCACAAGATGACCGATCTCAGCGGCGTCACCATTACCACTGGCATCTTACCGGCCCAGATGCGCGAGAGCCTCGCTGCAGCTGTTGAGCGCATCGGCGCCAAGGTTGTCGACAGCGTGCGCATTGACACCACACACTTCGTCACCACCGAGGGTCGCGGCGTTGCTTGGGAGAAGGCCGTGGAGAACAACATCCCCGTTGTACGACCCGAGTGGGTCACTGCTTGCGAGGAGAGCGGTCGCATCCTGGGCGTGACCAAGTTCTACCTCGATGCTCTCCGACCAGAACCCCCGAGCCAGAGCTCTACACCCAAAATCACCGCCCCGGCCCAACCGCAGGCACAAAAGGAACTCCCTACAGCACCCGCTCCAGACCAGAACGGTGAGAACAAAGACGCTACGGAGAAGGAGGCAGAGGAGGAGAGCAGCGATGAAGACGACGAGGAGGAGAATACTCAAGCAGATAAGGCGAAGGCAAAGTCTGCTGAGGAACAAAAGATGAGATTGGAAGATAAAGAGGAGCAGAAGGTTGCCATACGACGGAGCCAGCACGCCACGTTAGAAGACGTTGCCGGCGTTGACGACGAGAAGCAACCCGCGCCGTCACCTGGCGATGGAGCTTCGTTCCAAGATGTGGCTCTCTGATAAAGGCGATGGTGTCCAGGAAATATTATTTGATGCCGTATGGAGTTTGTTCAAGACGGACTAAAAAAGGGTTACAATGTACGAAATTACTGCTTTGATACCACCTAGCCTTCTTGTCGGCTATTAAGTGCTTGCTAATTATATGATACTGTGGGTGCGTAATACGCATTTGTGCTGTTATTTGCTTCCGCAAGATCAGTTGATCAACAACGCAACATCTGCATATAAGCCCGAGTTAGACCATAACGTTAAGAACCTGGGCTACGGTGGATTTAATTGATATAGAAGATTCCTCAAGGTTTGTCTCATCAAAGGATTCAGTCTTCTGAACAAGGTTGGTTGCGGTCAATGACACACCTGGGGAGATATTAGATTAGGCTAGCGGCTCCATTAATGTTCAAGGAGTCGTAAAACGTATCAAATAAAGCGAAACAACTTCCATTTACTTATAGAGAACACCATGGAGATTCCGGTACGTTGACATCTAACTTAGTATCTCATCCTACTTAGCTGACTAAGATTCTCCTAATCACGTAGATAGTCCAGACGATTTACCGTTCCCTCTAGAATCACTTAATGGTATGCAGTCAACATGACGGGTTTGATAGGTCACATGGCCGAAACATATTGTAGGAAATTTTTCAGGACCTCGAAGAAGTCGGCTCACTAATAAACCTTCCTGTTGTCGTGGTTGATTCGTATGGTCTCCGTTCTCTCCGACAACCTTGAAGTCGACGTAATTGTTACAGTAAGTCCACTCCGGTAGTACTATGACACTATTTCTATAAATCTAGTTGCCTGATAACTCTTCGGTTATCACGTAACCTAGTGTGTTGTCGATAGGTTAAATAATTATAACTCGTCTAACTCTTCTGTAGGCAGCTTTGACTTCTCAGAAATTGATGGGATTTTCTGTTGGCTGTTATCCGTTTTGAAGACTTCCAACCTTTCTGTTTTCTTCTGTTTTTTCCCGTTTTCTTGGAGGGTTACCTTGTAGTGGATGGCTTACATTTATTGCCCTTGGATGAAGGAATCCAGTCAGGGCCCATACACAAGTGAAAAACATCGGGATGGGAATGTCTAAGCAAGACGTATTTATTAGGAGTTCAAAGTGACACGGCTACTTACAAGAAAGTCAAACAAAGTCATCTTGTGTGTTTAGGCTAGGCTCATTCAATGAGAAACAGACCATCGCAAACCCCCAAGGCACACCGAATTAATGCCATATAAGCAAGCGACCTTGCCTACGCTGATAACGAGAACTACAATGTCAAAAAAAGACTTAAATTGCAACTGTTCCACTCTAATCCTATCCTAGAGCCTTCATGCTTCACGGCGGTATCTCCTCACCTTTCCAATCCCAGCATTTTCCCCCATCCTCCACCGTCCTACTCGCGACAACCTCCAGCATCTTCCGAACAGCGAACTCAGGACTGAACAGCTTATCATCGGCCACATTCCCCCAGAACTCCCTACTCAGGTCGGTCTTCACCGTGCCGGGGTGATAGGAAATTGCCATCGCGTTGCCGCCACTTCGTGTCCGGAGGTGCAGATCGAAGCTTTTCGTGATGCTGTTCACGCCCGCCTTGGAGGCGCGATAGCTGTACCATCCGCCCAGCCGGTTATCAGCCATAGAGCCCACGCGCGCCGAGTTCGTGAGCCATGTGGCGTGCGCGGGGACGCGGAATTCCTGTCCACTGTCGTTTATACTGCCACCAGTGCCGGAATCGCCACCAGACTTTTGCATTTTCACGTGCGAGAGGTCCGCCCCCTTCCGCGGTAGCAGCTCTCCGAACCACTTCATCAGCATCAGGGGACCAAGGGTGTTAACCTTGAACGTCTCCAGCGCATCGTCGTAGTCGATCCGCCGCGGCTGTTTCTCCGGGTGCAGGATCCCCGGCAAAGCGAACGCAAGGTGCAGGTGATGCGAGGATGGCGGGAACAGCTCGGCCGCCTTTTCCGACGCTGCTTCAATGCTCGTCTCGTCTGTCACATCTAGATGTGTTACGTGCAACCGAGTTGCGTAGTCCTCGAAGCTGGACGGCGTGCTGTTGTTGTCTGATGTCGTGGACGCCTTTACCAAAGATTCTTTTACGCCAGCAAGATCAGAGCGCGCGGTTGCGAGGATAGGCAGTGTTGTGGTACGGAGGAGATACGCTGTTAGCGCATGGCCAATGCCCCGGCTTGATGGCGAGATGAAGATCCATGGTTTAGACATTGTAGTCTCTCAATCATGGCTCTCTCTCGCGTTGATTGGTTGAAATGTGCTATAGGATACCGAAGAAAGTAATTCTCAAATAATCTAGACAGGGCAAAACTAATAGGACTAGTTAGATACTTATTGTTGGGCATACACATTTGTTTTTCTGCTTCATACGTACATCAAAGGTTAGATTTAGCGCTGGGCCAATTAGAGGATTGCCGATTTGACTAATGGTTGTGTTGATTCATCACAACAAACACTGCTGATCCAGGCTCGACATTCTCCATTTTCATCTTCTAAGACAAGAGATCCAATTAAGTCGTCGTAACACTACTCCTCGACGCCTATTCCACCTGTTCTACAATGTCTGCGGAATGAAGCCCGGCGAAACATCTGCCTACCCGCTTGCTTAGACACGACCTGTTTTAACTGTTACCATTAGCAAGGCCGTTCCTTTCCAATGCGCATGACCATAGTTAATCCTAGAGCGTGGCAAGCGAACGAGAGCCTCAATGATTAGAACGGAAGACTCGACGCTGTGGTGAAGGTCATTTGGAAATCGAATGCCCATTTACTCGCAGAGACCCTTCATCATGTAAAGTTCGAGAGCACAGCCTTCGACTTCTTATAATGCCGGAAGTGTTAGCATGACTATTCTTACATATGAAATTTGAAAGAAGCTCAACCTATTTAATTCATTACCTTACCCGTCGCTCCGGCGAGAATGCGCCTCAGGTCCAACCACAAGCAACGAAGGACGGTACATTTCGGAGACTAATGGCGCGATCCCACGCGAAAATGCCCAAATAGCTGGCTGTTGTTTTTGGGGCTCGAAATGTCAGGCTGACCAGTTCACCTCGAAGTTTTGCGGGATCGATTGATTAGAGATACGATTCGGTATCGAAGGAAGCCATTTCGTGCTCTGACTCGTCGATTTCCATAAGCAAAGTTTGGATTAGGCAAATACCGTATGTACTGCTGTGAATGGCTTGATATTATCCATTTGAAGTACCACGCATGCATAATAAAATTGTCGTTCATTATTCTTCTAGAGGATATAGGATGCTAAGTTCTAAAGCTGTGCATGCGCCGCCGCGATACGAAATACGGTTTTAAGCGTAGGCCCTGGGTGGCGTTGAGCTGGATGCTGGGTTCGCACTCGTGGATAATATATTCAAAGTCAGCGCTACATTCTCTGAAACCTACGAATAATTAAGAGTAACATGTTAGCTATTGTTAATATTCGTTTGTCAGGTTGTTCGATCACACCTTCATATTCCGTTGAATAGCCTCCTTACGATAATCCCGCCAGATCATACTATAATCTCTTGGCCCTTGAACCTTACTTCAATTAGCATAAATAGCCCTACAAATTAATGGGTAGAGATAGGAGACTATAAGTCGATGTCGGATGACGGTATAGAGTGGCTAATTTTAAGTTGTCGCCGCGTCGTTCAATGACTCGACACAGCTTCATGACTCAGGGAATACGGGGTAGACTAATTTGATCCCGTGAAGAGTCTCTGATTCTTCTTGAAGTGCCAATCGCCTCTGTTTCGTTCCTAGCATTGGTGATTACGCCTAGATTACGCCATAAGACGAGAACTGATCCAGGACCAGCAATCTACCTGGGTGCGCCAAGTATTCTATACAGACATTTTGGTGTTACATGGCCATCACTAATTCCTAGAACTAGTAAAGAAGCCCTCTTGGGTTAACCATTACATATCAGTAGTTAATCTTAGACCAACCTGGTATCTCCGAGGCTTCCCGATCATCTCAATTCTTTGTTTGAGTAAGGTATATATACAAATTTCGGTTCCGTTGATCTATAGCTACATACTGTATCTACGTAGTGGTAACGGGAGACCGCGAAAGGTACCTCTAACACGATTATTGGATAGCGACCTCGAAAAGATGCATTAATGTCGTTTGGATTTTACACATATCAGCATTATAGTCTAGAAGAGGCAATCCTCATGGCGGTGAATTTCAGTAGCTGACCAGGTAGGCCCTTGGAGCTATCAAGCATCATGCCGTCACTCAGAATGATACCGAGTAGCAGATGCAACTCGCAATAACTCTAAAGTTTCTGTGATATGAGATCTAGTTGACTTAGTCGAGTTGTAGCCGTATGTCGCGCCTCTAATACTACCGCCATACAAGGATAGGGATATTCCTTGCGCGCACTATGCTTCCCATCCAGCAATATCAAATCTGTTGAAAATGGTTACAAAGCCTGTTTACGTACGCCTCGAGGTCATATACGAGGCGGCAGGACGAGCATGTTACATCTACTGCTAGTCATCTTTCACGAGAGCTAGGCGATGGGGCCGCAATATAAGCTTTTGGGGAAGGTTGCCTCGTGCAGTTTCTATCCTGACGTACCCCTGAGACTGGGGGCGAAAATAAATAAATAAAATAAACCTTTGAGCTTTGCCAACCATTTCTTTTGTAACTGTTGGCACGGAGATGGTTGTGCACACGGACTTATCCTCATCTGCCAAGTCAGTCCGTGGCCCAATGTCTGGCGTCCGATCGGAAGGCGAGCCAGCTACGCAGCTGGAAGGGGATCCAGGTAGCTATTTACATCCTATCGTCCCCAGGGTCGAAGATTTCAGAGATATGCCTCAGGGAGATAGACCGGACGCTGGGATTAAGGACCTGATTGAATTCCTGAGAGGGACGCCTCCTCCGCCAACCAACTATATGTCTGTGCCTGATAATTATAGCGGTAGCTCCGAAGACGATAGATGGGATAAGCTCAAGAGAAGGGTGTTTCGATACCGGCGTAAAGGCCGTATGCGACGACCACCAGTCATCATGCTGCCCGACTCGGCCGTTTCGGCTAGGACTATCAGTGGACATCGCTACATCGCCATCTCTATCCCGTTAAAATACTCGCCTCTAGCGCCACTCCCCGAGGCCAGATACCCCGTTTACGACTCCATTGAAACTGCCTTCCAGAGGGAGGTCGGCTCCATGCTTGGCATGTGGAAGAGACCTCCTTCTAATCGTCTGATCCCGGTGCTCAACCCCGTTGTCGAGGACCGTGAGTCGATGACATCTAGCTCGCCGGCGCTAACGATTCCCGAACGGCCGGAGCAGCCGACCAGTCTGTCTAGTCCGAGTAGAGCCAGATCCCAATCCAACCCTCTTCTACCCAGCCAGGAGCAACATCATACCCTAGTAAAAGCGAGAGAGCTATCTAAAAGCAGGTCTGTCGGCAGCGCTCATCCAGTCCCTCAATTCTCAAATCCCTTTGCAATAGCGCACAGCAGCGAGGCGAAACATTCTCCCATGCCGTCCCCAGGTGAGACGGGCACACCTCGGCCGAGTAGTACGGACGTGCTCGCCGAGACTGGCCCGAAAGACACAGATGTAGCAGAATCTAGCATCAGTCGTGTCGTAGAAAAACCAGTGATAACCTTGACTCTTCCACCACGAAGATCGAGCAGAAAAGGAAAGGGTCCGGAATTAACGCCACTTGAGAAAGTCATCAGCACCAGTGACGATTCCCCTACAACTTCCAACGGCCGCAACAACGGCAGTGGTATGAGCAGCAGCGGCGAGCGGGCACGCGGCTCCTTCGCCGCGAGCATCGACACGACAGGCTCCTCCCCGCGAATTCTCAAGGCGCAAACCGCCACGGCATACCATCCCGTGCCCATCGTAGTCACGCAACCAAGCCCCGTCGACCCGGAATCCTCCCTGGACCTCAACTCTCCGGGGCTGCCGACAGGGAAAGGGGGAATCGACTACTCGGCGCAATCGTCGCCAGCGGGTCCGCCACCACAGTTAATTTTTAGTATGGAGGGTCCCGAGCGGAGACAGAAGACGCTGCGCGAGAGGAGAAAGCAAGACACGGAGAAGCTGTCGACTCCAACAGAGCACGAAGGAAAGGGGAAGGGGAAGGAGCCGGTGTCTCAACCATTTACGCCCGACATGCCGGCACGGACTCCGAGAAGAGCTGTCCATCACCCCGAGCGAGAAGACATCAGCTCCACCCATACATCCTCCTCGGAATCTTCCCGAGCCATGTCTTCGGCTTCCGCCCACGGACGCGGCGTTCCCAGCGCTCAGTCGTTCAGCCGTCGGAAAGAGGGGCGAGAGGAGCGCCAGGCACGGTATATTGCCAAGGCGCTGGCAGAAGAGAGGGAGACGCTCGAGAACCTGCCGCGCGAGGAGTTAATACAGCGGTACGAGGCGTTGCGGGAGCAGCGTGTTTACGAGAGGGAGAAGCGGCTGCGCAGGCTCGAGCACAGTCGCGACACATGGATCCGCGCCGTCCCGATGCTTCTTCAGGATTTGAACGGGCTGTTGCGCGAGCAGCATCGGATTCTCGAGGGCGCGAGGCTGATGTATGCGTTCCCTATGCCAGCCGGCGCGCCGGAACAGCAGCAGCACCACCACCACCACCAACAACAACACCGCCGTCGACGATCTCGCTCTGTCGAAGTCTCGTCCAGCTCCTTATCATCTGATCATGGTGTTGATCCGCTCGATACTCGACGATCCCAAAGCCAATCTTATCCGGGTCATAGGTCGTCGAGGTGACCCTCTAGTTGAAGACAATACTCCCATCTAATTCGTTCCACACCGCCTTTCATCCCTGTCATTAATAATTTGATACGTAGTCCATATAACTACATATGCCAACTCATGTATTAAGAGAAAACCATTATCAAGTCTCCTATTGAGGTCGTCGTGCATAAAAGCAGTCTTGAGCTGCCGGATACAGTCCCTACATAATAACGGCATTTGATCGAATATCGCATTATACCTCAATTCGTCTGTTGTAATGTGCGATAAATAAGTTCGGCGCTGCGTTCTGCTTGTCCAAAGACCGGCGCCCCTGGGAATGCATTCTACAAGCGTAGCTTGACAATAGTTGGCAGACATGAAGTTAAGATGGGGTGAGATGGATGAGGAGGCTAGCTAAACAAGAGTAGGATTAGGTAAATACGTGGGTAGTATGATCGAGGCTATGGGTCTGGCATAACTAGGAGTAATTATAATGTCACTATCATCAATACCGGTTTGCTAGTAGTTTGTTTGACTGGGCAGGCACGACTACTTCCACTAGGTTCGTCACTTGATACGGTTTATGATGCCACAAGATAAAGCGGTCAACTTACCCTAGCGGCCATTATACTCATCGGCGGCGAAGTCTACTCTCCGCCACCGGATATCATTCCTGAAGACGGCTGCCTCGTGCCTTGGTAGACAGGTACACGAGTGTCTATCTACGGAGCTATCTAGGTGTCTGTTGCTTATTCGGCGCAACTAACTCGAATGTCGAAATATAACTGCAATGTCAAAACTCCTCAAGTCTAAATGCAGGCCACCGCGAAACGTATCTAGCGACCCACGCTAGTCGTATATATGTCCTTTTATACATCCCTTAAACGCCATAGCATGTATCATATTTTCACGCCATCCTCCGGTTACATCTGTATATCTATAAGGAAAATATCACTGAATAGAAACACTAACGAGGTTTATTCGGCTTTCGCTTGATGAAGGGATCTGGGGGATTCTTCTTCCTAGGGGGTACCATAGGTCCAGGTGGCCGAGAGGTTGAAGGTCCCTTGTAATTATTATTAGCTTGGTATTCGCTATAGGAAAACTAATACAAACCTTGGGTGCATTAGGCGGCGCCGACGGCGTCTTGACCACGGTAGAGGAAGAATTCGACGGTATTCCAAGAACAGCCATAGCTGCTGGATCCTGCGGTCGTGGCATTGCACGAGGAACAGTGGGTGGCATCTTACTAGGCCCCTCTTTTGCAACCTAAAGATTTTCCGATTAGCGATAGATTATAAGTAATTGACACATCTTTAGCTCACCCTCTTAAACGATTTCCCTGCATCGGGATCCTCTCTGTGTCGTTTAAGGCCAGTTTCGTGAATGACAGGACGTTCTGACGTTGATCTTGGAACGATGGCTGGCTCACCGCGTTCATCGAGGCCACCAAAGCCCGAAGGTGTGGAGTGTATACCGCGATTCCGCTCAATTAGCGTGTAGGTTTCTGGTAGCTGGGGCGTTTTGAATTTGTTTGATAGTGCTGTTGGCTTCATGGGAGGCGCATCTTCCATTATCACATCCTCAACGTTAGGCCCACTTAAAGGTGAAGAGGACGATCCCTTGTACAGCCCTGTCGTGGCACCAAGACCCTGCGTGTTCTGGGGTAGGGATAATGATGATGATGATGTAGCCAGTTGCACCGAGAGGTTGGCATTTGGAGGTAATCTAGCGCCGGGCTTTTGTAGCATACCTAGAACGTTTCCGGCACTGTAGCGGTTTCGGGCCTTAGAGTCCTCGATCAACTTGTTCCAGAACTCTCCCTGAACGAGGGCTCGGGAATCACCCAGGATCCAAAGCGACGACTTCGCACGTGTTAAGCCAACATTCATACGCCTGATATCCGTCATAAAACCAATACCACCTGTGGGACTGGCACGAACGCAAGAAAAGATGATGATTTCGCATTCTCGACCTTGAAATGCATCTGTAGTGTTGAACTCGATATATTCGGTAATTTTGTCTCCGTATCGACGGGCGAACCTATCACGAAGTTCGTAAAGCTGTGCTTTGTACGGCGTGATGATACCGATCTTACCCTTAAGATCTACCTGTGGGTAATCAAGGGTGAATCTTTCATAAAGTTGCATTGCAACTTTCAGTTCTTCCAAATTAATTAGTGACTGACCGCGGTGGCCTTTTTCCTGGATACCTTTGACATCAAAGAAGCGATAAGGACCGAGGAGTTCACTTTGATGCCACGGTTGTTGACGAAGCCTGGCCATATCGCCGCCATCTACGAGCCGCCGTTCATAGAATTCCTGGCTTGGAAATAAGCTGATCTCTGGGTGCATACGATATTGAGTATCAAGGAGGTGAACGTCATCAGGGAAGTTTCGCTGCATCCGAACAAAAAGACTCTGGTCATAGCCATAACGGGCCGCAGATTGCGAAAGCACAGTAGGTGGCAACTGTTTCGGATCTCCGACGAGAATGCACTTTGAACACCCGTACTTCAAAGGAATCAGAGCACTGAGCTCAACGCACTGGGCTGCCTCGTCGATAATTACAGTTTCAAATTCCACAGCCAGGTTCTTGAACATCTCATGACCACTGCCGCTTAGGGTAGCACATAGAACCTGAGCCGAGTCGAGTATCTCCTGTTGTATTTGCCGCCGGCGAATTTCGTTCTCTCGGGCAGCGGTATTGCCGCTATCTTTATCAGCATCGATCTTTGCGCCGATCTGGGCTTGGCGCCGTTTGTATTCGTCGATCTTTCGTTGTAACCTGTTAGCTTCCGCGCGATCCCCTCTTCCTCGCGCTGAATCGAGCTGAGGACGGAGGTCAGCGAGCTCCTTCTTAATTTGGCCAGCTTCTTGGTGCATCAGTTCCCTTGAACTGGGACCGCTATTCTCTTTCTCGGTCCCTTCGACGCGAGCTTTAACCAACTCATCCAAGGTAACATCCCGAACTGCTGCATTGATGGCATCACTACGGCCAAGTCGTAGAACGTTAACCTTGTGAAAGGTTCCATTCATAGACTTCACCCCTGCTTTTAGACGTAGAACAAGTTCATCAACAGCCGCATTGCTGGGGGCGCACACTAAAAGTTTTTTGCTGATTCCCTTGGTGCCTGTCGGAGCTAGACCATCAGGACGCTTAATCGCGGTGCCCATCGAAGCAGTAGATGGGGTTCCAGCTAGTAATGCACCAACCATAGCGACGATGGTTTTTGTTTTTCCGGTCCCAGGTGGTCTACTTCACATTAGCTAACAGTAGAGGCCCTTGAGTAAAAAGTATACTTACCCTTGGACAAGTGTGAAGGCATCATTCTCCTTCGCATGCAAAATAGCCCTGGCCTGACCATGATTTAAGTGGTAATTCTTCATCACCTTCTCGACAGCCTCCTCGCTGAAAGAGAGCATTGGAGACGGCTTAGCCTCCAGAATCTCAGGTGCTAAATCATAGTATTGCAAACTCTCCAAAGACGCGTATTCGCGCTCAATTGTTGTCATATTAGTAATCTTGATCGCGTAAAATTCTGCCTGGGGCATTAGAGTCGATAGCATTGGCCCAGCACGGCTACTCAGGCGATATTGAACCTCAAGACTACCGTTCTTGAATTGTATTCGCCAGATTCGAGCAAGGCAATGTACCTCGTCTTTTGCCTCTAAAGGATTAGGTGCATGTGAAAATAAAACGATATCTCCCTCGGAAAGGAATCTATCCTTATTATTTGCGATAGGCATGGCTGTGCTCACTTCGATGAACTTGTCAACATTCATCCGATTTACGACTTTTGTTTCAAATGGCTTTGAAGTTGCCTCGTCCTTGGCAGTTACAAACGATCGCCATGCTTCATTGACCAGTAGCGGAAGAAAGGTTTGTTTATACTGTTGCGGGTCGTTGTACGATTCGGCTACTCGAGAGCATGTTATTCCGTTAGGAGGGTCGCTTCCTTCATGAAAGATGTCCCACTCGAGGATAGCTTGATGCAATACGTCCATGGGAGGAATGAGCCGAGCTCGCATGTCCTTTGCAGATCGTTGCAACTTCATCTTCTTTACTGGTCCCCGAGGATTTAGCTTCATTGACTGTATGCCGTTCTGCGCGTCGTTATTATTCTTGGGAGCAGTTCCCGTACGCTTCAGAAATTCAGCATCATCATCAGAATCATCCTCATCTTCAGAAGATGAGTTTACCATAATTTCACTCTTCTGAGCTGGGGCAAAGTCTTTGCCTTGAATACCTGAAAGCCCCTGAAGACCAGAACCTTCACCAGCGACAGTCTGCTTTGGGGCCCGAAGAGCTTTGGCTCTGGCAATGGCCTCCGCATCACGTTTACGCCTTTCTTCGGCTTCTTTAGCCCGTTTCTCTCGGATCGACGGAATAGAAGCTACCGCAGGGGCCTTAGGGAGACTGTTTGGAAGGCTTTTTGGAAGGCCCTTTGGGAGACTTTTTGGAGCACTCTTTGGGGTAGCTTGCCGAGCCTTCATCTGTTCGAGAATAGACCGATTCTTCTCAGAGGAAGATGCCTTCAGTAACTCAATCATCTCATCTTTACTGGATTTGAGAATTGGTTGCGCTGGTAATGAAGCGCTTGGAATTTCACTACCGGTCTTGGACCATGCATCGAGTTTGGTTTGCTTTTTGGGACCTTCAACTTTCCTAATAGAGAGAATTTCGATATCATCCTTGACATCCTCTTCGCCGAGAGCTTTGATTAACTCAGCACGCTGTCTGTCATTCATGTTTGTCATCGTTCGGTAGCGGTTATTTTCAGTCCTGATACAGGTATCCTTTATATACGCCAATGGGCCCCTGGGGACTTCCATGCCAAATTCACGGAGCCGTTTGAGAAGCTTGCCTAAGACATTGACAGTAAGTCCAACAAGGTAAAGGTCCTTGAGCCGAAGCATCTTGCAGAGACCCATGCAATGAATACGTGGCTTTTCCAATATGTCTCTCATCGATTTGCTCGAGGCATCGCCGTCGACATTTGTGGTAGTATGGGCGGATCTGGAACTTAATGCTGAGGCCAACAGCCCGTCTTGAGCAAGCAGGGCCTCTGCATACTCCATGACTTCTCGGCAAAATTCCTTCATCGTTTCCGTGTCCACCTTCCGGCTCCAAGCCTCTGTCTGGTTCAAGGCATTCTCCGAGAATAGCCACTGGGAGCTCCACCAATTGCCTAGTACATCTTGTTCGCCTATTGTTAAGTCCCTGGACCTTAGAATTCCTGAGGTCGGGTTGGAAAGACTATCGAGAATCTCCCTTGAATAACGAAGTATGTTGCGTTGCGGAGACCAGAGAGACTTTTTCAATGTAATATCGCTCACAGCTCTAGTATACGCCGATAATACGGGGATAAAATACATCCCCAGAAGCTTAAGAACAGCATCTGAACGTTGCCTGTTTTCGCCCGTGATCGCCTTGATGAATGATGCTCCAGCCTGGTTGACAGGCTCCTCGCCATGTATGAGTGCGGCAACGATGGGGTACATAGTGGTAGGTTCCAAGCATAGCTGTCCTATAGCAATCTTGTCAAAGTCTTCCAACCGCTCCACTACGCGTCCAATGACCTCTGCAGTCTTCTGGAATTCAAAGTTGAAGTCGATCATAATTTGCGATAATTTTTTATTTTTGGCGGGACGAAAAATTTCCACGGTGATTAATGGCACAAAAGCCAATAACATTGCCTTAGCCAGCTCATAGGCTCCTGGCTGGAGGATCTCTAAGAAGGCCTCCCATAGACCAGCAGAGTCGCGTTTCACCTCCCTCTGGACAAGACTTTCGTTCTCCTGGAGAGCATTACACTCCTCGGCCGTGATCCTTGAGTCAAGTGCCAGAGCAGACTCAATCACAGCTAACGACGCCTTAGACATCGACGCTTGCTGCGGGTTCGAAGCCGGGAGCTCTGCAAGTTGAACGATAAGATCCTTAGACCTCAGTGTGAGGTTTAGTAGCGCATTAGTATGAATCGTAGACGAACCGGCGTGAAGCCTATATTTGGGGGACACAAATCCAGCCAGTGAGGAGGAAAGTGCTTCTGTTGCGCCACGATAACATGCAAATTTGCCTTCTTCAGACATATTTAGATCTTTAGCGAAGTCGCCAAGAAGATGATGGACCAACTTGTCACAAACATCCGTCTTCTGATTTGGAGAGATCGAGTTTATTAATGGTTTTACCCAAGAGATAGCCGCAGGCCCGTCAGGAGTCATATCGTGCTCGCCAGACTGCAAGAGTAACGGCCGGAAGGCAGGACTTCTAATGATCTGCTCGAGAAGAGAAGGCGGTGACCATTGGCTATACGCATCCCAAAAAGCTTTTGGAGACTTGTGTATGAGTCCGCAGAACGCTTTGAGAGCAGCCTTCAAAACAGCGGCAGATTGGAGCTGCGGCATCTGGGATATCATTAGCTCATAGATGCTTGGCTTCACGGTCATCCCTCGCAAGCATTCCATAACAATATTCTCGTCCAAAGCGTCGAGAATGTATAGGAACCCTTGCCAGGTGCGCTGAAGGGTGCTGTCGTCAGTGCTTTTGCTGTTGGCCTTGAGGATGGCGTCTGTGAGGCTGTCGTTTATGGCCCAATCAAAGTCCGACTTGGTGATTAATGGTTTCCGTTCGAAGGTCTGGACCGCGAAGTCTCTACGAGTCTGATCCTCGTCGAAGAGGAAAATTGTGGTGGTGGGGAGGACCTCGTATAACTTCAATGGTTTTCGCTGCTGAATCGTCGTGAAAACGAAATTGAAGTGTTTACGATTTGCCGGCACACTCAGATAGGCTATGCAGCACAGCGACTCGTAGATGGAAACCAAGAGGTCGGCCTTCCCTTCTTTAATGAAAGTGCTCTGGGTGACATTACTGTCGCGCGCGAGTATGAAGTCTTCTGCAGCTTGGAGGCCCTGCGTAATTCGATCGAAATCGAACTGGTTTAGACGGCTCCTCATCTCCTCTATCACAGAATCTTCGTAAATGCTTGGCTTTCAGTTAGCATAATATAGCAACATGATCACCAGAGCAGCTAGGGCTTACGGGGTTATGTCCTTGAGAAACGCGCCGCGACCCTTGTGCCAGTTGCGCACGCAGCTCGCGCACGTCGTGAGGAAGGCATCGCAACGAGAATCGAAATCGGGACGATGGGGACCAGCAGCTTCTCTCGAAAGGCCCAGGATTAATGAGCAGTTGTACATCAAGTCCATTCTCTCCTGGCCAGCTTCGATCCTCTGCTGCTTCTCGTCGGGGCTGATGTTGGAAACGGCATCGGGATCCTCGTAGATTTCCTCGTCATCGACCGAAACTCTGGGGCAGAAGAGATGAAGATGTGGCGGGATGTCTCGCAGTTTCGCAAAGCCTGCATCTAGCACATTGTGTACACCGGCCATAATGTCTCTGTATGGGCATGTCGGTAGGTAGGTAGACGAGGGAGGGAAACAGAAGGTAGAGAGGGCTAGATATGATCAAGCTTCGGCGACCAACTGGCCCTCCTTGGTATGACGTCGCCTGTGGGCAAAATCCAGTTGCGTGGGTAAACGAGGGAAGGCGTTCGAAGGTAGGTAGGAAGCAATTAATTGTCGTAAAGGTTCTTCGAATTGAAACTTTGGGTGGAGGAACCGTGGAAGATGCGAGAGTAATAGTCTAAAATAAGAATCTAAGGAAAGAAGTCAGCCTCAGACTCTAAATGACGAAGACGGCTACAAAGATCTCTGCACGCTCTGAAGATCGGTAATAGGAGTGCGACTAGACCCACGAAAGAGAGACAGATAGACAGACAGACAGACAAGCAGGCAGGCAGGCAGACTTAGGAACGATATTGAAGTCTACCATGCGCTTTCACAACAAACTTACAGGATTGAAGAAGAGCTATAAAAAAGAACTGCTGCAGCCAGGTAATATTAAAGCCATACATAAAACAAAGGGTACATGTATTGTTTCCATCGAGCACCTGGTATAGGATTCCCTACAGACCAGGATGTAGATCTGCGTAGCACCCCCTTCAGACGCCGAAGTTGATATGTGCAGAATTGGTTGTTGTTCGTAGGAGATGGAATTGGCTGCGACGTCCCAGCAACAAGCGTGCATTGAGTCGTGACATAGACCCACGTTAAAGTGCGTGCAGCTGTCGGGCTGGCTTTGCCAACTGCTCCTCTCCAAACCTACGTTCACAAGTACCTAATTAAGTACTTAAGTACTTACTACATACCTCCGGGTTGCATGAATGACAGTAGGTATATACACTACCTACCTAACCTATCTATGCAAATGCATCTATGTTACCAGCTACGCAGTTCTACGACCATAGCATTAATCTTTGTAGACTGACTGTATCACCTCGCTGCATTGGAACTTATATACCTCTTAAGATACTAGTAGAAGGAGGTGCTTGTCCCAATATAGACTAGGCTAGCTATATAGCTAAAACTACGCATAAGCTAGATAAATTGTCCATTTTCCCATTTACTTGTTCAAGCAACTCTTCTGCGTACATTACGCCATAGGAAGTAGATTGAACGCAAAGCTTCCATTGAACTTCCTTAGTGCTTGTTACTAGCTCTGCAGTCCAGAGCCAGCCAAATTGATGTACCATCACCTCAACATACTAGACTTCAGTCGAACTCCTCATCATCGAAAATGGCCTCGTCGATCTCTGAAAGCTCTGATTCTGACCCGTCCTCCTGAAAACTGGCTTCTGTACTGTCGGTTTTATTCTTCTTCTGGGTCTTCTTCTGAACTTTCGTCATTCTTTTGCCACGGACAAGCAGGTGCTCGATGGGACAAACAACCTCCTCCCATTCTTTGGTACCCTCTACGGTAGACATCTTGCATCGGCCGCATTGCTTTCCGTGGTGAATGAACAGTTGATGCAATCCGTACTTGAGGTGGTCGGGACAACGGACTTCCAGATGGCTGAATGTGTCGTTCTCATCCGCTTTAGCAGGAGCCCAACCCAGCCATTTGGAGAATCTGTGAACATGTGTGTCAACCGCAAAGCATGGTCGTTGAAGGCAGAAGAGGATGACGCAAGCCGCTGTTTTCACCCCGATTCCAGGGAACTTTGTGAACTGTTTCATTGCCTCATCAACTGGTAACCCGTGCAGATGATCGAGTGAGAGGATGTTCCGGTCCGTCTTCAAAATTTCCATGTCCTTCTGGCTTTGGGTCTTCTCTGACGCCCCATAGACATTAGCAGGTACACCAGTCGCTTTCTCGGCCTGGTATGCCTCGCGTCGATCAATGTTGTCTTGATAAACCATATCAAGGATGCCTTTGATGGCCATGGACTTTCTGTTGGCTAGTCCACCTATGCGAATGGTATCTTCTAGCTCCTCGATAGTAGACAACCGAATCTTATTCCAGTTAATGGATCCCTTTGCCAGCTCATCATCAATAGCACCGTATTTTTTAACAATAGCTTTCATCATGTTGTCTGCACCATCAAATGTTACAGCGCCGCTCAGGAGGGTCCTCAGAAGAGCGTCTAGGACAGAGGGGACCTCTCCGCAGCCCGCGACTTCAAGTGAGGGAGCCGGGATTGTGGCTGGTTGTTTTACATCGCCGTGCTTGTCTGCTAGAAGCCGATATACCTCTTCACATTGGACGGCACTAGGTGCCTGCCAGTCAGGGAAGGGACTCCTTCCTGGAGTTAGTCCGTATGGATTGTCCTTCGTCTTACGGGGAACCCGCTTGGGTTTTTCTGGCAGGTCTCCGGAATGAACAGCGTCATCTTTTACTTTCACTTTCTTGAACGTCACCTTGGCTCTCTTTGGTGGCGCCTCTTGCTCTGCGTCGTCTTTTTTGACCTTAGCTTGTGCACGTATGCGTTTTGACCGCCTCAATGTGGTCGCCTGATTTAGACTTTCGGTCTCTTCCTTTATCTCCTGGATCACGCATTTGGGTTCTTGTGGTGCAGTGGTGTGTGAGGGAACCTGGTTTGCATCCTTTAACATGCCGGCAGTGTGCTTGTTAAGCTGCGGCTCACTGACAGAGCTAACGTCCACGATGAGAGTGTCATTTGTCTCTTGATTAGGATTCTCCTGCTCGAGCTGGGGATCAACGTCATGTTTGTCGATATTCCTCGGTCCCAAAGTTTCTTGTACGCTCGTTACTTGGCTTGTCGGTTGACTTGTGGAAGTAGGTAGGACACCCATCCCATGTGGGAGGATATCCCATTGACCTTGAACAGGCACAGCATTGCGCTTGACTTTTATTCTTCGTCTTGGCATGTTACCCTACACGATAGCCAAGGCCAACAACAGGGCCGCTATCAATTACAACTTGACTGACCAGTAACTTCTCAACTATAAAGGGCTGTAAGAAACAGTAAAAGTAATTTAGGGCCTAATTGATGACTAATGGTGAGTACTTAGCAAGTTGATAAACCAGCCCTTATTCTGCCAAGGTAGATGGCGATGTATGACAGGGTGACAAAACTCACGTTTGCTGATTTGTTTTGGCCGGCCGCAATGAAGACAATGTGTGATTCGGTGGGTGGCAGCAGTAAAGTATGAACGGAGGAGGAAGGTAAAGCGAGGCCAGCAGGTTCCTCTCTGATAGTGTGGGGCTGGATGATGGCAACTGCCTTGGTGATAACAAGACCAGAAAGCGGCTGGAAGTCAGTTCCTCCACACGAGCTTTAGACGCAGGAGCCTACCTGGTCCCTGACATTAAGGCGGGGTAGCGTTAAAGGGGGAACTGCACTTGTATGAGCAAGGCCGTTCAGTAGGTGAGTAGGTAGCTGGATGAATAAACAAATGAATGGGAGCTGGGATATGATGACTGCACCACCTAGACCTAGTAGACCTAGTATCCTAACTTTGCTGGGGAATAATGTGATTAAGGCAGAGAAAGGGATTGATTCTAGCTCTTGGTGAGGGAGTCCTAAGGTAGGTGACGAAGTGTGCAGCTAGGGGCATATAACATAAACGGAATAATCTTTAAACGTTGATTTATGTGTCAGTGATTAATCATGTATATGGCCCTTGACTTGGGATGAGGTCGAGATAAACGTAATGAGTTATGCTGAGCGCATATGATGCGCAACTCTTGAGAAGGGAGAAGCAAGTAGCTAGAGAACCGAACTTTCTTGGGCTGTGCTTGGTACCGAACTCATGTCTAGCTCCAAATTGGCGATGATATGAGGAGATTAAGATCGTGAACTTGAAATTTGAGCCGCGAATGCCTTAATAAACAAAGAATCAAATAATAAAAGATTAGCGAGGAGATGACCAGAGGCATTTGCGTCCGTAGTTAGCTAGGGCCATCTTCCACTGTGGCAATCAAATAGTGAATGTATTACAAAAAGCAGGGTAATATAAAAGGTAATACAATACAAGGAGTGCATTAACTATGAACAGAATTACCTATACCCCGATTTCTCAAAGATTTAAGCTATAAATATTATTTTCCCTCCCTAGGTCTGTCTATCTGTGGGAAAGTCCTGGCGCTTCGCTTTGGCACATTAGGTGAATATTCGTCTCTTTATTTAGCTTCCCACCTACGTGTACTAATGTTAACCACTATGTTGTAAAGCTTTCAACCTTTTAGCTGTATAGTAACATTATATTGCTGGTAATTAATTGTTAGCTTAACGTAATCCGTAAGTGATTGCATTACTTTTTAGTACATTATCAGTGGGCACAAGACTCTAAACGGTGACCTGGAAGAAGACACCAATTGTCTTAAATCACTGTCATGAGGAACTGTAGGCGTTATGGGAGGATCCTATTATCGACGAAGATATTATCCGGGAGTCTTTTGGAAGCGAGACCCCATCCGAACTCGACACTGAGAGAGCCTTTCATATTTCCCCTGCTAAGCTTGGTAGAAATGAATAATAGTACGGCTTCAACATGTAGCGTGTTAACGCCAACTTCCGATTTAGCAAAGACAGTGTCTTGGAGAAGTGAATGACCAAACAACTCGGACGACCATTCGAACTGTTATGTGAATATCGGCTCGACTATCTAGCCCGATATTCGTATCACGCTTTAGGAGAACAGTCTTGCCCCCAACTAGGACAAATTCCGTTGTGGCAGGTTGGGCAAACCTGACTGTATCGATTTTCAGACCATCGAGAACTGGTGGTCGAATTGTCGGCAATACCACGGCCAATGTTGTTCGCAGACTCAATCACACGCTGTTCTCCCTCCATCATCAGCCGAAGTACGTGTAGGTTTCCAGGTGATTGATGATAGTAACTACGTTGCACTCAGCTACGTATGGGGAAAACCGAAGCCGGGACGCACATTCGCCGGATCTTCCTTGATCCACTGCCAGCTAACCTCTCTCAGGCTCAAACTTTAACACTGAACATGTAAGAAATCCCTAGGATCATCCGGTACGCCATCGATGTCGTTGAGTTGCTTGACGAGCACTATCTATGGGTTGATGCGCTATGCATTCTCCAAGATGATGCCAGAAAAAAAAAGCAGATGATTAGTATCATGGACAGGATCTATCCTCAGGCTATCCTCACTATCATCGCTGCAGATAGCGACAACTCCAACTCGGTTCTCGGGGGGCTACAACCGAGATCGCGAAACTTCGAATAAGTGGTGGGTACGATATGCGATCAGTTCTCAACGCCTCGACTTGGACAAGCCGTGCATAGACATATCAAGAAGAGCACTTCTCGAAGTTCAAGCTGATCTTTGTAGGAGATCGTGTGTTCCATCAATGCCTAAGCGCTGTGGGGTGGTCCAAAGACGTGACACAGTATGTTCACGCCGACAGGAAACCCCAGATAAAATTCAACATCAACTATGCCAGCGAGTGGCCTTTTGACGCGGGTTCGAACTATATCACCCATGTCAAATAATACACTACGCGACAACTCAGCTTCCCTGATGGCATCCTCAACACCTTTACTGTGATCATCCAAGAGTATTCCCAAACCTCCCACACCGAATTCTACTGGTGTTTGCCGAAGCGTGACTTTGCGAGTGCTCTGCTATGGAGAGATAATTGGCATAGACTCAGAACTTATAAGCCGCATTTATTGAAGAGCGATGAACCGGGACTTCAACGCCGCCATTCGAGTAGCGACACAACTCCCAGGTGCCCCTCGTGGTCGTGGGCTAGATGAGATTTTTTGTTTATAGTCTTTAGCAAGCTCCAACTAACGTAGTTCAACTTCATTAAGTTTTAGAAGGTACTTAAGTGCAAGACATCAGCTTTCAACTTCAATTACACCGATTCAAAGCATTCTGAGCTGCTACATCTAGTCCTTATGACCGCCAGATTAGTAGTTGGGTCGGTGCAGAACAGCGAATCCCTGAATCTAAATGGTAATGTAGGAGGAGGTCTTCCCATAGAAGCTACAAGGCGCGGGCGGGCCTAAAAATGCTGTGAAAGTTATTAGCTACTAACGCATTTACCTCCGTACTAAGGTACCTTCTTACCCTAGCTGTCTATCCATCTTCACTACAGCTAAAGATTGGCTAATAAGCTACACTACATATTCTCCATCAAACCTTCATCGTGATCATCACGTGTTCTTCACCCGTCCCTTCTGCCCTAAAGCCTGACGTCTCTGCGAAAACATGTACGTGTATAGAAAATAACTCGCTGTAAACCCCAATCAGCTCCTATTACCTCACAATCATACACAATCACAGCTGAGATAGGGAACACTTACCTGGTATATAACTCAGTAACCCCACGAATAGATAACCCCTGTAGAACGGGCCAATACCACGAGCTTCAACAAGACTGAGGTAGACAAGCGAGGCTTCGCTCACGAAGCCTATGGGGTACAGGACTATGAAAGCGGAATACCTATAATACACTCTCATCAGTCCAGCACCAAATTCCCAATAAGCATAACAGTAACACAAATGCCCAAATATTAGCGACGGGGGAGGAAACGAGGGGAAGTGGCGCGCAAGTAAAGTAGCTAAAACAAACGAATTGAAAAAAAGACAGCAAAGCACAAACCTCAACCACCTCAACCACCCCGGTGCGCTCCCCCAAACCAGCATAACGACGAACAGCGAATACCGCAAGACGTCCGAGCAACCCCACACCAGCAGACACGAGCGAAACGCGACGGGTCCGTACCCGTACCCATCCCCGTAGCCGAAGACGACGAGATCGGGGAAGCGGCGCATGACGGTCCAGACGACGAGGTTGCGCCCGCCGATCTGCACCGCTGCGGCGCCGGGCGATGCGCGCACGAGGCCTAGCGCGGCATGCAGGATCTCGAGGGCCGCGGCGCTCTGCACGGCTGTTACCAGAGCGAGGTTTGTCGCAGCGGCGGCCTCGGCCTCAGCGTCGCCCGTCGTCGGCGTGGGCGCGACGAAGTGGGAGAGGAGGCGGGCTGTGAGATATGTCCATGATAGGAGGGAGAGGGTGTTGTAGAGGAGGAGGTAATGGCGTGACATGGCTGACTTTTCTGATAGTTTTCGGGAAGATTACTTTACTGCATCCACGGGGCCTTTATATGTGCGGGTTCATTTGATTGATTTCGTAAGTGGGTGGTTTGGTAGGTATCGTGAAGTTTGATGTTGGAGTTGATGCTGAGGTGCTACACTAGTTTAGTGCCTTCTTAAGTACTTATTTATGTAGGCACCTACTTAGATAAGAGGGGAACGAACACCCATCGCCTAGTTGTATAGATGACCCGCAATCGTACCCTATGTACACACGACAAATTAGCTAGTTCGAAATATGAAAGAGGGGGAGGGAAAATATATTTAATAACATAGCGCTCGTGGTGCTTCACTAGGTCTTGAGGATTAAGTTGGTTGTCATTCTCTAACGGGTGACCAAAGTCGAAAGTTGAAACGATGTGTTTGAGATAGATTAATGATTGCTAGTAAGATGAGAGCTCAGAAGAAGCGCGTTCAGTCTGAGTTTAGGTATCATCGTTTGTGCAGAACCAGAAGCATCTAATCGTACACCGTGTCAAGTCATTAGAATATACTGCACTGAACTTGTCACCACCAGATGCGAGTAATGGAAGGGGCTGACAGAGTACAAGTTTTTTATATTCGGATATTCACTATAATCCTCTTTATTCTCCTAACACTCTCAATGCCGAAGCTAATGTATGCGAGTTTGTGTCCGCTGTGATGGCGCGTGACATCTAACTTTCAAAGGCCATAAGAGAATAAATCCTAACTTGTTCGCTAAAATTGTCGTCTTCCCATGACGACCGGTCAAACCCTTGACATCTTCTTGCGAGTGCTAGTATCTTCATGTTGAGGTCGTACCCTTCATTTCTGATTTGATTGCTGAGTTCGCGGCTGTTCTTTGACCGACTCCTCGCCTAGAACCTTACTCGCCGCCATAAACCTATAACCGTGTTAGATGATACTCCTTCACCTCTGCAACGAATTTCAGTGGTATGGGCTCATTTGCAATCTCTCTACGGATGATAGATAAGGTCCGCGAAAAGGTAACTACCCTTACAACTTTCATCCGTCTAGAAACTAAGATACGAGAAAACGAAGCAAGCTGAAAATAAGGGCGATACTCACATTCCACCATGCCAGCTACCCAGTCCCCTCATAGCTCCTGCCTGTACGCTTGTCATGCGCAACAAGTTTTCTGTGTCTGATAGGTTGGCGGAAAGTTGTGCTAGTTGCGAGTGTAGGTGTGTCTATTTTCATTTAGAATGGTCAGATAAGCACACTCTCCGAGGCATTGAAACCCAGCAACATGATGTCAAATACAGAAGAAGGACAAGACGAGGGTGCCAGATTGCTTTCACGTAGCAACAAGACGCCTTTCTTCCATAAGTCAATTTGGTTTTATGACCTTTGACTTTACGGCACACTAGCTATCAAGCCTTGGTTCGACTTGACTTAGCTAGAATTATGGCAGAAGGAAATTCATAAATTACTGATGAAAAGAATGAAGAAGCGACTGCATAGTCATGAAAACCACACTGAAGGTGATAGGGCGAGGGGTAATATCGCCAATAAAGTAACTCACCAATTGCCTCGCCTTAACCACGCCTCCAGACGCCTGCGGCGCCATGGAAGGCCTCGTCGTACCCCCGCTGCCGCCCATGGCGAGCGTGCGATCCGTGTTGCCGCCTCGACTGGCCATATCAGCCCTTATCGTCACTTTTCGTCCCCTATCAGTCTTTAGTTCTGCGTGTTCGGCGAGAAGTCCCGCAGATTGGATGCCGACCGACCGAGCGAGAATACAGCAGGGAGATCGGAACCACGCTTGCTGCAGCGGAAATTAGGTAAACAGACCCCAAATGGACTCGAAAGAGAGAGGGCGGAGTATAATTCGTCGGGAAATCCAGGGCCCTGGTGATATTTGATGTCGTGCCAAGCGAGTATGTATGTAGGCGTCCGTCGGGTGTCGAGCTCTATCTCTCTCTCTCTCTCTCTCTCTCTCAGAAGTAAAGGCCCTAGACACGTTCCTCCCGAGATCCCCCTCCCTGGCCGTACGCTCGGCGCTGTCGACACAGCCCCCTAAAATCTCCTCGTAATGTGATAAAAGAGCTGCGGGGAGGGCGTGTGATATGCGCAAGCTCCCCTCGCGGTTTTTCGGTGCCGATTACGCGGATTTTTGCTTCAATGCAACGCAGCCAAGACCTCAGCCCTAATTACACAGGCTGCCCTCCGCTCTGTCTGCTTTCTCTCGTGTAATACGTGGCGTTGGCCTCTCAATCACCCCGGGGAGCTGCACTGCAGGGTTCTGCGGTACGAGATGAAGCCGCTCGTTATCGCGACGCGTCGTGGTCTTCAGCACCTCGGCGTCGTAAGCAAAGAAGGCCTTTACTTAGTGGGAGCTGAAGGTGCGTCTTGTTGTATCACAACAGACGGCTAGCAGTGCGAAATGTCACTCTCCGTAAGTACTGGGGCTAATAGGCCGGAAAATCGTCAGGAATGGAGATCTAAAAGATAAACATCCATAAGGCTAGGTTACGACGCTTGAGACGACTCATGAAGGGGATTGTGTGGGGAGGATGCTTCACGTCGTGCCATACAATCAATATCTCAATGTTGCAGTAATAAGTTTGCTGGTACTGTGGAGGTTCCTTTTTCATAGGTAGGTACCCACCTATAGTGCTTGCATAGGCGTATGCCCGCCCCACAGTACTGAGACGTAGGCCTATAAGAAAATCCAACAAGCTAACTGGATCATTAATATAAAAGCAAAAACTACGAGTCTACCGCTTCTTGACACTATCACGTAGTACATATTTCAACAAATTAATCAACTATTGAAGCCTGAGCAACATGCACATATGTAACCGACATACCTACTATATATTAAAGGGTCGCGGTAATGGGCAACCACGAAAATATACTGGTAGAATGTTCTCTGCCGAAAGCGATTAGTCGAAGTGACATAGGCACACACTCATATTTTCATTGGGTTGGCACAAGGTATCCTTTTTCATCATCGCGATTATAGCCTTGTATCCTTTAGTCTCGCGAACTATGTTTTCCCATCTGAAGTGCTCACACACCGTCAGCTCGGTCTGCTCTCTTATACGCTCTTTCACGTATATGCGGCATTCTTCCGACTCATTGTCGATTTCTCGTCCTCTCTCGGCAAGGGCGCTTGCTCCGGTTAGTGTTGCAGATTGGGGTGCCGGGCCCTCTGGCCATGTTCAACAGCATTCAAATGATATTAAGTCCACCCGACACATGCAAAAGGGCAATGAAAATGGTACTCCTCCAATAGGCAAGCTTCATCATTAATATACCAGAATTATTTTTTCTTCCTCACTCGGCCCCCATTTGCGAGTGTGCCAGATAAGATCAACAACCTGTAGCTAGAGCTGTCACCCCCCAGTCTCTGGCAAGCAATCCAGGTCTGTTTCGTAATCGTGTAATGTTTTTTCAACGCTTAGGCTGGTAACCCACAGCCATTCGATGAGATTTAAATCAGACATGCTGTGAAACTGCTCGGACAAGGACCAGCTTTTGAGACATCGTCCGGTACCCTTGCTGACTTATACACATCCCTTGGGCGCCCTCCCGTCTTCCGGGTCGTCCATCGTTACACTCCTTTGCCATGCTGCGAACGGTGCGCGTATATAGCGCCAACCAGTCTTGCAAGGGATGTGCTTGAGAACAATGGGCCTGGGTTAGTATTCCAGGCCCAGCACTGCAACATAAAATGGAACTTCTCTCTAGAAAGGTGACACAAAGGAAAATCAAGTATATGCGTTTCGAATGAATAGGAGAGCCCGCATCCCAATGCAATATTACCAGAAATAAATAACCACTGTCTCGTCGTATCAAAATGCCTATGTACGTGACTCCCTTCGACCGAATAAAATTAATGTGTGCGTCATAAAAGTAGTAATCCAAACTGAATCCCTCTAAGCTGGTATGAATGCGCCGTCGTCCGAATGACTCAAAGTTCGAAATCGTTGTGACTTTAGAACAGCCACGGCCAGCGGCCGGATCCTGGTCCACTACCTCAATAGCGGCTCTGTAGCGACTTCAATATGCGTCCCCCAGAATATTCGGGTCATTATCGAGTCCCCAAAGGAGGTCGTGGTCCTAGGCTACTCTGGCTACTATGCGCCGAAGGCTCTGAGCCTAGATTTGTCGAATCACCACTCCCCGCGCTGGCACTCGCACTGCCGGTCAGACTTCGTATGGGTTTAACGTTGGGTGGTTGGAGAGTGCTCACCCCGACTCGTTGTTCAACCTGTTGTGGTGCTACCATATTTCCATGGCCAGGTGGGTATCGAGGAACAGGCTGCTGCATCCCATTAGGAGGAGATGGGCGCCCGTTTCCACCGCGCATGGAAGGCGTGTATGGATTTCCTGGCGACTGACTAACGCGTCGGGGATATGCACCATTCATGCCGGGCCCGTTCTGGAAGTCCTGTAGATGTGAGGTTGTCAAAGAATTTGACCTTGACCCTGCGTGGATTTGGCCCCGGTCGACATTACCGTACCGGTTCGACGAATAACCCATTAAAGGATCATCAAGGATATTCTCATGGAGACTGGGAATGGAATTCATGATTTGACTGGAGCGGTTCCTCCCAAAACTAGGCCGGAAACGGTTACCCCGAGATGACATGCCATTTTCACGACCATTGAGGTGGTTTGATCGGATGTCACCCTGGTTTGGAGGCGGTTTCGAACGATTCTTCCTAGATGTGACGCTCATCATATCAAAGTTATCAGGGTCAATCATAGGAGCCATAGGACCGGCACTAGTGTCGAAATAGTCGTCGTCCTCGTCTTCATCGTCGTACATGCCGGCACCATTTCGCATGGGAGGAGCACGTCTCCGTGGTCCTGGTGCTGGTCCCGGTCCCCCTTGTCCACCTCGCCGCATGCGCATCTCTTGCTCCTTGAGCTCCAATTCGCGCTGACGCAACTGGAACTCTCTCTCCCTCAGTGTGACGTCTGAAATCTCGCCGGGGTAGCCCCCGCCATTGGCTCCATCTGCATCATCATAGACCACCAGATGACTGAATTCTCCCAAGTCGTTATCTTCGAAGGACCCACGTCTTGAGGGTTGTCGAGGGGGATGGTAGCCATTAGGTGCACCGTTCATCGAAGGGCGTTGTCCATTTGGAGGGCCACCATTTGCGGGAAGGCGGCGCATGCTAGGCGGCGGTCCAAAATTCGACGATGTCCTCGGTCGGGGCCGAGGCATCCCATTTCCATTAGGCATAGGACGTGGAGGGCCTCCCGATGATATACGAGGCATCGGAGATGATGACGATGGCGAGACAGGTGCCGGAGGAAGCCCATTAATCTCTTTCGGCCTAGTTTGGTTCACAGTGTTTATGTTGTGGAAGATTGCGTACAGAGTCTCGATGCGAGGCAGTTTCAAGCCAAGTTTCTGTGCCAGTTTGATAGGAGAGCCAAGAAACGTTTCCACTTCCATCGGCCTCCTAGCAATGTAGTCTTGCCACATAATACTAGTTGTCTCGGAAGGTTGACTTAGATCTTTAATCGTTCTGTCCTTAAAGTCGGCACTAAGTGTACATCCCTCGGCATCTGCAAGGGTTATCAGTTCGTCAATAACATCGGTGACCATCTGTCGAACACCGGGCTTTTCTAAAAGCGTGGCATGTGATGGGGTTTCGAAGATAACGCTAGCAGGATGAAATGCGATAGGCCTACAAAGTCAGCGGGTGAACGGTTGAAGTAGTTGATCACCGAACTTACCCAATTACTCGTTCAAACTGTTGCTGCCGGATGTTTTTCGAAACTTTGCAATCTACCTGTCCTGTACATAGGGTCATTGCAAGGGCTTGAGCCATATCCTCTTGAATAGCTAAAGGAATATTCTTGTTTTTGTTTGCTGGCCCAACCCAAATCTCCGTCGAGCCACTGTGCTCAAACTCGCTTGTTCCTAATTGGGAAATCTCGGCGTTGGAAACGAGAGATAACACAACATTTGTTGGAAACCTTTCCTCAATGGTGGCTTCTACACCAAGAGTATGAGTAGTATTAACTAAAATGCAGGTGTGCTGGGGTGTAACGACAGAATCGATAACAGCGGCGATATCGTAAATGTCAGGAAGCGCCTTTATGCAGACAATGACGTAATCATATGCGCCACCTTTGTTCTGTGCGGCTTCTTCTGGTGTCCTGACCACTATATATGGCGTGAAATTCGTTAGACGATGATTCTCTAGTTACGAGGATTAGTGAGAAAAGCGTACCATGTCGCGGTTTAAACCGCTCATTGCCAAATGTCGCCGACCTAATCACGAGTTAAAACCGATTTTGGATAGGGGAAGCAGTTAAGACTCACTTGAAAGATATGCCATATTGATAGACGCTCTCGAAGCCCGATTTCCATACAAGCGTCACATCGCAGGCATTCGTAGCCTGTAATCTCCAGGATAGAAAAGCAGAAACAGCATTACCTCCCACTGAACATACTTGCATTAGCTCTAAATCATCCATGACAGCTCTTCACGCGACGAGCGTATTTCAATGGTACGGGGTCGTCAAGCCCGCCCCAAAGTTGGATAGGGTAAACGAGTGTGTGATGGGGGGGAGTGTATAGGCTAGCCAGACATCGAAACAGGAAGATGCGGACGATTTCAAAGGTAACACTGGAGGGGAAGGCAAGAGGCCTTCTTAAGGGAAATTCAAAACGCAATAGGACAAACGGAGAAAACGTACCAGATAGGATCTTTAGACGGGGCGCCACGGGAGCCATGGCGAGCTACCAAATGAGGACTAGTGGTCAGTGAACGTAGAGATAGTTGTGTTTCGGTGATTTGTGTGGGTGACGACGATACGTCGGAATGGCCACCCTAGTCGAAGTAGAGGCGCTTGTCTGACTGCGTATTCAGCTCCCAGTCGCGACGATGCGGGTGGAACGCCTCCCAGCAATTGCGTTCAGTTCCTGCCAGGCTCTGAAAATCTATCTTCCCAGTCGTCTTAAATTGCAGGCTATCCGCTTTCGGTAGTCGTTGTATTTAGCAGTCGGAAAAAAGCTAGACAGATGCAGGTTTGGATTATCGCCAGGCGTCGCAATGGCCCATTCACAGCGGCCCTTGGAATGTAGGCCGAGCCAGACGTGGTGATTGGGTAGCTGCGAAGACTAGGCTCCGAAAATGGGGTTACACTTAGAAGTAGGTCAAGATATGGTGTCTATGTAGTAGGTATGGGACAACTGCTCTCGATAACAACCTGAACAACGACGACTACTAGAACGACGACAACGACGACGACGACAAAGACGATGAAGACAACGCCACCAACAATGCTTGCACCAACGCCAGCTATTGAAATTGTAACGAGCGGGAGGGAGGCTGCCGAGAGATAGGATCGAGCAAGAGATGGACGAGAAATAAGATCGAGCCAAGCCAAAGAGAGGGAGGAAGCACAAGGTCGAGATAGGTCGCAAGTACAGTACGGGGGCTGTAGGTAGTGCACGTCGGCAGCTTAGTCGGAGATGGTCTACGCAGTAGCTGAGGGAGTCTATGTCGTAAAGGGTGCCGATCGGTATTACGAACTAGTGACGGGGGAGGGTGACGGTCGTGGTCGCCAGGCGCCTCTCGTGTGTAATTGGCAACCAAAAGAGAGCGGACAAAAAATAGAACAGTAACGAATGGACACAACGACTCGATCTGGGGGGGTGCTTGCGGGTCGGGAGTGGTGGAGAGGTGGAAGACAACGGTCGGGTTAACAGCTGGGGGGGACGCTGTGCGATGACTATGGAGGGCGTTGTCTAGCGACGACTCGGGAGGGAGGAGATGGAAGAGGAGGGAGAGAGAGGCATCGATGGGAAGGAGAAAGAAAAGCGCAGGTGCAGCGTTGAGGAGGTAAGGTCGCGTAGGTACTGCACGTTGCGTTCCTTGGATAAAGGTGGGCAGAGAGATCCCTCTGGGATACGTAGATGGTGTAGATACGTAGATACACGACAGGTATGCGTGGGTAGGTATGTACCTAGGTATCTGGAAGAGCCGGAGAACCCAGGCCAAGACAATGATGGGAGGTGAAAAAAAGGCAGTAATGACGGTACCTACATGGGCCATGTACACCAGTATAATTGTAGGTAGGCAGGGATATATAACGTGTCTGTTAAGGTGACACCGAGAGGTACCGGTAGGTACGCGGTAAGTAGGTACGAAAACAGTGTTCAGTAGCAGTGCAAGAAGCTCTACGCTAGGTCCTCTAGTGCCTGACTAGGTATACTGTTCCTAGTGGCATTTTAGGTAGCACACCTCCTATACTACATACATGTACGTGTAGTAGCGATGGCCAGGCACAACAAATTTAATACTATGGGCCGGAACTCTTGGGTTTCCAGTTTCCCTATGGCGACCAAAATTTCTCTTATGAGGCGTCAAATGCTTTCTGTCACAACGGTCTCAGCATAAACAAAACTCTTCATAGCGTAGTCTACGAGAAACCGGGGAATCTCAGAGTCAGGGGGATGCAAAGCCTGCGTCTACGGCCAGGTCTGGCAAATACATTGCGCAGTCCATCTCGAAAATAATTAGCACTGTAACAACACGAGCTCATGTGTGGCCAAGTGGTAGGCATGCCAGGTTCCAAAGAGGTAGGTACCTACTATGTAGCATATGACAGCCCACGGAAAGGGGTGGATAATGTAGGTATCAAATCTATGTATACATAGGTATGCTACTGTACAAATTGTGTCTCTTAATATTTATTTTCTTCTTTGTCCTCTATACTCTGTTGAAGATTTAACCTCGATCCGGCAAGGACTCAACGGTCTTGCCACAGCAGAGGATCTCGGCAAAGCATGACAGCAATATTATTAATGAACGGCAGCCGAACGGTGCACACTACCTAGATACCTACTTACCTACTACATATGTAGTGTAAGCGGTTGTGTTACAGCAAGAAAGCCTCTCTCATATTAATGTAAAATAGCTATGTCCTGTAAGCTGGGCGTGGCATGAGAGCATGCACTACAAAGGCCCAGCAATTAGCAGGATCAAAACGCTGAAACAAGAGGGATTAGAAGCTAAGTCAACACGCGCGAGGCAAGAAGAACTATTAGTCAACATCATGCGATGAGCGAAAAACAGGAAAGGGCGCCATCAAGACGTGTACGCCCACGATTTGGCTGGCATCTATCCTACGCATAGGTAATATGTATTTGCTGTAGTTCAGAGCAGGGAGACTCAATCGGAACAGGGCGATCATGGATCAGGCTGTTCTGCGGGTCGATGCAATGTGGCCTATAGACATACATAAGTACCTACACAGTTGTGCCGCCCTACAGTATGAAGTACGGTTACATTCCCTAGGTACATTAACAAACAGTGTGTCGTGTGCCTGGATTGGATCCTACCGTGCGATATACTGCGTATAGATGTTGTTGAGCTAAATATAAATTCCTTGTTAATAACTACTGTATAAGCAAGTCAGCCGTTTCTGGCCGTTGAAGTACCTAGTGTATGCGTATGCTTGCAGGCATCTTAAGTAGATGCTCTTAACTGAAGCTTAAGCCGCTCAGCTGATAATATTTAAAGTATAAGGTATTCAATGTCAGGAGCTTACCTCCTTGCACAGTGAGTTCAGTTTACAAGTATCGAAGACGTGAGCCCCTACTTATACTAGATCAGATGAAGATTACAACTGTCAAATCGAATCAGCAGAAGCTACCAGCTAGAGCTACCTAGTACCTATAACTATAAGCTCAGACTCAGTTGCTACCTACCATCATGAAGCGCTGGCAAGACTATGATAATGGGATTCCAGGGGCAAACGGTAGGTAGAGTTTAAATCGCGTGGCAACGTGGCTCGGTTTAGCACGGTGATGTTTCGGTGTACAGGACCACGCTGCTGTAGAAGGTATCTCCAGGGTACCTAGCCTGCTTCAGTTCGAGCCATGTGTCTTTAAACGAAGGGTTGCTTGTCATGACCATGGGCAAGACAACATTACTGGCATCTAAGTATCTCATTCATATGCCCAAAACAACGGGAAGAGGTACCTTATATAGGGTAGGTGAAGATTCAGTTGTACCTACGCCACGTTAAGTTTTAAGCCTTGTGCCTCCTGTGCCTGGAAGCTCCTGTGCCTGGAACTCATCCTGCACGCGCGGCTGTCAGAGAACTGTAATTCATGGTGTAACTAGAAGCGGCTAACTAAAATCATATTAAGTAACTAATGTAACGGGGTATTTACTCTGATTAACTAAGGAAAGTTCCTGCTACAAAACCAATTTTGCATTACTCTAGTCAGGCACCTATCTAGTAGAATGTGGTTTATAAGTCTAGACAGTCAAAGTGACGTGTTTAGAGCCCGACCACGGATCTTGGCTCGTGGCTGTGTATTAATCCCTGGTTAGATCGGTGTATACCGAGTAAGTGTACAGTGCGGGGGTTTTTCTTGTTTCTTTGTCAGGCATGCCAAGTAGTATAGAGAGGTACCTACCTAGCGATGTAAAACATTTTATTATCGTGACGTCATTTGCAGGTAGTGTGCAGCTGCACCTTTCTGTGGTATACGCAGTACATATCTCCATGTACCTACGGTGCATAAACTACAAGGTTATATAAAAAAAAAAAAAAAGAGAGAGAGAGAGAGAGAAAAGGGGAAGGGAAAAGGGGGGGTAGTGTGAAGAGGGTAACTAGACTCCAAAATCTCGAGTTGCTTCTCCTTCATTACGAGTTAACAAGGACGGGGAGACGGTCAGTGTTGACGAAATTCATAACTTGGACGATCTGCCTATTGACAGTCTTCGTTCTCTCAACCCACTTGTCATTGGCAGCATCTGGACAGAGTCTAGATTCGTCTTGGTGCAGGGAACCTTAGCCAAGAAGAGCTTTGTCAACCACGTAATGCGTCTCCACTGCAAGTCGGAAGCAAATGCGTGACAAGACTGCGTGACAAGACTGCGATACGAGAGAGGCCGCGCGCAAGGCAACGCGAGGGGTCGCATGGCGCCCTCTTAGCATGTCCGCTACCTAAATTTACGGTTATCAGACCACCTGCAACTTCTCGGTACAGCACAGAACTCGCCCATCACAGCAGACATAGGCAGTGCCTTAGGCAGGTAGGTACACTACCACGGTAGCGGGACGCAAAAGCTTGTCTTGTCACACGTCTAAATATTGGAGAGCCAGCTTCTTGGCGCAGCTAGATATTTCGTATCCCGAACCACCACCCGAACCAACAAAACACACTTCGTGCCCATCGAAGCGCTCCATAGCCCTCACCGAAGCCATGCAGCTCCACAAGCCGTTCCCATCTATTGTTCCGGTCAACAATACAACCGGCATCGAATCAGACGGGGGAGCTGGCTGCTTTGATATCTTGGTTGTCTAGGATAGCCTTGGAAGCCTCCTGCGAGCCCGTCCATCACTTACTTACATGTATAAGTACTGCGTATATCGTCCGGATCTAACAGTCTACGCACGCATGTATGTACTATACTAGTATCCCGTGTTCAGACGATAATGCCGATGGCACCATGACAATGACAGGCTTACCCAGCACCCTCCCGCGATGCAGCTGCACGAGGTAACTCACAACAATTATCCGTGCTGGTGGTTGCCTACTCGATAACACCTACATGACGCCAGAAATCTGGCCATGCACAACAGCTGACTCTGGTTTTTGTTGTGGTCTTCGATCTCAGTATGCCATTTTCAATGTGCTATGTGTGGTGTATGTACGCTCGAATAAAGCATGCAAGACCTCCTACTGCGTAGGTCTGTGGAATGTCCGACCTCACACTACATACAGTACATAGACTGCACCATAAGTTAACCTAGGGAGAGCATCAGCTGTGGCGCAAACCGGAAGGCCGGAGTGGAAGATTGTAAAAGTGCAGGGATTGTCCAATGAAAATAAGTAAAAACTGGGCAAAGGAAATTAATGAATAACGCGACGCCAATAGTCGACGTCGTCCCATCGGAGAGAGACTACGGATAAACCCCCACTACCTAGTATGCATACTTGGGTGCCTAGTGCACAGTTCTCTACTTATGCGTACTTACGCAGGACACTATTTTGCAGCGGTGATGTTGGCTGGCGGGATTCCCCAAACGATACTATCACAGGGTTTATTGGAGATAAAATCTATCCCTAGGTATACAACAGAAACCGGTACCTGTCAACCTTGAACCTGATAGTGAGTGGTTCAGTGTATACCGGTACCTACACACAGTTCATAGCAGGTACAAAGCAACCTGACAGGTATATACTTTATATAACCCCATCCCTGCCGCTCCCCACAGATGCTCGAACCAGGTGGCTTGGAATGCCACGCCGACGATGACGCAAATATCACTTGTGTTCTCATGGATCTACCGGTATCTACTACGTACGCGTATATACGTGTTCGTCAGACGAATCAGCAAGATTAACCTTGGCAAAGAAACTACTCATAGCAGTCGTTACATGAACTGACATGAAAGATATTGCCAGCTCTCTCAAAACGCAACCTCACGGCCAACATTAGCTTCGATAAGCAACATGATGCCAACATAGTGCAGGCGGCTTCGTGATAGGCTACTCGTGATAAGCTACCCAACTAGGTATTTGCGTCGCACAACCAGACCTGGCTGCTTATCAAATTGTGCATCCAAGTATTGGCGTGCGAACCATCATCTCGGGGCACCGAGTCAGGCGAAGGATGAAGCTAGCTCCACCAAGGGTCTAACCAAGATTCGTCGAAGCGAATAATCAAGATCAGCATCAGACGCGTGCCCGCGCGCCCGCGCGTGGAGATTCCCAATGCAACGGAATTCAAGACAAGTGGCTCCCGCTCATTCTTGGCTTTTCGCGCTGCCTCGCGGCGGTTGACTCCCGCGCCCTTTCAAGTATGGAAAATCGGCCAACATACCTATTTGAGAGAATCCCTCCTGCGTGGGCAGGATTCCAGCTGCTTTAGAACAATTCATGATTTGCCCCCAACGAATTCCTGGTAGGTGCGCCATATAGCGACGAGCTCCTTGTTCCAAAGGCACTGCTGTCAGGGGTTGTGCCTTGGAATGGGCTTCTTTTGTTCCATGGGGCACGTCAAGAATCCCATACTTACTACACGTGTAATAGCACGGGGTCCCGGCCAGCACCAAGTCCCCATCTTTCCCGGAGCTAACAGGTAGTGTACTACATAGGTATGGTATGTATGCATGTACTGCGTCTGTACGCTTTGAAATACCTACTTACCTATCTAGCCTCAGGCGTCCATGTTGTCCAAATCGTCCGTTCTTTTCCAGCCGCCGATCGCATGGAACCTCATACTTATAGCTTTCCTACTGGCTCGTTGGCCAATCCTTCCAATGTCCTCAAATTTGACGGCACACACAACAGGGTCTGAGTAATCCTAAATTAAACTGCAAAACTAAACTGCAAAATGTTACGCACAGCACAGCGCGCAGTATGAGGCGGGACAAACCTTCCGCCCCAGCAAGTATCCCCCACAAGCCGGTTATAAGATCGCTGACTAGCACCTTTATAGCGCAGCACTATCTACTTAGGTAGTCTAGCGTTGGCTACGTAGCATTCGTCCCTCATCTGGACCTCACCTACATCTAAGTCCGACGGTTCTCATCGACGATCGTGAGGCGCCTGACGAACGCTAATACCGTAGATCCGGCGCTTGGCTATCGCTCAAACCTCCTATGCAGGGGGAATCTGCCGTTTATGAGCCCTGCTATGACGCACAACTCTAGCGCACAGATAAGGGCGCAAACATACATATTGTAGTATATCACAATTGTCAGATACATACCTACGCCAGCAACACCGCTCCCGTACAGGTTACCGTCTCTTTTCGCGGGCAGTCCTGTCTCGGAGCGGCAGCGCCCCAATCTACATGTAGGTACGAGTTCACGAAACAGGCAAGGGTTGCCGTGGCGTTGCTGAGAACTATTCGGCCATAAGGGAGTCATCCAATTCCCTAGAACAAATTTCTGCGGATTTCTCCAACACGTTCGTCGATCGAACATACCGTGGCACACACACTGTAAACTTACAGCCGCTCTTACACATGTAGTCCAAATACTAGTTGGTACCTTAGTCTACCTACTTTCTCAGAGTCGCTTCAAGCAACAGACATCAATGCCCTTGAGATGCTTACCAATATCACAACTACCTACTCCCTTGTGGAGCATCTAGGTAACTCACGTCCCCTGCTTGACCGCCATCAACCGCCAAGTCACTAGTCGGGCCATGTGTTCGTGATTCGGCGTCCCTTCATAGTCCGCCAAGCAGAGCTAATGTGCGAACACTTCGGAAACAGGCGACAAATGCAACGACAGCTGCAAGGATGGCAAACCTGCTTGGGTATATCGGCATGCAAGATGCCAGCAGCCTTACCTCGTCATTCTCTAAAAGTGGTCCCCGGTGCCGCCTCCACAGGACAGGAGGTACCTAATCTATTTTTCTCTCTCGTCTCGTTGCCGCAACTCTGCACCGACGGTGTAACAGTTACCAGGTACCGTACATCATTAACTGTCCATCCCATTTTGGTTGTTGTAAGTTTATTGTTTAGTATTTAGCGTCAGGTACAAATTGAGTGAATACTCACTGTTAGGGTTCAGGCGTAACCACTGCAGGAACGGAAAAGCCCATACATGAGCATGCAGCTTTAGTTACCGGTATGTCAGTTATCCGAAACTACCTAACTTAGGCAATTTAGATATCTACCAGTGAGATATGGCTACCAGAACATTAACCCGTGATCTGCTTGCAACGCTTGCACGGTTTCAATAAGCGAAGGAGTATCTAAATCTTGGTTCGGAAATTGAACTTCTTGAATGGGCTAGGCAACGTGGTCACGGTGATAGCAAATCACGTTTCTGCTCGGGTCGGTCTGTACTGAGCTTACTCTATTCGAAGACTCGTAGGCACATGTTGAGGTTTCAATCATAGATGTAGGTAATGATTATCGCGTATCACTAAAGCATTGTTGTTAGCTAGTTCTATCTATACGACAATCATGTGGTCTTACATTTACAGTAGAGGAAAAACCATAGCAAAATATATCTTGCTAAAAACAATTGGTTAACTCAGTTCTCTTTGAGACGACCTTCATACGGGTCTACTTCAATTATCTGTCATAGTAACTATACGCATAAACGATATTGCTGGTTTGCATGAATTCACTTAGTTGTGTACCTTAGTTGGTTGTCAGAGAGGAACAGATGATGTAGTGTTTTGATTCTCCTACTTTTAGTTGACTGCTGAATGTGTAACCAGTCAGTAGGACTCACTGCAGCGTAACACTTTGAACCAGCTCAGTGAGGGCTTGGTTATTGACCCCTTTTCTCCTCCCCCACGATATGGCTTCGTTAGCGAACGTCGTTGATAAAGACATGAGACACAGCTCCATGCTATTTTCATTGCTTTTTTTATTAATGTCTCACAACACAATAAGGCTAATATAGTGTGCTATCTCTTCTATAACCAGACTTTCTCTATAGGTAGACTGCTTCTGAAGATAGACATCCTTTGGACTACTTGAATGATGTTCCCGAGCATTTTATGGTATCGTTTCAGTTGGTGTCTTAATGAAGACACGGGCATCAGTAATCCTCTCAAGAAGACTGGCTTCACGGTTCAAGGGAATACCTTGAGCTCAGTGGGCGGTGCTCGTGGTATGATACCCGATGAAGGAAGCAACCGCCACCGGGTGTTTGGAGCGAATATCTGACAGGCCAGCTAGGAACTAAATGTTATTGAAAATATGAAGCCGCTATGTGCCTCGCTTTGCAGCTGCCCCCTTGAGGCCTATGTCAATAGAGTCTCTCCTTCCTCGACGCTCTGTTACTGCATGCAGTATTTGTCTATTGGGGAGATGGCAGGTAGTCGTGAGGGTAGATCTGCTATTGCAGTTCACAACTCGGAACGACCTTAAGTCAGAAGCACTCGTTTTCTCATACTCAGCATGTTTAACAAGCCGCCAGACCCTGAATTACACCCATTATCTAATCAATACGTCTCGAGTTGCCACGCTCGTGCATTTTGGTGATTGCGAACGCGTTGATCAGATGTCCCTTGCATGAAAGACACGAGCTCATCCCTTCAAATCAATGTTATTGCTGTACTGCGGTGCTCTAGAATCAGGACTCCTCTTTCGGCTCAATGTAAGATACTCTCTATTGGAGAATGTTAATTCTCTCTCACCCTCCCTCTCTCTGTTAGGATAAACGCTTACTCACAGTCAATTTGCTCTCCAGGCTCTGAGACATCAACGTAACACATCTAGTACTCTACCACTAGTAATCTCTTCTTCGCAATATACGTATCAAACACAGGTCAAATGGAGCACGTGAGTCAACCCAACCCACTTTGCTCGAAGAGCGAACCGCTTAGATAAACGCAGGGAAACGGGACAAACGGGGTAAATGGGGTAAATGGGGTATACGGTATTTCTGGGAGGACTCGTAGTCCAAGAGGAGGGATGGTAAGCTAACCCAACTCATTCTGCTCGAGGAGCGAATCACTAAACTGAAGACAGGTGAACGGTGTCTCTAAGCACAGCCCTGACCCAACGCCACGCGCCCCTCCCGGAACACCAGACACTCCTAGCAGAATACTAAGCATCCCTACCGTAATGCCAAGTATCCCTACCGTAATACCAAGCATCCCTACCGGAACACCAGTCACCCCTACCGGAACACCAGTCATCCCTACCAGAACACCAGACATCACTGCTCAAGCACCAGTCATCACTACCCAAACAACCCAAACACCAAGCAGACCGAGAACTATAGACACGGGTCTACCGCGAAACACAGCATTAGTTATGCCGTGCTTGAGATACGACGTCACCTGTAGTATTTTGCTCCGTAGCCTACACGGAATCGGTAGAGTCAGATTTTTTGAACTTGTCCCGGTTAGCGACGAATACCCAATTTTCAGTATTGCCAACATCGTATTTTTCACTCACGAGGCCGCTTTAAGGCTATTCCAGCGGTCCCGGCAGCCGGGCTTTTTCGTCCAAGGTGACAGAGTACTTGTTTGGTGGAGTCCCATCTTTGTTCCCGAAGCGCCTTCCAACGACTGGACCAGAGTTTTACGCATCGAAGGGCCGGTCCAGATCGTCAACCGTGAATTCCTAGAGTACATTTGGAGTCGCCAAATTTGTTGGCAGACCGATCACGTTGAGGTCCTTAACCAAGAGAATAAGGCCACGGTTTGGTACTACTTCGCCTGTTGGGAAGGGCAGGCTGAATACGCGATGGAGATACTTCTCGAGCTGGATTACCCCAATACCACGGTATATTATGTGAGGGATCCATGCGGAGATTGAGTATTCCCAGGGGAGAATTGTGCGCGGTTGGGATATAGAGATATTGTGGTGAACCCCTTTATACTCGTGTGTTGTATTCAAAGCGGCACCGGACGCATTCCTTGCTCTTTCAAAAAGTAGTATTCACCAGCGGCTTAGATATCTGCACCCATTACGGAAATACTACCACAGGAAACAAACAGGTAACGTTGGGAGACCCAGCGAAGTGGTGACATATTTTTCTGGATTAGAGAGAAAATAAAAATTTAAGATTAGCCTTCGACTGTTCCTCTGCTGTAGAATTCGTTGCATATTTGTCTCACTGGAAGAGTGGCACACGCACGTGGCTTTGCTCCTAGATCAGGCTTAACTGCTACATTTATGATGTAATCTGATAATAATAGTAGTTTATATCTATATCACTCATACCACATGTCAAGAATCCTAGATCCTAGAATGCGACCTATCTTCGGCCAATTATCCGAGTTCTTCTCCCCCTTTCCCTTTGCGTTCGTCAGGAGAACCGTTCAGCTCCTCACGGTAGAAGTTCGACCGCTTCTCAAAAGTTTCCCAGCTATAAAGCCCTCTCGATACGCCTTGTCCGTCCCGAAGAACTTCAGGACATAGCTACGGTATATCCACACATACATCAAAGTGATGGAGTAGCGGCGGCTTCTTGGATTTGCGCGCAACGATGGCAGTGCCGACGCCTAATGCCGATTTCCGAGGGGCAAGACCGGAATCGGTGTCGATTTTGTTGCGTGTAGCGATTTAGTCATCGCAGCCAGCTCGCTAGGCAAATCGAGTTCCTAGGTAGTGAAAGTCTAGGGGGTATCAATAAGCTGTGGCGCTGGTGGCATGGATTCTACGAAAACTACATGATCTATAGAGATATTAGTTGAGGGGTAAGGTAAGAATTGAAGTTTCGCGACTTCATATTAGATAATGACGGCTTAGACGTAGCTATAGGCCCATGCCGTTAACCACAACGTAGCTAAAGGGTAGGGGACATATTTTAGGCTTAGGAGTAAGTAATAGAGCTGAAGTCTTTCCTGGTTTCTAATTATTGTCTACATGGCGTATTCGAGTAATCAGTAGGCAGGATGGCAAATGGCGAAGGGAAATTTCTATGTTACGAAAACTACCGGTATGGCTTCTCTTGCGGGAGCTCAGGTGGATAGAAGCAGTCCAGTAATGAGTCCAGCCGTGGTAGACGAGTGGTTCATTCGCCGATATGGCTGACTCTTGCTAACCTATTTTCGAGGATCGTACTAAAAAATTCACTGTCGAATAGCTTCGGCTATACCTTATAGTAGAACTAGATGTATTCTTTTTGTTTACAACACTAACATATGGTTCATGTCACGAACATCACGTGACAACTCCGTTGAACGAACAGACTTCTAAAATGTCCACAAGCTCAGGTATAAAGACCGGAATTATTTTAGTATATATTTGATATTTTTCTGAGGTGTACTATGTCCCCTCATAGGCGTATTACGAATATGTTGGGCCCTTACAAGTTGATTAATCATGACTCAATAGTAGTACTCGGTTGGTGTATGAGTATCATTTGAAGGGAGGTATGGGGTGGCTCTCTCAAAATTGAAGATAAATTTCACCAACGTCCTACTTTCGTTGATTGCTCGTATGGGCACAGTGCTCAACTAGAAATGTGTCCAATTATCTGTGCGATGGGAATGGGATTAACATTGCACTTCTATACGCAGGATTCAATTATTCTTATAAGGGAATCTGTTGACGAAGATGAAATACAATATATTGTCGTACAAATGTAGCTAATAGCTGCGTAAGGGCCGTGATGAAATTTAGTGAAGGTAGTGACTAGAATAAAGTCAATAGACTTGGGGGTTATATAAAGCTATGCCAATAACCGTAAGAGCTGTACTCATTACAGCCCACACGCACCACTTCAGCACTTGCGACGGGTCTAGTAATTACCACCCAGTCGTGTTTACACTACATTAATCGGTACATTTCTTTGATCTCTAGAAGTGCTATGAAAAATATTATCAAAGTCTCATTTCTCTTCAAGTCCCATGAAAAAAGCCTGGACTGCCTCCTGAATGCTGTTAATCGTAATTGCGCCAGATTGATTGCGACTGTGATGGTGTGATTATATGAGATTATTGAAACCTTGATTACCAACGATGCCATTGCTATAAAATAAAATCCTCGGCCGATTCTTTAGCAAGGAGCGGGCCGTGGTTTTAGTGGCAGATCGTGGGTACCATTATATCATGTTCCCCTTCCCCCAATTTATCAACAAAAGTTGTCGTAGTATCCTGTCCCAAAACTTCCATAATTATTGATAGGTAGTATTATTCTGACTATCCTAATATCATATAGGTCAGAGAATATTATAAGTACAGTAATTTCGACATTACAACATCTAATTAGATGAAAAGAATTTGATCAGCTCTTGGTAATATATGTCGATCTTCGCCACCTCATCTAGGAACACCTGTGCTCAATGGCTATGTGGTTCTTTACTTGTTTTACGGTATCTAGGGCTTACTATCATATGACTGAGAGAACAGAGAGAAATCTTTGGTATATTATAGCAAAGACTTAGCCGATCTATAGTTCTCATTTCTTTGAACAGCATAGCATAATACTTACAACATTATCATAGAACATAGATAATAAGATGTAGATGATTAAGTGAACGACTTGACTGCATTCTACCTTTGCTAGTAATGGTCGGTATGGTGCTGCAGTTCTGTTCCATGACAAATATACCTACATTATTTCTAACCTAATACCAGTGAAACAGGATTGACTGAATATTGTAACATTCAGATGTCGATGGTTTTAGCAAAGCGTATAAATGCATAACTTTGGTCATTGGTGTCTGTACTGACCATCTATATGTCTCCCTCTATATGTCTCCCTTTATATGTCTCTCTTTATATCTTCCTGCTACACCTCCTAACTCTACTGATACTTATTAAGCACTAGGATAAAGAAGTAGCCGGTATATACGGCTAGACAAACTAGACACCATGGGTATCGAGAGTCCATCACGCAATAACATCGTTCGTATTTCCTACTCACAGGTGATGGGTTTTGATAGTGATCGTGGGCGTGGGCCAGAGTAAATAATGTGAATTTCAAAGTTGAGTAGCGGCTACTAGTATTTAAGTATTCCAAGTATCTTAAGGGCACAATAGACTATGGTCTATCTATCCACTGATATGGGAGTGGTAATGAGAGAACTGGAGAGGTTTACAGCTACACTATCGGATTGAGCGGGCAGCCGGTGCTCTCGGATGCCAACATATAAGACTCCAACGGTAGTAACTATGCCGCGAACCATTTTGGGACTAATCAGTTGCCTGCTAGCCTCCTCATCACGTTGCTTCCAGTCTGACACTGCAGATGACTGCATCGTCAAGCGTAGTGGATCTCGGGCTTTGCCCTCTCTTAGCATTACTGCCTCTCAATCCAATGTCGATATAGCCTCCACTTCCTCCCTGCTTCCGCCGTGGTCCGCTAGCTCCTCCTTCCCGGATCGGAGCATTTATCTAGGATCTATGATCTAGCCTAGTGCAGGGAAGATCGACTTTGTTTTACGTTAACGCTACGAAGCGGTTGGCTACTGTGCCCTTGCACGGCCGCCTTGATTCCTTCTCCCTTCTTCAGCTGTCGCGGGAAGGGAGGGATCGTCCTCTTCGATCGACGTCACTAGTGAGTCACGGAATGCAGTTACACTGCAAGAAACATCCATGCTGGAGCTAAAAGAGTGGAGTGCATTAGGTCCTGTCAAGGGGGCGGCGGACAACTACCTAATCCACAGCAAACATAGCTGGAGCTGGGGTAGAAACCGGGTTATACGAGAAAGGGAACGCCACGCATCGTTCTATTCGCTCTGGAGAGTTTATGTGACTACAATGTTCTTGCATCGCATGCCGTTGAGACGGCGACAGACGCCCACGAGTGAAACGGCCGTCTTGCACAACGTGTACAGCCGTTGAGAGTGTACCTAACGTACGCCATGCTCTCCTCACAGGGAGAGAGCAGCATTTGTTAAGCCGCGGTTCAAGCCCGATGCTAAGCGACATCGGAGCGAACATGGTTCGGCCAACCTACGATCCCGCTTTGGTGAACCTAATTCACCGTTAGCGTACGGAGAGTCGGAAACGACCCCGCCTAACACCTCCGGCGGACAAGACAAGAGTGCCCACGATCTCACGAGCGCAGCGCAGCATCACAAAGCAAGAGAAGACACCGTGTCCTCGCGTCCTCTCGACATAAAAATCTCTACAGCAACGCGCAAGACATCAATCATACCTCTACTAGGAGACAACAATGGCGGGCCAAGACGACAAAAAAGCCCCCACCAAGTTCGGTGTGGTGCTGTTCCCCGGTTTCCAGGCGCTGGACGTCTTCGGACCCCTCGACCCGCTGAACATCCTGTCCCATTCGACGCCACTGGAGATTTCGCTGCTGGCCGCTACGCTGGACCCCGTGAGCACGAAGCTAGAGCGTCCGGGGTGGGTGGGACAGAGCGTGGTGCCGACGCACACCTTCGACAACTATCCCGAGGATCTCGAGGTGCTGCTCGTGCCGGGAGGGCCTGGATCTCGGAACCCGGCGATCACGGCCCCCATCGTCGAGTTCGTGAAGAAGATCTTTCCTAAACTGCGGTTCCTGTTAACTGTGTGTACTGGGAGCGCTATCGTCGCGCAGACGGGGCTGCTGGATGGGAGGAAGGCTACTTCGAACAAGAGGAGTTGGGAATGGGTAGGTCACCTGAGTCTGTCATTGTCTTCTCTTATTCCGGCATCTCTGCTCTGCATGGAGAGACACCTGGCCATGTCTGATTGCTCGATTATAGGTTACTTCCCAGGGACCGACTGTCCAATGGGTACGCGAGGCGCGATGGGTTGTGGATGGAAATATCTGGACGGTATGTATCAAAAGTTCCCCCCATAATATCCCCTCGGATTAGCATTTCTCTTTTCCTGCCATGGATTGGGGCGATGGGCTCGTCTGGCATGGCTGTGGCCAGGTAAAGCTGAAGACGAGGACTGCATACTGATTTGTTCGGCACTTAGTCCTCTGGCATCTCGGCCGGCATCGATCTCATGTTTGCCTTCATTGGGGATCAGTTCGGTGAGGATACTGCGAAGGACATCGCATGGAGAACTGAATATGTGCGGAATCTTGATTCCAGTGTCGATCCCTTCGCTTGAAGAAGAAGAAGGGGAAAAAACCTGCTAAGTAGTTCATAACCCTAGTAGTTAGCAAGACTCCTTCTTATCATGGCACGTTACATTTCGCATAGCGTAGACGAACTGGAGGCTGTTTTTGGATAGTCCATGTTGAAGACGGTAAAGTATTAGTAATTCGCTTAACGCTTTGGATAATATACCCTGCTATCATTACTCTGATAGTATGTAGTCAAACAAGAACAGACGTTGGACGGCGTTAGGGGCCTGTCACTTCGTTCACTATTCGCTGTGAAGCACCTTCTTCTATATTATGTCGATCTTCTTCATCTCCGTCTTAATCCTTTCAAGGATTCTGCATGAGATGGTTTATCTCGGGATATTCCATCTCCAGAGATTGTATCCGGCGACCAGCCTGGCCAATACACTTCCATTTCACCACACCGTGGATCTCAGGAGAGCTGATCTGCCAAGTTCTCTATTACTTGAAGGTATCCCACGATGGACGATATGACTCGTAAATCGCGGTCTAATGTGATGTTCCATGTGTCCTGCTGAGTGATGACGCGCGAGGATCGTTCTTGTTCGGTTACCTGCAAGCAGGTTCTTAACACACCAAGTATCGGTCCTATTTGGCGGTGGATGTACCCTCGAGGATTTTCTCTGAAGGGTGGGTTGGGTGGGTGAGTCCTGTCGAAGGGAAAGCTGATCCAAAAGGTGCCGGGGTTGCTTCGACGGAATCAAAGTAGTTAGTAAAATCAACGCGAAACGCCCAGAGGCAAGACATGATATTGCCACCTACGAAGGAGTGGGATGATTTTCGCCGGCATTAGCATTTCCTTCCTGTTCCTGGGGGCGGATCGGGAAGAACGTCTGACTGGCTTGGTCGTCTAGCTCCTGGGCTCCACCGCCACTTGCCGGAGACGTCTGACTAGGATTATTCAGCGGCTCATCTATGTGGTCATCTAGTTCAGCCGGTGAAACTACTATTTGGCCGTGGTCAAAGTCCTGGCTGGAAGAGCTGGAAGAGGTCCGGCGGCGTATACGTCCATGGCGATCGAATTCGTCGTCGCTGATATTAACTTCCGGCTCGCAATCAATGAGGATACCAGGACACATATTGGTGGCTGTCACGACAATATAGAGGTGCTTGATAATTGGTACACTACAGAGGAATTATTGGCTGGATACTGGGTAGGGTGTGAAGGGCTGTGATAATATTCATCAAAGCTAAAATGAGTAGAACCAGTACACTACCGGTAGGTACCCGAAGGTCCCTCACATTGTCTTAAGGTCACCATATGAACACTTACCGCATGAGAGGACGGAACAACGCCGTCAGGTGCTGTAACCCTCTACCAGCCAGTAAAGTGTGATGGGATGTATGTCTGTGCAAGAGGCTAGATAGTGCTTGCCGCTAGTCTAATGAGGGCATTTACACATTCTTGCCTGCAGAAACTGCACTCTTACATGACACTAAGAGCCTATGCAGGCAGTAACCGCTCACACGCATATTTCATAACGTCTTCCAGCCTTCTAGCCATACAATCGTTGTTACCTTGAGAAGTATGAGTCCTTGCTTATCTCTTATTCATGCATACTCAGTATGAGCGGTGTGTAGTACTCAACTTCGTCACAAAGACCCAGATTCTCGCGAGAATTGAAACGAATCGGTGTGAGAATCAATCAACATGGGGTTTCTTGGGGGCAGAATCTTGAGCACGCTATGAGTAGGAACCCTGAGGGGTTTATGGGCAGGCGTTGTGTAAGTAGGTAACGCGCAAAGCCTCGAAATACAAATTCCCGGAAACCCATACAAAATTCCTAATAAGTAAAAGAAGTACGCCATACAATTTCTTGGAAGTGGCAATAACACTAACTATGTACTTGGGTAGCATTGAAAGTACCGCTACTGTACTGTACCTGGGTAGGTAGCAAGCAAATCATTCGCTCGGTTATGGGTGACGATGTTGGATGAGGTTGTCCGGTTTCGATGTTCTACACTAATACAAGCGTAACCAGAATAGTCAATAGTCGGTCAATTGCTTGGACCACCGAATACCTAGCCTAGCACTTCTCATGGCAAAATTAGCTTTATAGAAGGAGTGATATATTTAGGTATCCGTACCGGTAGTAGAGGTAAAATGGATACAGCGCTGTCTGTTTTTTTTAACCTCCACTTGTAATTTCCCGCTGGGAGATTCTGCTGCAGAACTCAATACCATGCAGCATAACATACAGCCCAGTTGCACCAGGGAGCTAAACCCAACCCATCCACCGCCGCCTTGGGTAGGGTCTAGACTCTACGAATTCCAAGGGCCTGTGTACGGATTCGGCCGAATAAATTGTAAGGCACTTACATTTAATATGGCCCAACGTTTGGGTTCCTGAAACAGCCAGCGACCAAAAATGGGGAGAAAAAAATAATCGCAAAAGTTTCTTGCATCTTTGGCCTATAGTTTTCCGTTGCGGTTCGTCATCGTGAAAGCCGCCAGGTGACACTGTCAAAGTAAGTTAGAACGGCATGTTCTTGTTTTTCTTCCAGGTCCCCGCTTGTTCCCGGCATTCGGTAACTGTAGCGTTTACACTAGTCTGCTTATAAAGGGTGGCGATCATGCGCATTGGTTTAATCATACTAGTACTTGTATAAATACCCAGGTTACTTATACGATGGGCTAATACTATTGTGCTAGAATTTCCATAGTAGCGGTTTACAATGTTGTGTATAATTAAAAGAAAAAAGGACTGATACCTACCATTGAGATATAGTTTACCTAGTGTAGCCACTATACTATAAAGCAATAGAATGAATAAGTTACCTACATATATGCTACTAACTTAGGATAGTATTGGGTGCTGTACCTATCTCCTTGGTAGCATAGATCACGTGGTCGGCTCAATAACACATACAGCTTACTTAGTGTAGACTAATGAGGCAGTTTTTAATATTTATGCATAAGTAAGCATCCATGATACCTAACTACTTAACTCACAGCCTACCGCCTACATTGAGGTGGCGTACGCTAAGCCATGCAATGTGGATTTAGCGATGACTCAGCAAAACTACACAGCTCCTTTTGGGCAAAGCCGGGGGTTCCGGGGAGTTGGCCGTCGACACGCTGTAACCACTGGAGAGCATATGTTGGTTCTCTCCCGCCGCACCCTGCTCTTCTACCACCTCCTGCGTATGCGTACGTATACTACACTACATGTACCTGCGTGGCCACGACCTGGACGGTCTACACTATCCACAGCCCCGAGCTACCTGCCGAGACACCTGCCCATAACCTGATTTCTGACCTGACCAGACCTGACGATAGGCATACGTACTGCGTATAGCGCACTGGGCATTGGGGCAAACGGGGTCTTGGGTCAGCTGCGATGCTGGGCTGTGGCGTCGTCTACGCATATGGCGACGACGGTCGGTTCGTGGTTCGTATTCGACGTGGACAGGCAAGCACATCGCAATCTCTCGGCCAATCTCGACCTCTTCGTGCACACCGAACACAGGTTGCAGGTAGTTTATGCAATCTAGGGTTTGCGTTTCAGAGAATGCAGCAGCCCGACAGCGGCCTGCAGTCATCCGATCAAGTTCCATAGACCGAGAAATCACGTGTCTCCCTTCTGGCATTCTGGTATACTGGTATACTGGTGGTATTCTGGTATTCTGGCAATAACGTCGATCGTGTTGCGTTGCACAGTCCGGGACGCTTAGCAAGAAAGATCGGTACCGCGATGGAGACAAGGGTAATGGCGGCTATCTAGATATGTGGTGGGCTCTGCCAGGTCAGGTACGTGAACCGCGTCGCACGAGACATGAGAAGATGCCGTTAAGCCATAACGGTGAAGAACCGCCAATACCTACACCAACACGCTGTTTCACAGCCTAATACGACGTACCGGTAGGACGAAGTAAACACCTGACGTTCATTTATTCGCATTAGCGTTAACTCTCCTCGAATTTGCCGAGCCAAAGCGGACTACAGTATTTAGGCGCGTTTTTTCTCGTTGCAACTATTATTGGACAATCCAACCTTTTTATGCAAGATATCCTTGGTTCGATCGTAACCTCCTTCTGACGTCAGATTCCGAGCAGAAACAAGCCTCTCCAAAAAACAAACAGGTGCATACCACTAATCTTCTACACGTACTTTGCGTCTGTATCACGTGGAGCCTGGTTGCCACTCTAGCCCAGTGGTAGAAGCCTATCACAATCATCTTTGCGACGCCCATTTGTAAGCCTCTGACCTTGGAGGCGCGTTTGAGTATCTGATTGTCTCGGAACTGAGATATCAAAGTCTATCTACATATCTATCTCGCTGTGATGTAGCCGGCAGGCGAATGGTAGCCTATCTCCCTGTGGACCTATCACGGCTGTTCCCGTGGCAGAGGGCGGTCTTGGAAAATTACTGCCGTTGATGTCTTGGGAATATTGTGGCCGTCGCTAATATGGTCATCGGCCAACTCATCATCCGTCTGACGAGCACGGAGCCTCTCTCATTGAAGATCCTAGGTTAGTGTAATTGCCTGAATATGGTCCTGCAGAGATGAAGCAAGGATGGGGCTAGCAGGCATGTGTCTGCACTACCCCGGGTACTGCCCGAGCAATGCAGGTTCTATTCCCTTTACAAACCGTAGGAGCGCATCATCGACTTGGGTGTTTTCGAAAAAGGCAGTGAGCAACATCAGCCCGACTACCTCAAAACTTGGCGATAGGAAACGCTTAAATTCCGCCCGTCACATGGACACTAACGGAGCGGCACGCGTGGGGACGGGATAACTAGTATAGTATGGTAGTATATGCTGGGGAATACTCTTACGTGTACAACCGTAACTGCAAGTCCCCGCGATGAGGTTGTTAGCCCGGCGCTAAAGCTGCTGCTTCAAGGGTTATATAGTGTATACACTATGCGTATGAAAATACCACCACTACGTACCTACTCATGATGTTGAAGAAGTTGATACTGTAGTGTAGGAACACATTTGTGGATAGACACGATCTGCGGTATGAGAGAAACAGACCTATAGGTCTGTGCGTATTATTCCCTCTTAGACCAAGAGATCTTTCGGTACATTATAAGCCTCGCTTAGATTCTGCATACCGGTACTGTAATGTAGTGCAAGCTTAAGTTGCCTTACGGAAAGATGGGGGTCGCAAGATGGGGGTCGCGAGCCTTGATGATAGGATTGATGCCAACAAAAAGCAATAGGATGCCAACTCAGAGGCGAAAAAGACAGGATAGACGGCATTGTAGACGGTAAAAAGCAATTGTCTTTCTCCCTCCATAGCACCAATAGGATACGAAGAGAAGGGCGGAAATAAATTTGTAAAATTAGCCCGCACAATGACACTTTTTAGTGTGCTTTTTTTTTTTCTCAACTTAAAATAATCTGGGCGTCCAATTCAAGAAAGCACGCAGCATGCGGATTTTAGACGAGCACTATTGAATGGATATTCGGGGCTGAGCCGGGACCAGGGTTCGAGATCCCAACCCCAAAAAGGTGAGCAATTGGATCGGATTAAAGGCAGGCCTGTCGGTTGTCGCCAGGGGTTCGTATCACTTCGCGTCATGGCTCGCGTTCTACGCTCAGCTCGACGATGCAGGTCAACAGGCCGGCAGCCGCACGCGCGCCCAATATGGCTTAACTTCAGCATATTGGTCGTCATTAGTGTATATCAGATAACTATCGGCCTAATCCAGCTCTGCATCGTCGCTTACCCCTGGGGGAGACGCTAATGTGCGAATCCAGAGAAGATCGTCACGCCTCTTTTGACAGGCACGCAGTAACTTCTACGACTACTGCTGCAGAGGCTAGGTTCTTATATGGCAACGCCGAGCTTTGAAAATTACCGGTATGGTGTATGTGGTGCAGATGCAAGACACCGAGGGGTTGTGAAGAGTGGACATTTTCACCAAAGTACCGGGTGCCGGGTCCATGAACGTCTGCTGTATAATATACAGCAGTTTATCAACCGACCCTCAAATGTGGATCGGATTTTCATGCTCGAGATTGGGCCATCGGTCCCAACTTGTCGATCGAAACAAATCGGGTTGTCGTTATGTATATTATAGGTGTAAACACAATATCTTGACCGCTGCCTCGGGAATGCGTCTACGGGTCATCATGGATCCCGCCACCTGGTATGCGCTGTTCCGAGTCCCGTCCCTCATCCCGGTCAGAATTCCGGCTGTTCTTAGGAGGGACGATCACCGGGGGCCGGATCCTGATCCTTGGAAGGGAAGCATCCAATGCAGGGGTAAGGTGCATGCGTACCGTCATATCGTTGCCTCTATCGAGCGTAGTATAGCCCTAGGCCGCTGCGAGACAACTCAACGTCTGCAGGCGCCCGGGTCGTCTCCAGAGTCTCCAAAACAAGCAAGTAGGAAGCTCAGGAGCGCCAGCCCGCTTCAATCAGAAAGGAGAGCTGGGCCACACTAATGCTGGAAATTGATGCCAAGGTCCGCCCCATTGTAGAAGGCGAAATCCTCTTTCTCGAATACAGGCTATTTTGGCCTCAGAAACAGGGCAGGGAGTCAAGTGGCTGTCTACACTATTCCCATGTTGCGATTAGTTTCAAGACGCACGCCAGAAGCACCGACTCCTCTTCCTAGGGTTGTCATTTAGAGTACGTAATTCCCTTTCGTGTCAAGCGCCTACCATAAGTGATACGAAACAGTGAAAAGGAAATGATGAGTATTTGAGATGGCCTGACTGAGATGGTCTGATAGGTATGTACCTTATTACGGAGTTGCATTGGTAATGGCTACCATGCCAGTTTGCAATTACACTACCGTGTAAAATTTTACTGCTTGAGTTGTCACTGATCAATTGGAGAGAGCGGTTATACAGTAGTGAAGTGTTCACATGCAACAGCTTAAGCATAATTCGCGTTCGCCGCACAAACCGGTCCACTGTCGAGCGTCGTAATACATAAACAATACAGCTGTATAATACATGTACGTGCAACGCAACGCAACTAGTAGCCGTTAGGTACTCTGCATATTCCTCGTTAAAGTCTATTCAAATTGACATTGCCAATCACAACTTTTTCCAATCGACCCAAAGTAGATACCCCCCGGACGTGCCAAGCTGCAGAAGCAACTGCGAATCCACATCGTGACACAGAAGATTGCTGTTTCCGCTGACTCCTGTTATGGGATACTCCGGGAGGAACCATCACGGGGGAGTCTTAGAAGTCTTAGACGGTGGAGATGTGTGGGTAGGCTTATTGCAAATTCGAGGCAAAAGGTTGCAACCGAGATCGATCTTCGGCCTCTCAAGCAAAACCATCGAGATACGGCACGTCATGAACCCCAAGGATATGGGTGATCTTGGGCAATGATTCGACAGACGAACCTGGCCTACCCCGGCGGTAATATTACATCCAGGCATACTCCTGGAGGTGTATTGTTGAACCAGAGATCCTTTTCAGCCTAATTTACCTCCTGCAGCATCTGGCATCTTGATGTGCGTCCTTCTTATGACAACTTTGTGCACTGGAGGATGCCACCTGCATGGCGGCACAAAGTCAGCCACCCAGTCAGCCACCCTATGGCAGATGTACCAGGCGAAGGTCGCCGTCTTGAGAAGCAACCGGTACGTACAGATGTATCGGCGATCCTCATTCAGAGAAAAAAAAAACAAGATTGCGGTCAAGAATGGTATCCAGCGAGATCCTGCCTCTCCGAACATCTATATAAGGAGGCAACATCTCCCTCGACATAGACTTCTTTCTCTTGCTCATCATCCCAAGACGCAAGCACAACATCCAGCCTTCAGACCAACTCAACAACTTTCCAACACTTTGTTTCCAGAACAAAACCAACTTTCAAAATGCAGACCTCTCTGATCGCTATCATCGGCTTCATCGCCACCGCCGTCTCTGCTGTTCCTACCGGGGACAACAACCCAAGCCCGGCCCTTTGCCCCGTTGGGCTCTACAGCGTTCCCCAGTGCTGTGCTACCGATGTCCTCGGTGTCGCTGACCTGAACTGTGGCTCTCGTGAGTAGCCTCTCTTGCCAGCTCCATGATCATTCCGGATACTCCAGCCAGCCGCCGAGTGTCCGGTAATGAAAAGAGCCCCTTTAGCTAACATAGTCAATTTAGCTTCATCTGCTCCTTACAGCGTCAGCAACTTCCGCGACATCTGCGCCGCTGGTGGCCAGCGAGCCCGCTGCTGTGTCCTCCCCGTTGTAAGTCTACATCAGCCTGCGTCTGGAAAAGACAACTATACTGATATATCATCCACAACAGCTTGGCCAGGCCGTCCTCTGCGAGACTCCTCCTGGTCTCGGCGAGCAGTAAATGCCTGACACCCATTCGAAAATCGCGGAGCCACGGGGAGCCCCACCTGTGATATTCGGACGTGATGGTACATAATGGAGCAGGTTTAATATCGTACTTGTGATGAAGTGGAGGAGTAATTGTCGGGAGTGGTGTTTGGTCTGGTGATGTTGGCTTGGGGCATTGGCCGAGGTATCTTCTTCAGCCATGGCTTCAAGGCGCATGCAACCGGGATGCATATTTAGCTCAGAAAATCTTGGTCTATAGATAGTTTCTTCTTGAAAATACTTTGGATCAAACAATTCCCTTGACCGAACTTCCTTGTGATTTCGATTCACCAACTGGTACAACTGTCGGCGAGGGATTTCGATCCTCACCTTGAATCAATCATTCGACTCATGCATATGGTAATATATCTGTTTCAGTGGTTTTGTGCCATTCGATTGTCGACTAGATGGACTGCCTGAAGGGCTTAATATATGTTAAAATTACAATTGACGTTGCCCGATCGCCCTCTTCACCCTTGTAAGTCACGTCAGCATCCCGCTTTCGACGTCATCTTTCAGCCTCTTCACACCTATCGAATCAAAATAAGCGAAATGCTCCAGCGGCTGAATTGAATAGGATAAGGCACGTTTATCACAATATTCTCCGTTCATCCCAGAGTAACCAAGCCATGCGATGAGCATATGTCGAATTTCCCACGTGATCTTGTCTTAGTCATTAGTCTAGCTTTGGTATGAGACGGATGATAAGATGCATTCTTCCAAGCGCGCACTATGTCTGGCCTATGCTGCAGCCACAAACACATATCTCAACACCATTCCCTTCCTTAATATTTAAGACATTGACATACTGTGCCCGTCATCGCGCATGCATATGCAAAAGCCTCCTTTTAAGGTCGCTCTCCTACCTACTTAGACTAATACCCCCCACGGGATAGCCGCACTATATACCATCGCTTGGTCTATGAGACGATATATGTACTATATCATGAAGCCATCAGTGACCCCCTCGTAACGATAAGCCTACTAGTACGCCCTTCCCCAATCCCTCGAAAGATCACACAAGTCGGAGCAGTTACCGAAGTGCCCCTTATTTCCATTTATAGCTCCAACTATAGGCTAATATAGAGGTGACACAAGGGCGTCTAAGCTACTTCAGGGGAAATCTCCGGATTGCCTGTAAGGATAAGCCTCTCATTTAGGAATGATAAGAATTTAATAATATTGTTACACATATACCACGAAGCAGCCTCCGGGACGATATTCTATAGCCACAGTCGTATGACATTATTCATCTATACCAGCGTATAGCTAGTACCGACCCCGAGTGTCTAGCCCATCTACAAATGGTAACTCAACATATCAGCCACCAAAGGCGAGTCTTCCAATATAGGCAGTGATCGAAGTCCGTAGCTGTGGCCTGGGCCCGGTCTATGTCGGCGTCTTGTGCAGCGTCGCTTCTCTTCCGCCCCCTACTAGACCTGTGTTACTGCAGTCAGAGAAACCAGGTATATTACGCGTTGTTGCATGATAGTGCCCAGAACCTTGGAACTCACTCCCGAGAGTCCTGTTTGAGCAATATACGAAATTCCTTGTTTGCTCGAAAGGGAGCTGTGCCATGATAACCCAGCATATATCAAGGTTAAGCAGCTTCCTCGGAAATTGCCCGAAGCCACCCCCCTTACCTCCTTCGGCTTTACAGACCAAGATTCAAAGAGTAGCACTAGAATTTGTTCTTTATCCCAGCGTTCTGTTACCTGCGACTAGTGCGGGACTTCAACTACATACATACCATGCATGCAAAGAACCTGCTACCACATCCTGCCATTTCCTGGCGGATGGCGCAATTCCCCAAGACCGCTCCGCCCACACATATGTATAGCGGAAAGGGGGAACGTTGATATTTAGTTTTTTCCGAGCTAAGGCAGCCACCCTGGCGGAACGTCCCGCCCTGCTTCTGTACGTAGCGTTGCATACAGATGTTGGAGAGTTGGTATGGCCGCCTCCAGGACTGGGAGTTCTGGCATCCGAAATTGGATTTCCCCCCATCCCACGTTTGCCCTATAGGGCAGAGACTTAGACACGACCCTTACGCCACGAAACTTGGTCAATCTCATTAGTAAAGGGGTTACTTTTGTAACGTTTAAAACATAGATAAGGCCATATGAGTACGAATCCAAATTATATATTTAATTCCAATGTTATTAACACTAATATCTTTACACAGAATTCCTTTGAGTAGTTATCATTAAGAAAAGGAGATAATTGGTGGCGTATTGCGGGCCTGCATGGGGCTTTACGTGCGATTGCGACAGCAACAACATCACTGCCTTGATTTTTAGTCAGCTAGTTATATGCCCCTATTTTTTTGCAAAGGAGATTTAAATAAATGGAACGAAGCTTAACTATGCTGTAAATGTTTCCATGACAAAAAAAAAGAATTTTACAAGCTGATTAGTTGACCTTCCCTTTAAGAATACCAACTAGTACACGATACTGCATATCGTATAAAACTGCTCATGCCGTGTAGAGATCTGACGATGATTACTATTACTACATACGAGATGCGCTTCAAAGGCGGGGGCAAAGCCCTCAGCTCTAAAGTGCGGCCGCACCTATTGGAATATTTAAGGTATCATAAATCCCCAGGTTTCGCTATTACCAGCAACTCCCCTTTCATTTTCACCTGAGATACAACATCAATACCAAGATGAAGCTATTGGCGGTTTATGCCCTCTTCGCCGGAGCGGCCCAGGCCTTCACATTCGTGAAAGACTACAATTACGCATCGTACCACACGGTGGGCACCGACTTCGTGATCAGTTGGGAGATTGAAAACAAATCCGACACATTCAGGCTCGAGTTGGCTACGTATCTAGTCAAGCCGAAGTCCGGTATCACTGGTCCCTATTACAACAGTACAGATTCTGTTCTTTCCGGTAAGGACGAGGCTCGTTTACGTTAGTTTTCATATAATAGCTAACCTTTGCAATTATTATCAGACACCGTGAAGTACACCGATGGTAGCTACACATGGCCCATTGAACTTGTCGAGGGCCGCGAGGGCGCGGACTGGTTCTATGCCTTTATAGCATACGCCGACGATGAGTTTACCTACTCTCAGGATTTCCATGTGCAGACGGCGTCTTCGTAACCTCTTGTTTTTGAATAGCTGTGTCTGTGGGATTCTGTCGCAAGGGGATTTTGCATCATGATATTAGCGTGGAATCATTGATATATGGCTATGGATAAAGAGTTATATCAACATATGGACATCTTATTATTATGCAGGAAAGATTTCAGATCTTTGTGTAAAGTGTAAAGCGCAATGTTGTGCCTCCAACTGCAATCACAAGCAGGAAAAAGGCTACTGAAATTTAGGCGTTCAACGTATAGGCATTTTAAACTTGCTGACTCAGGTAATTTGAACATGCAGTGCTAGAGCCTTTATAACTATCACTACTGTGCTGCTCCGCTACTCAAGAAGCGAGACGTGGAATAGGAGCTATCAACCCCTGGATAGGGGTATTGTTCCAGAGTGAATTGGTCGGTCAGTCAGCCGTTATGTAGGTAGGGCCTAATAGTCCAGTTAATTGGTTCCTGAACCTTCCAAGTATTTAGGGGAACCGTTTAAATATACACACAGAGGTTATTACGGCCGCTCCCATAGGCGGTGGGCGTCACAGCATCTCCTGACACTTGGTTGGATAGAATGATGAAGTATAGGAACAGCTTGATTTTCAGGCTATGCAAAGACTCCCATGCAGTTTGAATTGCGCTTATTTGAACTATGTGAGCTCTTACCTTACATTGTACTTAAACATATAAAGTGAATACTAATCTGAAGGCGGAAGCGAAATAGAGGAACAAGAATATGTATATAATATATCATATATAATATATAACTGCATAAGGAAAAAATAAGTCAACACCCATTAGGGGATTCGAACCCCTGCCATCTCGCTGCCGAGGGAGCACACCGGAGGCGAGCGAGCTAACCACTGCTCTAAATGGGCATCAGGAGGTCTCTGTAACTAAGGCTATATGCACTCGGTACACTCTGTACTACCTGCGGGCATACATGTGATCTTTCGGTAGACATGCAGTTTGGCACCAGTCTCGAAGGCATGTAGGTACGGAGCACAGCGCGGCTTCCCGGTGAAAAAACGCAGCTGCGGTGTACGGAACGACAGACACGCGTCTAAGCATGTGGCGCGTTGAATTAGCGTGTGTCAGTATGTACCTCGCAGGGTGTCCGGTGAATTGTGCGTAATAAGTATCTGCTAGTTGGCCATAAGGTTAATATTGGGTTTAAAGTGAATTGGCCCAAAGGGCTAAAAATAGGCAACTATAGAAACTTGAGGAATGTAGGAAGATGATGGTGACAGAGACTCATGGCATTGCTAAATTAGTAGTGAGGTCGATCTATAGGCGATGGGGCGGGTAAGTAATAGAATAATAATAAAATATAAATACTTATACTCTGAGCTCCTGCGTATGTGCATATATGGTACCCATTTACCCTACGAGCGCAACATCTAACGCTTTAGGTAGATTGGGTTGTCTAGATAGGGATACGGTGATAATTCATAGTAAACTGAGAGATTCGTTACTTGATGTGTTTGCGAAAAGAGGTAGAATGTACATATACTTCAAATTCGTAGCCCGGAATCATAATTATAGTTATCTATTATATAAGCCTCGTCTGGTCTCGTGAAATAACCTAGACGCAAACTATGCTTCTTCATGAATTGCAGAAGTGGTCACTGTAATTCCGATTTTGAGACCTAGAATCATGAATTTTCCCCTCCAAGATTGAATAGTAAACTGGCAACTATTGAATCTGGTCCAAGTATAATGCCATGTCCGGTTGATTTATGGTCATCCTGTATTCGTTCCCAACTCGAAGTTCCGTTCAGGATTTGGTAGTGACCATTGACTTACCCTACGAATCCTAGTATGAAGAGGGGGGTGTAATTTAACTGTCTGGGAAGGACTATTAGTTTCGAGGAGTTCGCGGTGTTCTAGATATCCTAGCTAGGCGACTTCGCCAAGGCGGAAACCTCCCCCTTTCTCGAAGAGGCTGTGACAACAATGTTTAGGGGCCTTATAGTGACAACGGTGCTTCTAGGTAGTGATAAGATATCGGAAATCAAGGTAGGGTCACGTCATGTGTATTCGATGATACGTACGAGTTCTAGGTATCTCTTGTGCGTCATCTCCGCTGGCAGGGTACAAAAGGTATTTCTAGAGAAAGCGATCTCACGGTAAGTAGCTCGTAGAATATCTCAAGTGACGCAGTCAAGTCCCAGGAAGTGCTTGAGAAGTTGTCCAAATGATGAGACCCCTCGTCGGGACCTCTAAAGTCGTTTCTCGAGTCCTTTCGTTTAATCTTACGGACTATGCAAAATGCCTACCAAGGTATAACTGGTTGTAACCGCGCCAATCGCACGCGAGAAGATGGTGGTCAAACTTACTCTCTAGAAGCCCAGTCACCTGGCTCCTCTAGGATCATTTCTTTCTCGGACCTGCTAGAGTTGAGCTGCGGGAGTTGTCTAGGAGAGGAGACACTATAGCACCGTAAAGCTGTCATGGGCTGACTACCTGCCCGACCGCAAGGGGTATTCATTTATCTAGCTAGAATCCTTGGAATGACCTACGTGTAGGAGTCGAGAACTTGTGCGTGTCGACAGGTGAAACTCGTAAGGGGTATAGATGAGAGACGCTTTTGGGACGGGAGAGACTGGACTAACTGCGTCGTCGATGTTCTGGAATATTTTTTCCCATCGAATATTAAGGCTATTAGACGCTAGCCATACATATAACTAGCAGTGTCCTCCCATCCACTGAATTCATCTCTCGATTTTGGAGTACCCATTTAGACCGACTTCGTAATCATCGGCGGAGGTATGATTTCGCTCAATGTTGCGTATCGAATGCGATAGGGGACTGATCCTTCAATTATCTAACCTAATAATTAACCAAATCAATATTCTATGGGGGTATACGAAATGCAGATGAACTTTTTCTCTAAACCTCATAACCCGGCCACCGTAACCCGGCCACCGATCCCATTCTCATCTCCCCTTCCCCGGAAATCTCATTAAGGATATGCCTGGTGAGCTTCGGCCACGTATATCCATTGATGCGGCATGCAGCCGGTGGATATCATACGGATTCTGGTCCGTTGGGGACGTAGGTTGGTCCATAGTTGTCTGTGTGTGTCTGCGCGGTCGCGGGTACGTTCCGCTCACGCTCATCTTTCTCGGTCGCATCTTAGGTGGCGGAGAGGACAGGGGTGTGCTGCTCTGCGACGATATGGAAGAGGTAGAACCGATAGATGTATCGGAGCCCCTGGTGTTGTTGAGAGAAAAGACGCTGGACCGTCTCATGGCTCGTCGAGTCTCTTCCTCGAGGCGTAGTCCTTCATCAAGCTCTGAAAGAATATCTTGAGCCGATCGCCGCTTGTCGCCTTGTTTGCCCAGTCTCCTCTCCCACCACCTCCTATCCTTCCCAGGCGGTGAATACTCAACGAGTGTGTCGAGGGCCTCTTCGACTTTCTGTAGCTTCTCGTCCGCTAATTTCAGCGGAAAGTGCTCCGAAGCAAGCTCTAGAAGTGCACAGGCGTCCCCCGCTTCTCTGTGCTTGCTTGCATCCGATTCATGAAGGCCACAGGCGTCGGCCGTGAAGACGACAAGATCTGGAAGGGAGATATATGGCAGTTCTTTGATGTCTCCAATTAGCTGAGCTGAGCCGGGTAGATAAGGGCAAAGCCACTCAGGTGTGAGCTTCACTTCGATTGCCCAGCCAGCCGGATGTCTGTAGAAGATGGCTTGACCTTTCTCGACGATAGTCTTCTTTCCGTGAGCATGAGAGAGAAGAGTCTTCTTCACGAAACTTGGTGATGCCTTGTCAATCACGAATTCTATACTCTAGAGGACTCGGTTAGCACTCCATGCCTCATCAAGACTGTTTTATTTTCGACGTACCTCGCAGGGCCGCGACTGCGTTAGGTACTTCCTAACAGCTAAATCACCGACAAGGGCAAGTCGAACGTTGACGAGCTCAGCCACACCTTGCATGAGGTGGACGACTGAGAGCGCAGCTGTCTCCAGATCGACGATGGACGGACGAGCCATACCTGACGACGAGTGCGGCATGTCGAGAGGAAGGTTGCAAAGCCGGTTCGCCAATGAGCAAGCACCACGGCTGCTTAAACAGCCATTTCGACTGATTTTAAGTCAATGCCAGAGGCCACGGCCCTCCAAAACTCAATCCGAACCTACTTAATTGGGCTGGCGTTTGATACCTAACGTGCCTAACTAGGTAAATTCGGCACCCTAAACAGGGATCATGGCCAATAGGACGCCGGGGTCAGCTATATTAATGTTATTAGTCTGCTCTCTGTTGTACCCTAAAGGGCGGTTGTTCCCCCTTTACTGCCCCTGTAATAACGATTATCATAACTGTCAGACGATCCTCCGAGGGAGGTTGCAAAGCCGCCCGAGTCCTTGAGGGATCTGGAATGAAAATTTTCTGTGCCTCGAAATAGATCCCATTGGGGATTTTTTTGCGGAATGCGACGATTTGATTGATGACGGCCGACGCGCTGACGAATTGTCACTCAGTGTGGCTGGTCCGGGAAATGAACAGACCCGCCCCCGACCAGGACAAGCAGTGAAGGTTGGACACCAACCTGCGATGGGCTTACGAACAGACGCGAAACGACAGCAAATAGCTCGGAGGATGCGGATGGCACACTCCATTGTGCACCGTCACAGGAGATGATTGCCATGCCGGACATCTCTCCACCGGACTTTGAACTTTGTTGTGATGAGTTGTTAATGTGCTGGCCATTCATTATGGGGGCTCAGGCACTTGTAACACTCGTTCGCGATTTTGAACCATGCAAGCGCAAAGCAAGGCAATCAATCAAGCATCAAATTCCCAACGAAGCGGTAGCCTGCCGCCACAGTAGAGAAGCCGTGATTCATAGGCTCTAGTAGGACTATATAGGCGAGAGGTGAAACGCGTTGAGACTCTTTGTGAGCAAACACGGCCGTCATACCTGTGTATCTCCGCCGGCACGCCCTTCATTTAATCGCCGTGATCCCGTCCGGGACAGGTTCGGGGGTGCCTCCTTGCCTGTAACAAGCACAGACTGAGATTGACATTTGACTTGAGAGCACACATAGGCACCATAGGCACCTACGTAGCTCATTACGCGCAAATGCCACCGGGGTCCGTTTAAAAAAAAAAAAAAAAGGCTTATTAATACTTGCCGCAATTCTACAGCTGCGTACTTGGATGGGCCTCGTTATCGCACATGATTTTGAAGCGATATTTCACTTGGTGACTACGCAGCGTCAAGAACAATTATACGTTGATAGTTTTTAATGCTTATACTACGTACGTAGGTTCTGACAGACAGGGGTACTGCCGGCTCACTCGGGACCGAGGCCAAAGTATTTAGTTGCCTAGTATACATCCGTAAACCCGCTTATCTATAAACAGTCGAAAGTATCCAGATCAACCAACCAAAAATAAATAGAAATAAATAAACAAATAAGGAGAAGAGAAAGAGAGAGAGAGAGAGGAGGAGGAGGGAGGGGAAGTAAAACAAAAGGAAAAAAGAAGAGACCACGTCTAAGACGTTGGCGCTCTGAGTAGACGCATGAATAACAACTTACACAGGTGTCTCTACACACAGGCTTGGCTCACCATTCCACATGTTAAGAGAGTCAAGGAATGCTAAAGCAGCCTCATAAGGTTAAATCGACGTTTGCATATTTGAATACCTAATGTGATTCATTGGCGACCAAAGACGGAATCTCAGTGTAGGCAGACCCCAGTAGTTAGTCTTTTATTCTACCGATACGTCGTAGACAAGGTTAAGGTTGTTTTTGAGGCTGCTGCAACCTTATTCTGAGCATTGCCTAATAGAGGCTGGCTTGAGGCGTTCCAATTCCTTCATATTAGGTCTTCAACACGACGATCACTCGATTTTGCCCTTAATGGTTTTCTTATTCAGTGAGCCGCCACAACATACAAGTCATTCTCCAGCCAAGTACCTAATAGTGTTGCGCTTCTTCACCGCCCCTGTGTACCTAGTGCAGGCTATCTCAACTGACGGAGCACAACTAGACAGGGTTTTCTCTAATCTTACAGCACTACACTATATAGGTTATCATCTATCTACGTAAATATCCCTATTGGTCCAAGCGTTTCAGTTCCCAATTTCGCTTCACTGAATTCATCATGATGGGGCTGGTGAATTTTTAGGAGAAAGATGCCAGTCAGCTAGTGATTGCATTCTGTGGTGAAGGAACTTCACCCTAACTAGAGACATATGCTTAGCTATACGGCTTGGCTTTAGTCACATAAAAGTGAGTGGTAGGCTATAGATATAGTGCTGTAACGTAACTAAGACATGGAGGCAAGCTCTGGAGACTCTTGCAACTATCTCCCCGCGTACCCATCGTCCCCCGGCTCCTTTGCCCAGTGGAGGGCGGGTAGACAATGTTGCTACAAATGGATCTGGCAATAGAAAATGTCTAAATCGCAATGATTCTTCGATTGCTACACTGGGAACAACTTTACTCCTGCATCCAGCTTCAAGTTATAGGCGACAACCTGACAGTGGAGAGACTTAATCAACTGGTCTCACACAAACAGGCTCTGTATCTTAGCCGATCCAGTAAGACCATCTGATGCCACATCGTATATGTTCCAATACGAGGTTTACCCGAGGTGGCTTTCGTCTCTCCAGCTTGCGCGTTATCGGCTGTATGTATTTGATTGTGATTGGATAGATTGGGTATCATGGCCCATCACCTCGGCGAGCTTCTAGTATACCGAACGTTGAAAACATATATAATCTTTGTATATTGTCTCGCTTGATCTTGACATTGGGTAAAACACGAGATCATGCACCGAAAACGGAACAGGTGGCTGGCTCAAATTTGGCTCACCTTTCGATATATAAGGGCTGGGGAGCTTGACTAACATGTTACTATACACACGCACGCATTACTGCTCTTAGCAACTCTTGCTTCCACATCAAGTCTCGTCGTTCAAAGCCCGCATTTCTATACTCCAAACTCGTTACAATGAAGAGTATCTTAGCCCTCATCGCTTGCCCCATTGCGGTGCTCGCTGCGTCTGTCCCGAGACAGAACCCACCCGTGACCTTTACGACCGGCGCTTGGAGGACTGATACCCCCGATATCATCTTCCTCGGCCCTCCCATTAATGCCAGCGGCGGCAAATTCTACGTCAATAGAGCCACCAGCACTTACTGTCCAAGTGGTGTTTCAGGCCTCGACTGTTCGCAGTACTCGGGATCGGAGACTACCTTCGCTATAGCCGGGGACAGCACCACGATGTCGTTGGACGTTTCAGTTCCTGGTGGCCAGCAAGGCAAGCATTTAATTATCCGCCTCTCTCTATCTGAACTCTAAGGCTCGGGCCACTAACCCCCCCTATAGTTTACATAGCCCCGGATGGTTCACTTTCTTACACGCAAGCGCATTCTGCCTACATACCTGCAGGCAGCACTGTCACTGGATTTCACCGCGTGGGGAGTCACGAACCCAGTAGTCCCTTTTATCTGAACAGCGCCTTTGCATCTTGGTATCTCTGTCCTGTCACGGACGGCGAAATAACGCATAGGACCTATCAAATCTTCGCCTCGTCCCAAAGCCTCCAGGGTTGTTACGATACACGGATTCGAACAGTAAGTGGTTTTCAATGCCATTCGTTCCTTGTTTAGTATTTCCTTGAGAACCAAGGTTTCTTTCGGGCGAAGATAATAACCTAGAAGCTTTGCACGGGTTTGCTTAAAAGGGTGATAGCTAACTCCAATTGTTGTAGTACGCCGATACCCCGGATCAAATTTGGCAATACGCCTAAGCGCATGGAATGGAGTGTTGAAACTGCCCATATGAAGTTTGAATTAACATCACCATGCGCAGTACATAGATAGGAGAGCATTAATTCTCCTAGTTCCAAATGATATATTTTATGATCGTTGGGAAAACCTATTGTCGTCTCTTAATACCGTCGTGAATGCACGTAGAGGACCCTATTTTCGAAACGAATACGCCTGTCATATGCTGATCGATTACCAGAGGATTTGTAGAGTCCTAATATATCATGATCTGTTAGATCATCGAGATCATCGCCAAGTCATTGTTTAATGTTCAAACGGTAATCCAGTACATAATCGTAATCTTGTCATGGGCAACAATGAGTGCCAAATTCCTAAAAAGTCAGCTTGTGATCCTCCGGGGAAAATAGGTCTTGAGATGCAGTCTGAAAACCTTTACTCTAGATATTAAAGAAAGTACACAATTAACAGAGAAATATGTGCACAGTTCTCAATAGCGTGCATAGAAGCTTTGAGACCGGCTACACCAGAGCTAAAATTAGAGACACCGAGCAAGATCGTAGACCCTACTGGATTACATTGTGTCCACAGCAGCATTGGTCAGTGGAGTTGGTGCTTGTACGGATATAAATAGAAGATCTAGGTGTAGCGCTCAAATAGACTCTAAAGCATCCGTCACCAGGCACGGAGCGAGAGTGATACAGTTCACCAGGCTTAGGAAGTTTTCGGGGAATACTGCAGCTCGCCATGACCCCAAAGACGGTGGCGCCTAGAGAGAGTAATTGATTTGGGTTGTTTTTTTAACTCAGTCGGCGAAAGGGAAGTCGTGGTGACGAATCAGCCCCTGACTCGAGTAGAAAAGAATTTCGAACTGAAGAGAGACGGTTCAATCTGCAGGGTAGTCGCCGCTCTGAATCTATGTCCTTTACTAAAGCCATGCTTTTAAGTAATGCCGACAGGAGGTGCACTCGGTACAGGGGAGTAGGGCCACAGCTTCCATCAGTAGGTGAAGGGTCGAAAAGCACATCTCCGTCCGCCCTGGGGAAGGCGAGACGTATGGATCTCAAGCGCCATATATTTAGTCAAGAGCGGGCGTCCGACTTATCCTTCAATAGCCTCTTTCTGACGGAAGACGGCAAAATCTACTCTTAGACATGGGATCTGTCTCCTTACAATAACCATACACCAATATCAATGTATGTTTTGGGAGAGACGGGTTGACATCGTGAACCGTATCGTCAATTAGTCAGCTCAATACAGGTTCTGTCACTCTTTTCCGTATCAACAATACTCCTTGCTACTGTCTCATAATTTGGTACGCGTCTCGCCGAAATGACTCCCCATTTCATTGTTGATGGGACATACACTTATGGTATTTAGTAGTGACTATCGTGATAGCTCTACTACCGTATCCATTCGGGTCACCGCTTCCTAGGCAATACCCAGTCGGCTGCCTCCACGATGGGCGCCGAACAGTCAGGTGGTATACAATCAGGGGGCGACTTAGGGCTCGAACGTTTACGCCAGGATCGATATGGGGATGACTCAGACTCTGAGTCTTATCCAAGACGAGCCGTACCCAACCGGAATAGAGGGTCGAGTCCTAGCCCAACAACCGGCGACGTAGCGCTAGCGGCTCATCGAAGAAAACCCAGGTACGGTGTTGAGGGAAACCAAAAAAACTATTCCACTACCTTGACCAAGCGGAAGACGACCTTATGGGTTATCTCGTTCCCGACACCGCCTCGCCCAGCCGTGCTTACTCCAACCCGCGACACCGTCTTCAGATCCTCGTCCAGATACCCAGTTCACTGGTACTGTAACGAATATTCCGAGACTTCGGCCGACGGGACACGCCAGCCTAGCCTCAGTCGGGGTCCAGTGGGAGGTTGGCCTAGCAGTATCCCGCAACCGGTGGTTTTGCTGCCCCCTATTTTGCCCCGTCCCAGCCCACGACCAGTTTCACCGCCAGGTGACCATTGGCCATGGAGCAGAACACTGCCGCCGCGGCCGCCGTCACCACCCTTGCCTCTCCTGACAAGCGGACAGTCCCATGTGCACGGTTTCGTTAGGGATCGCTCTACCGACTCTGGTGAACTTCCAGGTTACCCTCCCAGTCCTCCTCCAAAGCCCCCCAAAGGCCACCCTCCTAGACTCCCTCCTAGGCATTCTCCAGGTCAACCCCGAAGTAAAAGCCAAGGCCCAAGTCAACCCCCTAGTCACTCTCCAGGCAAACCCCGGAGTAAAAGTCACTCTCGAAGTAAAAGCCGAGGCCCAAGTGACCATTCAAGTGACCCTTCAAGTGACACCCCAAGGCTCTCCCAAGGTCCTCCAAGCCGTTTCCCGGGTCCCCTTCCCAGTCACCCGTCAGGCTCACCTCGAAGTCAAGATCAAGCTCCATGTAAACCGCTGCCCGCGCCCGCGCCCGCACCCACACCGGTAGATGCATCGATGTCAGGCGCAGCTAAGCATGGAACTGCTGCAGTCGTGAAAACTAGGAGGCCAGCCAGCTCAGATTTATCGACTCACTATCATTATCGTCAAACTATTGCTAGTCCAGTAGAGCCCATTGCGCCAACAGTACCCGCACGTTCGTCTCGCCATAAGCTAGTAAAGTTCAGCACGCCAGAGTCCACGTATATCAATGGATCAGTCAACGGATCAGTCAACGGATCAGTCAACGGATCAGTCAACGGATCAGTCAACGGATCAGTCAACGGATCAGTCAACGGATCAGTCAACGGGTCAGTCAACGGATTAGTCAACGGGTCAGTCAACAGGTCAGTCAACAGATCAGTCAACGGATTAGTCAACGGGTCAGTCAACGGATCAGTCAAAGAATGGTCTTACAGTGATGAAATGATAGCCCTAGCGGCCGGAGGGATCACAGCAGAACAGTGTACACCGTCACGGCCTCGTTCTCGTAGAAGTATAACCCGAACGGTAGAGCAGGATGAGCCAGATCTAGCTCCACAATTGCCTCCCGCTCGTAAACCCATGCTCTACGAGATAGAACAAGAAGCGATAGGACCACCTCCGACAACGCCGTTTCTCTCTCATAGAACCCTATTCCGTATAGAAGAGCAGGATAAGCCAGATCCAGCTCCACAACTACCTCCCGCTCGTAGACCCATGCTCTACGAGGTAGAACAAGAAGCGATAGGGCCACCTCCACCAACGCCGTTTCTCTCTCATAGAAGTATAGTCCGTACGGTAGAGCAGGATAAGCAGGATAAGCCGGATCTAACTCCACAATTGCCTCCCGCTCCTAGACCCATGCTCTACGAGGTAGAACAAGAAGCGATAGGACCACCTCCACCAACGCCATTTCTCTCTCATAGAAGTATAGTCCGTGTGGAAGAGCAGGATAAGCCAGATCTAACTCCACAAGTGCCCCGCGCGGCAGAGCAGGAAACGATAGAACCGCCTACGCCGCCGCATAGCCATGGTCTAGCCATGGTCCGCATGGCAGACCAAGTACCTACCAGCGAACCAAGTGCTCGCCAACAACGAGCACCACCGCACCCACCACAGACCGACCTCACCGAGTTCCAGAAACAGCTCGCTAAAGCGAATGCCCAGACGGACAGGAAATTAGCGAGACAGTCGCACAAGAAGCTCATAGAGATGCTGTCGAACATACAAGACCAGCGGACGCGAAACGAGGCCATAAACATACTGCGGCAGGACCAGCAGCGGCGCAAGAAGGTGCGGCAGGAAGATATACAGCGGAAGCGGGAACAGAAAAAGCAAAAGGAGGCCGAAGAGGAGGAGGAGAAAAAGCAAAAGCAGGCCGAAGAGCGGCGGCGGACGCAACAACGGCGGCGACGGCGGCGAAGAGGAGGAGGAGTAGGAGGAGAACCCCGACCGCGCGAGGGGCTCGCGGAGACGTTGCGGCAGCAGCTGGTGGAGCGGAGGCGGCGACAAGACGGGATCGTCGAGATGCTGCGGCGGCAGGCGGAGGAGCAAGAAGAGAAGAGACGGCGCAGCATAGAGGCCAAGATGAAGAAGCTCGAGGAGTTTGAGCAAGAGCAACGGCAGAGGGCCCAGGACGGAAAGAAGAACTTGCCTGGACACTTGAACAGGGGTGATATGATAAAACTCTTGAGGCTCCAGCATGAACGTGAGGCTGAGCGTGAGAGAGCCGACAACGCTGCAGCATCTACATCTGCATCTGCATCTGCATCTGCATCTACCGCGGCTGTGAATGGGGTGGCGGCACCACCACCACCACCACCACAAGAGAACACGGAGCCGTCGCCTAAGAACAAGGATAAAGAGAAAGGGAAGTATGTGCCAGGGAGAGAGTAAATATGAAAAACAGCGTCGGATGATCTTCCTTTCATTATAGGATACAAACAGCGAAATGGACTGGGGTTAATCGAAGCGGCGAGAGGATAGGGTTAATTATTAGAATGACGTACATAAAGCGTATTGTATTAATATATTTGTTTTGGTTTAACTGTGAAACCTTTACGTTGTGATACTCTCTGTTGAGTTGAGTATTAATTGAAACGTACACCTTGTGGATGATGTTGCTTTCTTTTCTTTTGGGTTTGAAATTCATCGCATTAGTTAATCTGACTGGTCCCCAGCCAACCACCCTGATGAAAATATCAAGGGCTATAGGTACGATACAACGAGATCATTATCTCCATCCTGACCATCTATTTTTCCTTCCCAGCGGCCCATTTAAACTGGAGCATGGAAACATTCTTTCCTCCCTGTTTCTGCCGCTTCTTGGAAAGGGACAAACGCACCGACTAACAGACAGAGAAGCAGGTAAGGCATACACTTGAACGTAGCTCATCCACTGAGAGATTCGTGCGATTCAGGTCTCGTGGCTTGTAGAACGGTCTTGTACATATATGTAATTCATCGCAGAATTCATCGCAGGAAATAGTGGGAAAACGAAACACCATTAAACGCCGAAATGATACCCTCTAGTCCCGGTTTCCGGACTAACTCAACCCCTTAACGCCTAGTTTGATTCGAGTACGAGGGACCATATAGCATTTCGTTTCTCGCTCTATGCAAGTTGTCATAATTAAAGGAAAAGCGCTGTTCATCAATTGGATGGTTAGTGATGAGGAATCTGACGTTTCTTCTAGCCGCGCCGCGTGGCGTAGGAGCAGATGGATTCATAAGAGAGTATCTTTTGGTCTCAGAGCGAATTGAGAATTGTTTCTGGCTTCTCACTGGCACAAGTGAAGAGGTTGATGTGGTGATCGCCTCGGGCGGCGCATCCGAGAATCATCCGATGAGGGTGAAATGCTGTAGCAGCGATGGGAGAACTGCGATTCTGTTGTAGGAAGCTGGAGTAGGGTTCCATCTGAGAAAGCTCACGGCCTTCGAAATTGAATACTTTGACGGTATGAGTAGAGGTACCGCTAGATAGGGTCAGTAACTATATAGTTCCTTGTTTCTGATGCTAATGTAACACTTACACTGAGAAAACGGGCAAATGTTCATGTGTACTAGCCGTCCGAATAGTATCACGCGAAGCTTCGATAACACGGAGAGGGTTGTCCATTCGAATATCCCAGAGCTTGACTTTCCCGTTGCGGCTGGCGGAAAGAAGCTCTCGCTGGCCACCACGCTGCATGTGTACATTTCGTACCCACTGCCTGTCCGAGTCATCTTTCCATTTCTTAACCATCGATTCTTGAGGCCGTAAACGAGTGTCAAACACCCTTACGGCCCCGTCACCAAAACCAGCCACGAATATGTTGCCAGTCATTTGATCTGATGTCAGAGAGGTGACACATGAGCCAGACCTGGCAGGAATATCCGTCACGCACGTCTCTGATGCTGCGGCCCATACTCGAATCACACGGACATCTCCTGCAACAAGGACTCTTCCTGTTACCTGTTGCCAGTCAAATACCATGCCAGAGTTGACATTGCTTGGAACCATGTGGGTTAGCGCCCTCCAGGCAGACGCGAGCTCGATGGTTTTTGCGGAATCGTAGTTTCGGTAGATCCTTAGTACACCGTCGGACGATCCTGTCATCAAGAACGCGGTGTCGTCCTCGTTGATGAATTTCATGTCGCTAATCTTCGAACCTTCAGGATTGCCATTGGAAAAGCGATGTAGCCTGTTTTGTTTTTTCCAATCCCATACATAAACGGTGTTACTGTCATCGGCAACAGCAAGATGATCTTCGAATTGGTGAAACGTCATTTTGGTCGGCTGAGCACCATTATTCATGATGCAGAGCTGGTTGTTCCACTTATGGTTCCCGGCGTACGGCTTCTGGGGTTGTGTTTCTCTTAATATGGCCTCATTGCGGGACCGCCTCCATAGTCGTTCGTTGTACTCCGTGCTTCCTGGTTCTTCAGCCTCGCTGGGTTTCATTTGTGGTTCGCGGAAATACTCAATGGACCAGTCTAGGAAGGTGCTACTCAGTGGTAGTGAAGGTAATTCGTGTAGCTTACGTGCCGTGAAGTTGCCAGATACCGGTTCATTAGCTACATGGTAATGAGCTGGAACGTATGTTTGATCATTCTGCTCTGGTGGGGCTTTCCAGTCAGTGGGATACCTGAGCTTCTGGGATAGATTCCGAGTGAGATCAGGAGACGACATAGGAGGTGAGCCAGCAGACTTGTCATCACTACCCCATATATTCGGCAGCTGGAGTAAGAGACTCGCAGTTCGTTTCAAGAGCCCAGGAGAGGATTCGGATTGAGAAGTATACAATGTTGGTACACCAACCACGTTATTGCGGGAGGTGGACGACTGCTTCTTGTGACCCCGAGCCCTCTGAGTCCTCTTGCGAATTTCGTCAGCTAACACCTGGGCTTGGGAGCCAATAGAGGAGGCTAGTAGAGCATTGTGTACATAATCCATTATGATTGTTGCATCTCGTTGGACTTCGGGATGAGGATCAACATTGAGAACAAGGATGTGCTTCCAACACGCTGCAAATACTGTGTTGAATGACAAGCCCTGAGCTGTGGCTTTGATAAATCCATCTTCATCTCTATTGTCAGGGCGGGCGTAATGCAGGCCCATCTTATGATCCATACCGTCATCTGTGGGAGGGTACTTAGTATACTCCTTTTCTTCTAGCAATTGTTCGAAGGCCGCAACAATGAACTTATTCTCGTATCGAAGTACGAAGTTGGATAAGAACACTAGCAATTCTTTCCGAACAACTGGGCTTCCATCATTGGCCATATCAAGTAGTGTCCATGCAATGGATTCTTCAATTCGGGCTACCTCATCAGTTAGATCGGGTATACCCAAGAAAGTCGTCATCGCATGGACAACGGCTGCCCGGACTTCAGGGCAGGTATCTTTGGTAAGAGTTGATAGCTTCATCGGGGCATTTTCCCTAATACCTCTCCATTTCGCATCGGGAAGATCATGCCACAGCTGGCTAATGCAGAGACAAGCCCATTGTCGAAGTAAAATGTTTTCATCATTATTCAGGTGGGTTAGGCAATATGTCATAACATCTGTTTGATTGCAGACAACCTGGCCAGGTTTGTATCCCTTGCAAAGCATTGCAAGCACAAAGGCGCACATTGCCTTGTGCTCATCGCTATTAACGACAGGGAGGCCCTCAGACGGCTTGAGTATGGCAGCGAAATAGTTGTAACCACTGTCCTTGATGAGGTCTGGTTGACAGGTGATGTCGACTGCAAGAACTCGTGTCCAGATGAAGACCATGACTGGCTTTAGCTCCGATGCAGCCGATTGCAAGAGCTTTAGAACGTAAGGGAAGATACCGATGCTTAGAGCAAGCTGAACCGCCCAGGGGCCTAGATCTAGGAATCTACCTAGTAGAATGAGAGCTCGAACTCGATGCTGTTGGCTAAGCAATACCTGTAAGACAACGGGGAGTTGGTCCGGGGGTTTTTGCAATAGGGCATCACCTCGACCGAGGTAGACTTCGAATGCAGTGAGTTGCTCTGCAAAGAAAGTTGAACTCTGATATTCGTATTCAACAGCCTCACTCTCTTTTTTTTCCAACATTGGTAATTGAGCTAGGGCCAAGTCAACCGCAAGATCCCAGCTTTCCCACAAAGGATGCTGATGGGTATCCGGGAGTGCTGGATACGACTGAGGATGACATCCATAGACCATCATGATTCTCTGGGCGAGAATAAAGTTCCGGAAGAGAGCAGCTACCATGAGATCCTGCCGGAAGAACTTACGGAAAAGCTGTCGAGGCAGAGAAGTCCATGCGATAGTGTCGGTAATCGCAGTGAAGATCCAATTGAGCTCTCCGAGAGGTGTTCTACGTTCTTGCAACCGGCCGGGTAGTTTTTTAGCTCGCTCCGGCGTCAGATTTGTCTTCAAAGGATTCTGTAACACGAAGAACCATAATGCCATCTCTATTGGTGTTGTGAGACATGCCGTGAACAGGTCGGCAGGGAGTAGAGGGTTCGTCGGGAGGTTCTCCTTGACAGAACAGGCTGCTAGATGGAGATACGAGTCGTATTTCACCCGCTCATAGTTTGGGTCTGCGGCTGCAGTGGCTTGCTCCTCCTCTTCGTGTTTTTCTACGAAGCGGTGGTAGTTGTTGAGAATATTGCCCGCTTCTGAACAATCCCAAACGAAGACCGTTGGGGACTGCAACCAGTGTTGAAGATCATACAACGATATCGGAATATATTGAGTGTAGTTTTTGTTAAAAACCCAAATCTCGCCTGATGCCGTTGGCTTGGGAACGCCATGACCGTTGTAGTGGAGCAACACTCGTTCGTCCTTCGCGTTCTTCCGGAGAGACATGCAGAACTTTTTGGTCTCCTCGACCGAGGGATCGAGGTACTGCTTGTATCGCGTGCGGACAGAGATATTTTCGTACTGCGTCTGTAGAGACTTTCCTATGCTCTCTAAGGCTTTCGTAGCTGGTGGCACGAAGGGATCTTGCCAAGCCTCCAGTTTTGCACCTGGATTAGTTTTCAGCTGATCAGGTGGTTCAACCCCTATGTTGAGACACACCGCGATAGCAGCTGAAACGGTTTTTAAGCGATCCCTCATACGCCAATCCTCAATCTCGTAGTTTGGCGCCTTGGGCTGACCGGTCGTTTCGTGACGTTTGTCGGTGAAGTACATATACCAGCCCTACGATATGAGTTAGTAGTATACTAGGTATTCAACTAAATTAGCTGATCAACAAAATCTTTGAAGAAAAGACGAAGTGCTTGTAGAACACCAGGTGTGACGCGACACCGTCAAGAATAGCTGGTCTTGAGGTCGGACGAAATATGGATAGTATTATGTTTAAAAATAAAATAATAAATAAAGAGCAAGTGCAAGTTCGCCACATCGAGGTCGATGTAACGACGAAGAGACCAAAGAATACACATGATGATAGGAAACTAAGTGCACTCACACTCGCCAATTGCGATATGATATCTTCAGACTGGTAGTGGTCCTCAAATCCATGGCGTGCGCCCCATTCCTGAATCTGCCCTCCGACAGATTCTGGGTCGTCACGTCGTACAACATAGTCGCTCTTGGATCGTAACAAGGGTGGCTTTGGGCGTTGAGAGCGGTCCATACCATCGTCCTGCGAGGTTACGATAGAGAGCGTCTTTTTATTGGAAGGATGCTTGATAACCCTGCGATCGGAATCGCTGCTGTCTACGGTACTGTTGGGTCGACCGTCTATTGGATCAGCCTCGCCCTTCCTTAGGGAATGAACAGGACGAGGATCGCCACGTTCGGCAGCAGGCATGCCATTGGTGCCCAACCGCGATGGCATGGTAGCGCCGAAAGATGGGTGAGAACTGTTGCGTGTGGTTCGCAAGGTGGTGTGGTTCGGGGAATGTGTCGTAGAAACACGAGCAGCGTTCTCGGCAGTGTAGTAGGTCGACTGTCCCGCGAGGGCCGTAGACGGTGACGAAGGCGCCAGGGCGTGCTGCTGCTGCTGCTGCTGCTGCTGCTGCTGCTGCGGAGGATATGCGGTTGGGTGATAATGATGCGCTGTGACGGCGGTCATGGTGAAGAAGCGCTGCGCTCGCAGACAGACATAAATACGCGCGGCTTGCTAGACAGCTGGTCGCGGGTACGCAGGAGACGAGGGTAGCAAGCTACCCCTAGGCGAAATGCAGTCGCATGGGGCGACAAGACACGATGCCTGGGAAGAGGAGAGGAGAGCCAGAACGAGGAGGAGAGAGGCGTATTGGGGGGTTAAGAGATAGGTCGGTCAGGCTGAGTCGAGTCGGTGTGCTGGTTGGAAGCGTCGGCTTGGCCGCCCTAATCGGCGTGAGCTGTGGCCTGGCCGGATACACGAGGTAACCTGGGTTTCTGGCTGGATTTACCTACTTACGTGCTGTATCTCTGAGCCGGCCAGCCTGCTTCTACGGTATGGTACCTAGATGAATGATCTAGAATCCCATGGGGCCGGCGAGGTAGGTCCTGCACATACAGGTAAGTATGTATGTATGTATGTATGTATGTATGTATGTAGGTTGGTGGTCTCAGGGTCTCAGGACGTCAACATGAGTTGCACTGCAGTGGGAGCTAGCAATCCGCAAGCCAAGAAATGCGGTGGGGTTATTGAGCACATTCTGCCAATAAGAGCCGATGACAATAGGTCTGCTACTAGATAACCTACATACACCACCTAAGTATCTATATATCTATGTATAACTAAACTTGCTTTTCCAGACCAGTTAAAGATGAGGTATAGTATATAGAGGTTCTGGCCAAGTTCACCAGCAATGGCCTATAGTGCAAGTAAAATAAACCATTTGCGGTCTAGCGGCCCGGCAAACAGTGTGTCGGGCCGCCAACAGCCCAACTTGATGTTAACGTAAGCTGGCACATACTTTGCAGACCGTTGACGGACTGATATGCTAGATGCCGGGCTGCTATGGATAATGGTTAATTGTGCCTAGAGTCTCCGTACATGTGTACTTATTTAAGATGTTTAGTTCTTGTATCCCCTTGAGCACTATTTCAACTACAGTACTTAAAAAGTGGAAAAGCGGAACTTTTTGCATAACTAGATATACCAATAAGACGATTATCCGAGCAGTACACTGTAATTTCATTGGGTTAAATATTTATGCAAAAAGTTCCGCTTTTCCACTTTTTAAGTACTGTAGTTGAATCAGCCCTCAAAGGGATACATGTACGAAGGTTGGGGCCAGAAGTCAGCAATAGCCTGGACAATTGAATACAGTGCATTTAATTTACTGCTTACAGTGGGCTTTTCCTAATTAAGAAAAACCTTTAATTCTATGCCGGACTGCTAGCAGCTCCGCAAGTTTTATTTCGGCTTAAGAACAGTCCGTCAAGTAGAAAATATATTCGAGTCGGGCCGCTAACGGTCTGGCACAAAATTAAAGGTCTTTCCTAATTAGGAAAAGCTTACTGTAAGCAGTAAACTAAATGCACTGTATTCAATTGTCCAGGCTATTGCAGAGTTCGGACCCCAACCTTCGTATAACCCCATCAGGTGACATCACACATTTGGCTTGTCTAAAATACCTACTGCGTAAACTACACGGACACTTCACCCTTTTTCCATCTGAACATTAAATCTTACAGTACACCATTGCGTATAACAGGTTAAGATGAGATGACAGGAAACACCCTCTACAACCTCAACTCACAATGACACGTGACTTTTCTTTGAAGCTCCTGAATTAATAAATTAGAAAGAAGAATGACACCCGGTAGTACGGCTGAGGAGACATATGATGTCCTGCTGACTCGAGTTTGCGCTGATATGTTTGATCGATAAGTAGAACGCTAAGTATTCTGCATGAGGGGGTTAGGTATTATATGTACTGCATCTTGTTCTCTCTCATCAGAGTAAATACGGACATTCGCCAAAGAATGTCGTCAATGCCGTTAGCCCTGCTTGTACATATTGAGCATGTACAGCCACCCACCTCCCTGCCTCAGGTATATAATTACTCATTGTAGTACATAGGTACGTAGTATAGTTACGGTAATTAGTGTAGGAAGCAAAAGAGCCCACGTGCCAATAATCTCCCGCGTTTCAGGTGATCTTTTTGGGAAATACGACTAGGCACCCTGAAGGTACCAGGATTCCGAATTTAAGTAGTGCCCCGTATATTAGGTACTACGTACTTCGTAGTAGGAGAAGATATACTCTAGGTGCCTAGGTAGTATTAGGTAAGAATATGTACCTACCTATCTATCTTCACTACCTCGCATAGCATTGCAGTACCTGTATGTGCGCTACCCATTTCATCCCATCATGATCAAGCACTACCTAGGTAGGTATGCGTTGATGGAAGCACAACTGCAGTATTTACATTTTAGAGTACTTAATCTAACTATATCCTGCCTACATACCTACGAAGTAAGGTTAGGTTACCTAGTCTTAAGTGCCTAGACTAAGTTACACTAAGCTACCTGGGTCACATGCCACTTCACTTTTACAAAGCCATTTCAACTACGTATTTCTACCTGCTATATCATTGCACACGATAAAGAGACAATAAAAACAAAGGTCAGCAATTGACATGATAGAATATATGCAACACGTTGGCGGGCAGTGAACACATTTTATCAATGTCGAAATTCGACGTATCAAGCTTGTGGCTGTTCCACGAGCGTACTCGGACTATCAATAAGCCCTTTCAAGAAAGACTAGGATGGGCATCAAATGTGACAATGATGGGACTGTGTCCACACTACGCATCTATAAGACCTTGCGAGTAGGTTGGCGCAAGAATCTGGCAGTTCCTTGACGGAAAAAATCCCCGGTGATTTCATGCGTACCAGTCAAATTCGACGAGCGTTCTCAAGAGACCCTCCCCTTCCATGCAGGAGAGCAGCAAATCATCGTCTTGCTTAACCATCACATTTCATGCAAATGAACTGGTCTCTCCCAATGACACAGCGCTCTGGCCACGAGATCGAAACAAGCTGTACCGTAAATCGTTGGTGATCTATACTAATTCGGTGTTCAACTCCCCCACTCAGAAGCGAATATGCTGTGATAACTGGTTCCAGCGCAGCTGCAAAGGGATATACGTATGAAATCACGGGTGTAAGTTGTAAACTTACGATAGTCGTAAGAGGAGTACATAGACCAAATTAATAGTTAGTACCTTATTAGTTGTGCTTTCTGTTCCGACTCTGTTATAGCTGTGGCTTTTAAACCATTGGATGAATTTGGTGATTTCTCTGTAGCGTTGAGTGTTTTCTACCTCCTTGCCTATCTAAAAGCTTGTATCTAGTTGGTATGGGATGTATGAGGTGATGGTAATTGTGTTGGTTTGACCTATTTCTAAGAAGCGCTGCAATTTGAAGCATATAACCAAATGTCTATTCAATCGCATAGTCTCCGGTGAGAAGAGAGAGAGACATATCCGATAGCAATATCCAGTTTGATAATCTGCGACGGTCCCTGGTTAATTTTTTTTTCCCCGGCCACCCTTGCTCCCTTTCGTACCTATGGCTAGTGCAGACCCTATATGTACGCAGTAGCTCCGAAGATACTGCATAATAGGTGTTATATACCTAGGCACACAGACGAAACTTAGGACACTAGCCATTTTCGTCGCAACCTCAATTGTGCTCGAGCCAACCAAGGCCTGGTGTCTTTGAGCTAAGAGGAAGGTATCTGCCCTCGTGCTCCATATTTAGATGGGAAAGTCCCCCTGACTCCCGGCCCCCGAAAGTGCGAAAATGGAACTCAACCTAGCTAGGTAGGTGGAGGCACAAGGGAGGCTAGTGGTAGGCTAGTCAATGAGTATCGGTGGTAGTGCACGCTGTGCCGCGGTGCCTTTTCAAAGGACGACCGCTGTTCTGGGCAAGGGGACCACCGGACGTTACACTCACAGGTGCGCTGGAGCATGTCTTGGTAGGTACCAACTCAACCACTGCTCCCTCTGAAGCCCACCCCCAACCATGCCTGGCTGGCGCTGCTGAATTTTGGGAAATTTGTCGCAAACCCCGACCAACCTCGTCGCCGGCCTCTTCTCCTTACTTTCTCAATTTACCACGATCCCCCGACCCAACTTGCAATTTTGTGTTTTTGCCGCGAAGCGACGCACCAGGACACGAGCGATCAATGAACAGATACCCTATATTCAGTCACTTTTGGTCCGAAACCGCTTCGACTGCACTGCTCATTCCTTACCCGGGTCCGGAGCATGCAACAATTGTCCGGTCGTCTTTCATTTCTCGCCAAACGACTATTCGACTCTTCGGATCTGCCCACGTTCTCTTCTCCTCGCATTGATCGGTCTTGTAACCGCGATCGTCCGAACCGATAGGGAGACGTCTAACACGAGGGCTTGACCCTAGAACCAAGAATTCAGGTTTAACTCGAGCTTGGACTCGGCTGTCGAAACTTTGCTCGAATACACACCGTATCCGGGCATTCGTCCTAGTCGAGATCCAACCTCGCAGTTGTCGAACCCAGCCATCCCAGTTCTCCCGTTTCCATTCGTATTTCATCAAGCTTCTCGCACACACTGTGCTGCCTCCCGATATCGACTTGGTTGGGTTTGGTCGACGTCGTCGCCACAGTATCGGTGTTCTCACAAGACAGATAATAGGCTTGATCCCGACTGCCCGCTGAGGTCCTTCCTGGGGACCTGGCCTTAGCTCCGACATGGCTTTCCTTTTCAAATCTAAGAAGAATCAGGATAGAAACGTAGCAAGTCGAGATGGCCCTCCAAATGGGATCCAGAACCCGGCAGGGCGCATAGCAAGAGACGAAAAACATGCACGAGCTACACCCACAGGTAGCTTACACTCCTTAGATGAGAGCGGCGGCGGCAGCCCAGATGTCGAAAAATATGCTGCTCGGCGGGCTGCTCAGCAGGACCAGCCGCAACAGATCCAACCTCAACAGCAGACGAGTGATCTACCTGTAGGTGTAGTCTGCCTAGACTTTGTCACTTGTAGCTCACTGACATTCTTCTAAGTTCCGTAATGCGCCTCAACAGAACGTAAACGCGTCGTTATACCCATGGTCGCAACGTCGGTTGAATTTCACTTCAAACGTGCCCAGCCCATTTCCACGATATGGCGCTGCGGTCAATTCTATCTCCTCGAAGGAAGGCGACATCTACATCATGGGTGGATTAATCAACAGCTCGACAGTTAAGGGAGACCTATGGATCATTGAGGCTGGAGGTAATTTGGCGTGCTATCCCCTTGCAACTACCGCCGAGGCTCCCGGCCCGAGAGTCGGCCATTCGTCTTTACTAGTTGGCAACGCGTTCATTGTCTACGGTGGCGACACGAAGATTGACGAGACCGATGTTCTGGATGAGACTTTATATCTACTTAATACTTGTAGGTGTCAATTCTTTTATGCTGTATCCGTATCCTTTCCCGTTTCTTCCCCTTGCCTATGCGTCATGTCTAGCAGAGTTGGCTAATTATATTTAAGCCACGAGACAATGGTCCAGGGCATTGCCAGCCGGCCCCCGGCCATCTGGCCGCTACGGACATTCATTGAACATCGTAGGATCTAAAATCTACATTTTTGGTGGCCAGGTGGAAGGATATTTCATGAATGATCTTTCTGCTTTCGACTTGAATCAATTGCAAATACCGAATAATCAATGGGAAATCCTAATCAAAAATTCCGAGAATGGGGCAACATCAACCGGAAAGGTGCCCCCTGCCAGAACCAATCATTCTATGATCACTTACAACGATAAGATGTACCTGTAAGCAGCCCAAGCATCGACCTTGTTCACCTGTCTTGCTAACTGTTCTAGCTTTGGCGGGACAAACGGCTTCCAGTGGTTTAATGATGTTTGGTGCTATGATCCTCCCGCAAACAAATGGTCTCAGTTGGATTGTATTGGCTATATACCATCACCACGAGAGGGTCACTCGGCTGCCCTCATAGAAGACGTCATGTACATTTTCGGTGGCCGAACCGAAGAAGGGGCGGATCTTGGAGATTTAGCCGCTTTTCGGATTTCGTCACGCCGTTGGTATACGTTCCAGAACATGGGCCCAACGCCTTCCCCACGGTCTGGTCACAGCATGACTGCTGTGGGAAAGTCGATTGTTGTCGTGGGAGGAGAGCCGAGTTCCGCTACGAATCAAGTCAATGATCTTTCTCTTGTCTATGTTCTTGATACAACCAAAATCCGCTATCCTAACGATGCGCAGATCCAATCTAGCGCACAAAAATTACAGCAGACAAGGAGACCGAGTGGTGAATCAGCTTCCGGCCGTAGGCCACCCTCTCGGGAGGGATCGAACGGCCCAGATCCGAAGAGGCTTCCTGGTGGCCCCGCGAGCCCTACTAGTCGTGGGGCAAGCGGAGCGGATATGAGCGGACCGCCTCCTGTCAGTAATGGTATTTCGAAGCTTCCACGGGCAGCAGGTACTTCAACGCCTTCTGGTCCGCCACCACAGGGACAACCTCCACGGCCAACTGTTGATACTAATAATGCAAACCGACGCATGCGAAACACCTCGATCGAACGGATAGAAAGGGAAGCTGCTGTGGTTGGGCCGGGTTCTACGGGTAGCGTCACACAATCACCCGTCTCTCGGGAGGCTGTTAAAGAAGAGAATCCAATCACCAATGGACGCAGGACGCCTAATCAGCAACCTAGAAGCGGGTCGAGAGCCGACGTCGCCTCCGCCGATTTATCGAAGTCCAAACCATCTCGACAAATTCGCGGTCAAGGTTCAGTCGATAGCAGTACTGAACCTGCCCTTAAAAGCGTCGCGAACCGGCCTTCTTCTCCCCCACCACCAACTCGTCAAACGAGCAATCCTCTGTCGCGGAGAGGTTCTAACAGGAATTCGCAGACAGTTGCGTTGCTCAAGGAACTAGATTCTGCGCGCAATCGGAACGCATGGTATGCCTCAGAGCTTGAATTAGCCCGCAAATCTGGGTATACGTCTAATGCCACGCTGAGTCCTGTGCTTGAGGGGCGAGGTACTGAAACGTTTGATGACGATGACAAACCTCTAATCGAGGCTCTTCTAGCCATGAGACAAGAACTGGCTAATGTTCAGAGCTCTGTAGATAAGCAAGCCGTTCTAGCGGCGAAGCAGATTGCCGAGGCGGAAAGACAGCGTGATGCCGCAATTCGCGAGGCTGTCTATGCTAAAGCAAAGATGGCTGCTCATACTGGGAGCTCAGTGAGCACACCGCAGACTGAGACTGACCGTAATTCCGATACTAATGATCATGGCGCTGAAATGAATCGCAAGCTCGCTGCAGCCTTGAACCTGCAGAAGGAATTCCAAACTAATTTGTCACGTGCTGGGTCTGATCTCGCGGCTGAGAAGCGTGCGCGTCAGCTTGCGGACGAGACCCTCGGTGCGACACAAAAACGGATGGCAGAGTTGGAATCATATAAGCAAGAGACTTCTTCTGAAATCGAACGACTCAGGGCTGAGTTGCATATTTCCCAACGTGAAGCTCGAGAACAGTCTGTAATTGCAGCCGATGCAGTTGCAGCTACCAATCTGCTGCGCATTGAGAAGGATGAGTTTGAGGCTAAGTACAACGAGGCCGCTGGGAACAACGAAGAAAAAGATACGCTGGTGTCTTTGCGCAAAGCGATTGCTATGTCAACTGATATGAGAAACCACCTCGAGCGAAAATATGACGAAGAGCGATCTCAAAGAGAGGCTGCCGAGGCAAAATTAAACAAGCTCAAGGCTGAGCATGAGGCAAGTACAGCTGAGTTAGTTGCGGTTAGCCAGCGGTTGCGAGACACCGAAGAGCTTGCTGAACGCAGCGCGGCCGAGGCCGAGGCTCACCGCCAAGCCGTTGTTTCTGGGCTGGAGAAGCTTACAAACGACCCAGGCAAGGGTAGCCAAGCTGATGCAGAACGCATCACCGTTCTTCAGAGCCAAGTCGGCGAAGCCAATGCGCTTGTCAAAAAGTATCAGCAAGAGGCCGATGCCGCTGCTGATAAGCTTCGTAGTGCTGAGGAGCGCATTGCCGGGCTTGAAGCGTACCAAGAGCAATCAAGTCGGGAGGGTGTCACTATTCGCAGGCAGTTGCAGTCTGCCCTTAAAGATACCCAGTCACTCCAGGCTCTAAATTCAGATCTCAGAAACCAACTGGCAAATCAGCAGCTCGAAACTAACGCCATGACTGTGCAATACAACACGCTCAAAAACATTCTAGAGGAGAGAGGCATCAGCCCCACTGGCATCTCTCGCGTGCGAGGCATAGGATCCCGTACGGACTCGCCAGATGTAACTCGTGCTGTAGAACTTGAACGGCAACTAGCCGAAGCAGTAGCAACACATGAGGAGACAAAACAGAGTTTCATGGCTCAGGCGCAGGAAACAGAAGCAGCTTACCGTGAGCGCATAGTGCAGCTTGAAAACGACTATCAATCTGCTGTTCACTATGTGAAAGGCACTGAGAAGATGCTTAAGCGGATGAAGGAAGAGTTAGCTAAATCCAAGGCCGATAATACTCGTTTGAAGAATGAGAATTTCGACCTGGAGTCTCGAGTTGGTGCTTCCGACAACTCAGCTGCAGCCGATTGGGAAACAGAGCGATCGACTCTAGAAACGAAGTTACATACACTAGAAGAAGAGGTGAAAACGTCTTCAGTACAGCTCGAGCAGCGACTTGCCGAATTACGGAAAGAACTTGACACTGTAAAAAATGAACGTGACACCGCCGCAAAATCGAGTGAGAACTACTGGCAGCAGTTGACGGCTCGGGAGAAAGATCTTGACCAACTACAGCAAGAGAACGCTCTAGTCGAAAAACGGGCCCAGGAGGCTGAAGAGAAAGTCAGTCTCCTTCTCGACCAAGTAGGAACTTCAGTGGGCAATTACCGAAGGCGGAGTCGAATGAACTCTGATCCAAATACCAACACCCCAACCATGAATGGCAAAGGACACACCCGGCAGGAAAGCTCAGAAGCTGAGAGTCTCTATGAGGAGCTTGGCGATGCTAGGAACAGTGCCGCTCTGGAAAACTTAGCAAGTGAGCTCGATATGCTCCGAACTCACTGGGAGACGAGGAACAAGAGTTACCGCCTTTCGAATGCATTTGATTTTGAGACTCCCAAGAGAGATGATGAGGGTCCTGCCCTAGGACTTAGTGAAAGTCTGGCTGACTGGAGGAAGCGACTCGATACAGAAGAGCGTGAGAATGACGATCGAGCCGTGAAAACCAGCAGTGGTCAATAGGATGTAATGTCATCCTTGTCACCGCTGCTGGGTCCTTAGTCACCTGAGAGTGGTAATTGAATTTCGTGGTCTTTGACGAAATGGAGACGATACCCTGTATATTCCTTTACGGCCCTTTGCGTTGCGTAATGTGTAACACGACATGTTATGGCATTTATCATTCTATTCTATTATTTCTTCATGTTTCGAAGTTAATGTCTCTTGCGACTTTTAGTTCTGTTGGTCCATGATGTGGCGTCCTCAGTTAACAGTTATTCGCATTATTAATCAATGCAACTTCTACCCCTGCTTTCTCCGCTTCACTATCATTCCTTTCTTATCATTTCCGACGATATGGGCGACATCCTCGTCTGTGGGGGATCCTAAGCGACCTGCGGCCTAGCTAGACGATCACGGAAAGGCTGGAGAATTGATGCCTTAAGTCTCTTATTCAAACACTCGGAGAACAAGGCACCAGATGGAAATGGTTATCCAAGTTTTTAAGGTCTTCACCCCGTGGAGCCTAATGTACAATTCTAGCACAGCTTAGCTGTCACGAAGAGGATGATGATGGTTTTTTCTGATTGGGTGACTAAGGTCACGATGGGCAGCCTAGTCTAAATGTGCAATAATTGTACTTAGAAGCTAAATGAGGAATGAAGTTCTTTCCTGGTTAATTTAAAGATTGGCCTACGTATGATGCCACTTGTGACAGTACATATTTTCATTATTTGTTCGTCTAGGGACAGTTCTACCTCAGAGGGAAGCTCCCGAGATAACCTACTACTCCTTGTTTCCTCCTTTTCCTACGTTGGAAATTAGAGAATACGGGCATGGAAGTATGTAGGAGATGGTAAAAATATGCAAGCCCACCTAACCTAGTCTTATCGTCAGTACTTTCTAATCAGCGAAATTGAGCATATGCTATAACTACTACTCAGATACTCGGCCTTCGTCTTCATTCACTGTTCCGAAGCGAAGCCCGAAGATACTTGTGTAGTAGGTAGACTACAAGACTTCCGAGTCTCTTGTGATATACTCTATTCCCTTAGTTCCCACACATCTCTCTATCAACCCTCCCCCTCCGAAGCTTTCCGCCTCCTAGAAAGCTACCCCATCGGCGTGGTATTACTTTCCTTATAGAGCCGGACTCATCCTCTAACTTCTCATCGTTAGGATTCTTAGTGATGTGCTGATCCAGCTGCTCTCATCCAGCTTGACCCGGGAATTATACCTCATGAAAGAGTAGTAAACAGACTCAGGGTTCCATGATCGCCTTTAGTAGTTCATGGATAAGCCCCTTTTACCCGGGGGTTAGGGGCGGGGAAAAAAAAAAAAGGTTATATGTAGCGTGCGATGAGGCTGTTGGGCATGTTTCCTTGACTTAGCATGAGTGTTGGAGCATTTAAATCTATAGAGTCTGCAAGATTTCTTCAGGCTTCTATAGTCTAAAGACGCACGTCGTCAGCAGGTATTGATCCACGATACGACGGACTCGCCACCTTTCAGCACCGGTGTCATCCATAGCTAATTATGATAACTCAGCTGTTCAGAAAGACAAAATCCTAAACTCTATCTGTCGTTTTCTTGTCCTACAATCTCGCCCTCGGATACCATAGAAATTAGAGCATCCTCGAAGACGCAATGTAGACAGGTATGTAGGTAGGTAGCAAAACCCGCCTGGAGTATGTATCCAGATAGGTATTTTTGGAAAATTCATCTGATATTGAATGTATAAGTATATATAGCCTTTCACAAGAAAAAAGATGTTCCAGTCCCCAGCAGATCTACCTCCCACCTAATCACCTGTAAACTGGAGTATTCAACAATGACATTACATCCATCTCCAATTAGCCTCATATCATACCTAAGTATAGACGTTTCCTACCCCACAATATCTAAAACAGGCGGCTCGGCAGGTGGCTTGCCTTCTTGCTTGCTTGAGCCAACCGGCCAACCCGCAAGCCACCGCCACAGCGCGGGAAGACTAGACCAGACTAGATTAGACTAGGGTAACGGCGACAGGGGTTTATTCGTCCGAGACACGACATGAGACACGCGAAGTGCCTCTTCCGGTCCCAGGTGGCGTTGGCGTTAGTTTCGATGCAAGCAAGTCGAAGAGGAAGGCCGGGGGGAATGAGGGAAAGGGTATTACGAGATGGGGTCGTGCTGGTATGTCATGATAGTCTTTCTCATGTTGAATCGACTAAGCTAGGCTCCTGCCTAGTTACCATACTTGGCTAAGTATCTAAGAATTGTTAACTCAACTGAGCAAAATGACCTGGCGGAACGTGCTCCCTCTTTGCTGGCAATGTGCTTGTTCGAATTCGTTGCTAACTGATTACTATGTGACAAACCCACTCCGGCTATCGACACCTCTCCTCCTCAAGAAAAAAGTTGAACAAATAATAAGAAGTTGAAAAGATACAAAGTAGCCTTCTAAAAACCGACAGTATGTTATGCGACACAGCGGTGGCAGGTATCCAGTGCCAAAGTCCACCGTGATTAGGAATATAGATGTTTCGCCCGTCCCCTAAACCCCATTTTCTAGGTTCCTTGAACAGACCAGAGAGAAACTAGCGTGGCAATAAATGTTTCTCGATAGACACATCATAGATACACACAACCGATCTAAGCCGTCAGCCACCACAACGCTCATCACCAAACTTGGGTATGACGTTCACAGATCCCCAGTGTAACCTTGTCCTCAAGGTGTCTCTGATTATTGCCCAGCAGATGAGATACACGTCTGCTGCTGCGCCTGACACTCGGTTACTGTGAATCCAGCTTTTCCGGAATTGGCGGCGTCGGAGCAAGCGTTCTGCTGTATGTCACAGCTACGTTGGATCGCGGCCGCTTGATTGACAAAGGTGTTCCCGTTAACCGAGAAGGGTCTCGAAGAGTCACCCGAATTGGTGACAGCAGGGGCAGCTATGCCGCCTAGTGCGCCGCTAGTCTGCGAGTTGTTAGCTTGATTATTGTTGTTTTGCGCCCCCGTTGAGGAATTACTGTTCTGTCCCTGACCAAATTGGCCCTTCTGCCCATTCTGACCATTTTGACCATTCTGAGCGTTTTGTCCATTCTGCCCGTTCTGACCATTCTGGGCGTTCTGGCCATTCTGACCGTTTTGTCCATTTTGAGCATTCTGACCGTTTTGGCCGTTCTGACCATTCTGGTTGTTTTGACCATTGTTTCCATTGTTGCCATTGTTGTTACCGCCGACTACTCTAATTAGCTTCCAGCTCATAGAGGGGAAGACACAGAAAGAGGGCGGGCTAGTAAGAGAAATAGGGAGCGCATACCTGTGAAGCGGACACAGTCATCCTGAGCACCACGTTGGGCAACGGGCATAAGCACAGGTTGATGGTTGGCAGCAGAGGACATGGAGCAGAGACGGTAGTTACCCGCAGGAAGTCCACCGGCGACATCTGCTGAGAGGAGACCCTTTCCGTTTCCAGCATCGTTAATACCCTTGAAGAAGGCAAATTGAGTCGCATCGAGAGGCGTAGTAGGGTTCAATGAGTTGCCGAGATCCTGAACAGTGACGTGGGTGTGACCAATAATGTTACCGGAACCATCCAAATCCTGGGGGGCAGTGTAATATGTGTTATCGGCATTAGTGAAAGTGCCGGGTGCGAAGTTAGCAACCTGAACCTGGATCTGGAAGTCCTGGTTGGCGGCAATGTTGTCGCCGTTTTGTGGGTTGACAAAAACACTTGAAACCATGTTGCTCTTAGCGGGGATATTACCCATTACTGTAAAGTGTTAAAATCAGGCAAAATAAAACAAGCAGACGGGCGGAGAACGGGTTAAGCTTACCGACACCATTGCAAGAACCTGCCGTGTTTTGAAGACCATTCGTCAGAGTCTTGCCTGAGCAGAAGTTGATGAAGTTGGCATTGTCCCTAAAGTATATTAGATCATACTTCTAACTCGCCAATGCCCATCGACTTATAACTCACGTTTTGGAAGCAGATTCGCCAGACGCCGTGTCCGGGTCACCATCTTGAGCGGAACCAGTCTGAACAGCATTGGCGTTTAATGTAAGGGCAGCTTGGTTGTTGTTGTCTGGAGCTCACTATTAGCTAGTCTTTTACCTACTAACTGAAACACATTCTCCTATAAAACTTTTTGACTTACTGTTACCGCCGTTGTTGTTGTTACCCTGGTTGTTGTTGCCCTGGTTTGCCTGGTTGTTTCCCTGGTCTGATGACCTTGTTAGTACATTGACATGAAGCTGTGGAGGAACGGAACTCACTGTTCTGGCCATTTTGCCCCTGTCCGCGGCCATCTATAGTAATCGGTCAGCTTCCCTCCTGGTGTCATTGTCCGGCTCGATATGTTACTGACTGCCAAACTTGCTGGCTTGGACATCTTGCCGGCCTTGAAGGGGTCGGAGTGCTCGGCGGTTCACAATGTTGTCGAATGGGCGGTGGATCGCGGAAGCTTCGGCGATAGCTGTGAGGCTGAGAAGCCCGAGGAGAATGTTCTTAGTCTGCATGGTTGCGAGTCTTTATGCGATGAGATGACGTGACGACGACAAAGTCCCTTTACTACCCTGGTTCGGAGGCGAGAATCGAAGTTGTAGAAATGGTTCCAGACCGTTTTCGAATAGTGGAAAAAGAATGTGTCACAGACAAGTGAATCGAAGTAGGCTAGCCACAGTAGCTGTCGAAAGGAACGAATGAACAAGACACACTACCAGCGCATTATTCGGAAAGAAAAGAGAGGATAAGAATCCGAGGTAAGAAGACAGCTTAAAGAAGAGGACTGGATTGGATTCAAATGAGTCGGAGAGAGACGGCCAAGACTTTTCTCTTATACTCATCTCCTGCGCCGAGACGTGACAGGCACGTCTCTCGGACGGCCAAGTGATTGAGACCAGGAACGACATCATAATCCCCTTGCAGGTCAGGGACTTGGAAAGGAGCCGTATCCACAGACTCAAAACAAGATGGCAGACGGTAGCACGGTAGCTGAGGCGAGCAAATGACAGGGTCTGCCAAGGAGTCTTTAATCCCGGTGGTTATAGGGGCAGGGGTAGAGAGCGGGAGGAGTTCTCTCGAAGCCCAAGCTGCATCAGACCGAACATGGGTCCAGGAGCTTAATCGAATCTCGTCCACAGGAATTCTGCAGTTGGCGGGACGCCAATTGAACCGTCAGCGAGCCAAAAGCGTACAGCTGCGCTGGCGGTACACTCTGTACACCACGGAGGGCGGGGAACTGGCTGATTGGCTGAACAAGTTGAGATGGAGATGGGCAATAGACGGCCATGTCTGTCTGGCCAAGATGGGCGGCTGAAGACTGCCTGCCAGCCAGTCGAGGACCAGATTACAGTACCTACCTATTCAATACTACTCGACCAGTTGGCCAACATCAAACTGCTACGAGAAGCGAAACACCTACGCTGTGGTGTAGCTTTGGTTGCATCAGGAAAGGAAGCTTGAGATCAGCTGGGAGTCGATCCCACACTACATCGTATACTTAGTGTGGTGGGAGGAGGGTAGGATGTGGATCTAAGGAATGGCACAGGAGATCTCGAAGAGCGATGTATGATGTATGTCATCAGCGATATTGGATTGGTACTTGAGTCTTGCGCTGTCAACTTCGTATTGGCTAGTGTAGTGCACTGTTGATACGGGTAGCGAAACATCCTTGTTTAGCGACGCCAGATTGAAGATTGAAGGAGGAATGAGGGAGAGCAGAGATGGAGCCTATGCGTAGGCCAATGTTTGGAGGAGACAGGAAAGGGCCCTTTTGGCACTGGCAGGCATCCGATAGCTTATCGATTGCCGAGACCCGACATCTGCTAAGTACGGGGACCTGGGGGTGGGTCGAAAGGAGGTCATTCTAGCCGGTCTCTTGAGGCTCCAGACGTCGCAGATCCGCCTGGGCAGGCTCCACTAGGCGACGGACCAGCCACTCAGAGGACGGCGCCCCCCGGCCGACGGGGTCCCTCCAGCGTCTCATACAGGGGACTCTGATGCGAAACGCCCTGAGGAGGAGCCTCCCAGCCTCTGCAGCGTATAATATTATAGTGTACGGCGCGTAGAGACAGAGAGGCAATAGGCTATGATCGCCTTTTTGTTACTTGACCATCATACCAATTTTCGCTGCCTTCTCTCTCCCCAGTCGCCTCGTTTGTTTCGACTACAGGTATTCCGCCCAGCGCCCCAACCACGATCTGGCGCTTGGCGTTCTGTCGATTATCGCTGTCGTCGATCGCTGGGATGCCTAAAAGCCGGTCGGAAACTTGTTTGCTCTCCCTTGCTGACGGAATGCCATCTCAAATTGCGAAACTGCCACCGCGCTTGCACTCACCCTGTTCCAAAATAAATGAGTGTGTTCGATGATTTACCGCACTGCGCCCAGACATGGGATCGACGTTGCCATGACCTCCCGGCCGACCAAAACATGTTCTTCAAGCGGCCACCGCTCGCTCTCTCTAGTATAGCATGCGGGATGGTGCCGCATCGAGTATATGGCTAGACCGATCCTGCTGCCCTGGCTCATCTTTCATAAAGCATTGTGGAAATGATATGATAGAAGACAACTGCTACTATTGCTATTCACTAGTACCTGCGTCAAACCATGGATTAGGTAGGCTATCTAGTTCGCGGTCATATCACCAAGATTGAATGGATGATTAGCATAGGCACATACTAACTCGTCATAATGCTTAGCTAAGGGAGTAATGTAGTTGCCTTGCGGCCCCATATGCGCCGTCTCGTGGCTGAAGACATCGCCAATGTATGTATGCCAGTTTAGGCTGGTAAGAATCGGTAATATCACGATGAAACCGCCCTTGGTCTATCGCCCGCATTATCTCCGGAGTAGTTTTCTTGCGCTACCCAAGTCCAGGCACCCCTGTCACTCGGATAGGTTATCCGACTTGCCTAGCAGGGGGCATAAATGAGCCTTTTACGAGTGGGCTCGTGCCCCTTTCGAACTCAACCCAGCTGGGGGGAATAGACATCGTAACGTAGATGTAGTGTACTACAATGATGACACAATTTCCTCTTCGCGATGTGAATAATACGCAGTATGAAGCTTGGGGTTAACTGCACTACCGGCTTCTCCGCAGTCACTCCTATCACGTCGAAATCTGATAGAATAATCAACCTCGTGAATGGCAGCTTACTGCGTAGGGCCCATCCCAAACATAGGGTGAAACCACAACCCCTACCAGTGTACCAGTTGCGGTATAATTGCGGTCACGGCCCTGCTCTGAACCATTTCCGTTGCCATCGCTTGCACTAGTGTACCAGTCATTAGGTTAGACAGCTTTCATCTCTACTGCGTACATACAGTATCCAACTTGCGAGCGGAGCTGTTCATCTTTCGTTTGAGGCGAACCCCCTGCGTAGATCTGATGAAAGACCGTCAAATTTTCAGATGATAGGGTCGCCAATCGGCACCCTCTACTGGAACACGAGGTTGAGCTGGTTGTTTTGCTATTAGGCGCCCTTTTTCGAGATATTTTACCGCCCCTATACCCTCATCATCCTCGTTCACCTTCCTTTTTCTTCCTAGATATCTCTTTCACGCTTAATGACATGTTGCAATTAGATCCATTCTCTAACGCTGTAATGCTAGTTGGTTTCGGGCAGATGTTAGAATTGGATGAACTTCCCTATGTGATGGTGGCTATGGAGTTTCCAAGTTGTGTTGTTGGGATGAGACGGTCCTGTAAACCGAGGCTCTGTCCCGTCTTCAAATTCCTACGTTGCGGAGCCATCAGGGGAGCGTTCGTGAAAGTCTCCGAGATCCTCCTTCAGGGGGCTGATGTGTAAGTATTTCTCTCAAGGTCAACTCGGCGCAGCCGATCTCTCTTCCAGAAAAATCTTTAGCCAAAGTGGTGCAGAATGTCTATAAGCGATTGTTTATAGCGGTTCCATCCAAACCGATACAACAATGAAGGCCTCTGTTACAACTCGCCTAGATCCTTTTGACTGCCTAGCATCCTCTCGGCTATAAGGTCCAACCACGCCGCAAGGCGGTAGCCTGCCTTTGCGACTTGCAGTTCAATGACAGGCGCCGCTTTCTCGAAGTACTCACCCGCAAGCTCTTGGCCAGCAATGGCTGCGGGTCCCTCTGGGAAGACTGATGGAGTAGAATAAGCTACTAAAGTCTCGCACAAAAACGGCTTGAGAACTTTCTAATTACTCACCGTGGGAACAGACATAGGCATTGGATTCGTTTGCCCAAACCATGGACGTCGCGATAGGATCGTCGAGGAGCAACCCGTCAACCCAGAGGGCCTTCTCCGTCAGATATTTCCCGGACTTTATCTCGTTTGTGAGGCCCGTAGCCCATCGAAAGGCGTTATCATAAGCTTTCCTTCGGTTCCCTCCAAGCATCTTCTCCGCGATACTTGAGTCCCATACATGATGCACTATATGATACAATTTTGGTTAGGTATTGCGTTTCTGACTCCCAAGTATGGCGTAATAGAGCGACCGTAGTCGAGAGGTGCGGAGAATTGTAAACAAAAGTAAAGGAATCCTACGATTGAACTCATGCCCTTCCCAATTCACATGAATACCGTTGCCGCCTTGAGCGACGTTCTCGACGTGCAGCGGTTGATGTATGTCACCAACGAAATGAATGACAAACTTAGCGGCCTGGTTCCTCCGCCAAGCCAACAACTTCGAATCCAGCAGCTGCGAAGTGTAGTTTTGAAGAGAGCTGACGACACAGCCATCAGCCTTACAATCTCGAACGAAATCGACACCACAATACGAGGGTGGGTCATCTTTGGCGTCGATGAAGTGGAAGTTCTTGCTGAAGCGACCCCATTTGGTGTATCGGATGCTGTCAGCCCACGTCGCAACGCCGGCGAGGTAGTGCTCCGTATCGTTGCGCAGCAGCTCCTGGAAATACGTCGTCGTGCTCTCCTGGACGAAGTTGCTGGCGATGTAGGCGATTGTGATATGACCCAAGCCTATAAGTCACCGGAATTAGCGATTTCGCATTGCGGGACCAAATTTCAACAACTCGATGGCTGAACTTACTACCCCAGGCGATAGCTCCCGGCACGACCGAAGCGCCAAGAAAGAGGGCTCGGGGATCAAGTCGCATGGTCGATCGTCTTATAACGATGATACCTCGAAAGAATAAACTATAAGATCACAAGTGCTCGTTCGAACAGTGGCACTAGTACCATTCTATGTTTTTTTAGTTTCTACTATGTCTGAACAAATTCTGGAGTAGAAAGTTAAATGAAATAAGGTGCAGCAGCAGCGGCCATGTTACTGGCCTTATGCGCGCTTGATGGTGCATCCATGGCGTTCTTCCATTGGCACACGGTCAGTTGTAGTGGTTGGCAAGGGAACGTGACTCGGGCGCGTGTCCTTGATTCGTTCCAAGTGCAAGGCTCAGCTGACGCCAACTGACCTGCTGCGGCTCCGCTGCCCGAATTGACTCATCCCCAGTACAATTTAAAGTATTTTGTCGTAACTAAAATAAACTTGTATTGAGTTGGTAAAAAGTAAAAGACATGGCATTATTTGCCCGTCTGCAATAACGCAATCCAATCAAGGTTGCCTGAATAACATGTCTTTTTCTATGTATGTATGCACATAGTACCCCACGACAGTGAAAGACTTGCTACATATTATAGGTCTTGTACTGTACTAATAGTGTACCTATCTTAGGTATGTAATTGATTCACCCTCAGTGGCTTAAAGGCTTAAGCCCTTTCTGTAGGTACCTAACCCAGTGTCCCTAGAACAGGCATAGCGGGAAGAAAGTAGCCAAGGCTGGTTAGCCTACCACCTACCACCTAAATTGGGTTCATATGTATCTCTCGGTAACACTGCTGCAGGTGGGGGACCCCTGTTGCTGGAGGTGCAAACGACGTCAGAGCAAGGCTCTCAGCTGGCCTTAAGTACGTGCTTTTACGTTATTTGGTATGCCTGCAGAACACGCCTAATCTCTTTGATCCAAAAGCCTGCCGCTAGCAAGGCTATTATCAATCGATCAACAGAAAAAAAGGAGAATGTGTGTATTCACTCCCAACAATGGCCCCGTTCCTAGGCAATCGACACCTCCGGTATACATCTCGAGGCAAAGCGCAGTGATGGGATCGATCAGCGCTAAGCTCTTTTCGGCACCATACTATATGCACACAGTCATGGGTATCATGCCCTCTTATCTCTGCTCAGGTAGGTTGAAAGATAAGAAAACACTTCGAGATGCCGGACACACCCACTCTGCTAGATTGTTAAGTACCTACCTAGTACCCGTACTACTCCCTCCTCTTCTTCAGCTGACCTTTATCCTTCCTCCGATGATAAGGTATCCCTCCCCAGATCCTTCCCTGGGCTACCCACATGATACCGGCTCCGTCTTCATATACAGCCCATTCCTTGCTGTCACCACGCCGGGTTTTCGAGGATGAAGATGCTTCCACTTTCTGCCTTTCCACCCATATCTGACTTAGCGATTCGAGCCTCTGATATCATGTTATCGCAGAGTCTCTCCGTCAACGAGGCCCTCTCGGGCGTCTTCGGGAGCGTGAGCTTGACAGCATGGATTTGCTTGTTGGTACGGCCACTAGAACGAAGCTTCGAATCCTCCTCTTGCGAGCTAACGGTGCCTTTATAGATTCCCCAGCTCATCACGAACTTTAAAGCCAAGAGCGCAGAAGGATTATCTATGGGATTCCTAGCTATTTGGCTATTTGGCGATGTGACTAATCTGAGTGGTATGTGTCACTTAATTCCTGTCTTTACAGTTTCAACCCGCGATTCTTCGAGTCCATGTCTTCAGGCTTTGCTTGTCGCAAGATTTATCCTCAACCCTATCTGCCTGTCTTTAATACGTTAATGCTTCAGCCAACCCATACACTCAAACTAACACTAAATTCTCTGTCTAGGTGCCCTCGTGACTGGTCTTGCGCCCACCGCCACAGCGTTAGCAGGCTACTTCTGCATTTCCGACCTGATACTCGTCACACAATGTGTATACTATAACATGCGCGTTGCTCGCATCGCTCGACAACGTAGAATTTCTTCGGGTACGGAGTCATCTGAGGAACGACCCTTGTTGCGACGAAACTCGACGGCTTCCAGCTCGCGCGCCCGCCGTTCCCGCCACGAACAATCGAACCCTGATGCCATTAAGCGTGTTGTAACCGGGGAGATCGAAGCATCTAAGAGCAACGCTTGGCTGAGTAATTCTCTGGCAATCATTGCCATTTATGCGGTGGGCTCTGCAGGGTGGTTTATCTCGTATCGCTTCGGAGCCTGGGATAAGCCCGGCGATGCTGATGCGCCGGATTCAAGTTCAGCGGCTGGTGTTAGTGGGATGGTCCTTGGCTATGCCAGTGCGCTCTGCTACCTATGGTATGGCAATACGAATACATGACTCATGCGGGCATCAGGCTAACAACAAGTATAGCGCTCGGATCCCACAAATTATCAAGAACTATAGACAAAAATCTTGCGAGGGTAAGTCTCGTATACTTAATGTTAGGCCGCGAGAAACTGACACAGCCTAGGCCTCGCACTGCTGTTTTTCCTGTTCTCTCTAACTGGCAACCTAACATATGGGTTGAGTGTCTTCTCGTATTCCCAGGATGCTGAGTATTTGATCAAGGCCACGCCGTGGTTGCTTGGATCATTGGGAACAATCGTAGAAGATTGCATCATCTTCTACCAATTTCGTATCTATTCACACCCAGACAACTCCGCAAGCGGGTCGTATGGCGCCAGTGATGTTCACGCCTCTGCATGAACACAATTGGAACACAGGATGATAGACAGGAGGGTTACCAGCATATTAAACGTCGACCCCGTCAGCATTATTACCATAGCTTTCTCTTATCATACAGCATACGTTGGGCGTTTGGTCTTGAGCATTATTTACCGTCGCGGCCTCTCATTCTCGAATTCGTGATGAGCGACGGGAGTGCCATGGGGCGGTCTTGGTTTGGATACAGGTTAAAATGGATTATAAAGATCCCGGATAAGCATGCATTAAAGAGCTTCGTGAATATCATCATATCTTCAGCGCCTTGTCCTGTTCAGTGCACACTATTAACATCATTTATACAATCTCCTTGAAGTATTTGCTTGCTTCGATTCCCACGTGTTGTTCAACGGGCTCTTCAACGTAAGTGCTTCATTTGTTGAAAAATAGAGCCTTATGGTTTTCTCCACTCGATAGAGCAGCATGCGCTTTCTTAGCGACAGATAACCTTGAGCTCGAGGTGTTAGGTCAGAGCACCAGAGAGATAATAGGGGCTGGTGCAACGAAGAGTCATACTAGCTACTTACATCTATCAGATACCGTCAAACTCTAATCAAGTCGTTTGCATGCATCATGTTGTCTATCTGCACCATCATGCATTAAGTGTCAAGGCTTAGAGTTGTCGTGTGAGGTGGTTTGTAGCCTTGTCGTTGGGTGGCTTGCTGTCTTTCATGGTAATGGGCATTAATGGAAAAACATGGACGCGATTCAAAGTATCAACTTAGCCTCAAATCTAGGGGTGTACAAGGACGACGCGATATAAGCTGACGCGAAAACTAGGTTAGGTAGATGGGTCGTTTATTTGGACAGCGCGAGAACTTTTACATATTGCCGAGATCATAATCGCACTTCGACAATCACGTCACAGGGGAACATATCTTAATATCTTTGGCATAAGTGTGATGAATATGTAGAATTGATTCGAACTCCAAGGCGAGGTTAACACGCATAGGAAACCAAGATCTTCCAGCTTGCGTTTTCTCAAGTCCTCCGTCTCAGAGTCCGAAAATTATTGTAAAACACGATTATTCAACACCTCAAATTGAGCGCTAAGTTTGACGGGCCTTGGTGAAGGGGGTTTCCACGGACCGAGCTCTTGGTTTAACAGGCATTGCGCTCAACATCACGGCGGGATGCTCTTGTCTAGGCCCACCACTTCCTGGCAGCTGGTGGGTTGACTGAGTTTATAATCTGGATGGCGATGCACAATTGGGTATTGGCCAGAGAAAACAGCAGCGGTGGTCAATGGTGTAAGTCTTGACAGTAGGTGTTGCGTCAACCAGTAGAGTCCCGCACCATGAAATCCCCAATTACAATTATCCCCGCAGCGGCCTGGTGTATTCGTTAGCCGGTATCCAGAACATTGAATTCGTGCAATATAGTATGAAGAGAGGCAGGAAAAGATGGGATGTCAAGATGGGGTACCAAAACTAACCCGCAACCGGTTGGCGTCGACACGCCGAAAAAGCAGTCGCCTTCGACCTTAGACACGACCTGGTCCTGGAAGATAGGCGTCCTGACGACGCCGGCACTGGCGAGCGAGGCGCAGAGGGCAATGAGTAACGTCGTGGTCTTCATTTTTTTTAATATCTTCTTTCCCACTTTGACCAAAGTTCTTGGATTATTATTTTATCACAGCCGTGGCGTCGTAACGAATGAGCGGTAACAAGGGGGCGTCAAATGAGTGAGCAGACCAGCTGTGTAAGTCGTGTTGTCCTCGTGATAGCAGCAGCAGCAGCAGCGGAAAAGGGCTAGCTAGCGACGGAATAGAACGAACCGGGAAAATGGCAATGATGAGAAGCGAATACACACACGCGCAGCGTAGATCATCACACTTGGCAATTAAGCATAAGGAAGGGGAAAAGGGAAGTTTGGTTAAGAAAACGTAGATAAGAGAGGGGGAGGAGAGGTCACAGAAGCTGGTGTCACTCACTCACTCACTGGACCCAGCAGGACCGGGGGGGCTTACAATGGAGGGATATGGATGGTACGATGAGAATCGCAGACGTCCATTTGAGGAGAGATCAGGGGGGCCGGATGCGACGTTTTGGTCAACCGGCGCAGGGGGATGAGATGCAAGCGAGATCAAGGAACGGGGGTTTCAGGGTCAAAGCTGTGGCGGGCGGTCTCCATTTACCATTTACGGAATGAAATAGAATAGAATAAAACAACACAAAATAAAACAAAATGGATAGTTAAATATTCTACTTGTTTTTAGGTCTCTTTTTGTGAATATTTGGCTTCAGGTAGATAGATGATTCTGCAGCTTAAATACAGCGGACAAGCAAAGCCCAGCATAGTAGGTATGAATTTGCAGTTGTGATGGATCGGCTTCGAACAGGAGACCCTGGCGCAACACGGATTGTATGATCATTGTTTTAAGTGGAGAAGCCCTGAGGGGTAGACTCCCCTTAAGTAGGTACCTAGGTAAGTACATACTCAGTAAGCGCTCTACTAAGTAAGAACTCTACAAGTGGTCCATGCATACTCGTAAGGCAGCTGGGTTAGGTAATTCTATACAGTATTACAATAGGTATGCAAACTCCCACAATTCTAATCTCAAATTGTACGTTAAACTGCTTTCCTAATGTATTGAGTATATAACTCGGAGTAAGTAAATCTATACTGATGATTTCTTCTGAGCTAGGAGAGCCTGCATCATATAAAATGCCTTCCGCGATCTCGTTATACAGTGTACACTGTATGCCGAACTGTAGTCGGCTCAGCTGGCTCAGCTGACCTCTCAACCTTGGGGCTGAGATCCTAAAGAATTTCTTTTATGTATTGTGTGAGACCGTAGAAATGCGACATGTATCTTCCTACGATTATCAGGGATTATCGCCATGCACTTGATAAATACGCAAACTCTCTGCCTAGAAGAGTTCCCACACGAAGGTGACCTAAAGTATGCCATCCTCTCACATCGATGGGAAGACGGCGAGGTGACTTTTCAAGACATGGAGTCTGGTCATGCTCAGACTAAGCCAGGGTACTCTAAAATCCAGCAATGCTGTGAGCAGGCTAGACGAGACTGCTGGCGCTACGCATGGGTCGACACTTGCTGTATAGACAAGAAGAGCAGTGCTGAGCTATCTGAGGCCATTAACTCCATGTATAGATGGTACAAGAGGGCCCAGGTATGCTATGCCTTCTTGTCTGATGTTGACTTCACGCCGTCATCATCTCCCTCGCCTCCACCGTCTTTTCACAAGAGCCTATGGTTCAAACGTGGGTGGACTTTGCAAGAATTACTGGCCTCGCGAGACGTACGCTTCTACAGCCGTTCATGGCAACTTATCGGGACGAGGACGTCTCTGAGTACTGTTATTAGCCAGGTGACTAAGATCAATGTCTCCGTGCTTGATGGTCGCAAGTCACTGTTTGATTGTTCGATTGCGGAGCGAATGTCATGGGCAGCGCACCGCGAGACAACCCGCGCCGAAGACCGGGCTTATAGTCTATTGGGGCTATTCGATATTAATATGCCCATGTTATATGGTGAAGGCGAAAAGGCGTTCCTACGGCTTCAAGAGGAAATTATCCGTCACTCCGACGATCACTCAATTTTCGCCTGGTCCTTGCCATCGGTAGGCGAGAGTAAAGGTTTTGGACTCTTGGCCCCGTCTCCAGATGCCTTTGTCGACAGTACCGACATTCGATGTCGACCGCTTAGAGGAACTCAGTCGCCATACACATTGACAAACAAGGGGGTTTCAATCACTCTTGATCTGACGCCCTGGGCAGGAGACACGTATCTCGCTCTACTCGAATGTGCTAGCGGGTCTTATAGTATATGGGTTTCCCATTATGTGGGAATTTTCCTACGCAGGCTAAAGCAAGATAACCAGTACACAAGGGTTCGGCTCGGCTCTCGCTGTTCAACCATTGTTGAAGATAACGACCGCTTGAGGTCACGGCCAATTCAAAGCGTAACCGTATATGTGAAACAGAATAACCGTTCTAGTAGACGTTACTTGCCCGACGCGACAGGTCCGACTCCTGTGGTTCCCATCCCTTACGTACATACCTTTCCCCGCCTCTACGCTTACCGCATATTAATACCGGGACTAAAGGACTTGTTAAGGAGATTCCCAGATCCTTATTTGGTGGAAGTGCCTTATGCTAATGAGTGGGATTCGAAAACACTTACAATGACGATGCGAGAAGGAGGGTATGGAACAACTGGAGTCATCGATATAAGCAGGCTGGATGTAGATTTGGTGAAAATCAAATTAGGCTTTGATTTCGACCATAACCCACTCCTTTTCGCTCTTGAAAGTGAAGGATACGACGAGGCAGATCAGTCAATTGGTTTTGGGGGCAGCTGCTGCATAGACAAGAGAGGACAGTCTATCGCTGTGCCACCCCTTGGCCTATGCCAGGAGGCGCACAAGGGTATCTGGGCGATTCAGGGACATAGACACGCAGGTGTTCGAGTAGAACTACTAACTAGTAGTCGACTTCGGGACAGATCACTGCCCCCTGTACACGTTCAAATCACAAGCCGCGGATACCATGGCAAGCTAATCTGGGAGCTAGAGATCACTGGACTATTACCGAATCCAGGTTACATTCTTGGTATGCCAAGAAGAACTTCGCACCAGGCATAAACTATGACAACTGGTTAAACCTCAGTGATTCATTCGTATACGCACATGTCAACTGGGCACTACCTAACATTCCCCCCCCCCCCTATTCTAGCTTAGGTAGAACAAATCAAAAAAGAGGAACGAATGGGAATTGCCCATGGCCTATCGAACTGTAGTCGATTTCTACCATTCCGAAGCTCCCTCGCAAGGTTAACTGCTGTCGTTGAAGTTCTGGATTATTATTAGCAAATATTGAGGCATTGATGAGTATAAGTGATAGGAGTAAATATGACTAGCCGACTTAGATCTCTCTAGACTCTCTGGCAGCTATGTAGACTATCATCTATTGACTGAGCAGATATCGACTATGCTTGAGTAATACGGCAACGCATAACAATTCGGTCGAAGGTGATTCGCTCATACAAATAATCGCTAAGCGGGCACGCTATCATTAGAATGAATGACGTGTGAAGTTATACTGAGAGTAATGAAATCGCATCAACGACCTAAGTCGCCAATCTTGCTTGTCTATCTTCGCCACTTCCCTACGGGGTGCTAGTACTAAGTAGGGATAGCATCACGTTTAAGCCGCATCAGCTGTGTCCAACATACACTGCCATTATAGCGAAGCCGTGCAATCTCTATACCACACCTCCCGAATGAGGAACGGGGCATGCCGCAAAAGGCGAGAAGCCATGCAGCTCAACTACAATGCGTTGTTGTCAGCGTCGGAGAAACAGCGTCACTCCTGCACAAACCATATAACAGAAGCGGACTCATCGCCAGTGATAACGCGCCGCTGAACCCGGATCGAGAGGGGTTTATTTATATAGGCTAAGAGTATTCAGATTGAGGATGCCGGCAGCTAGCTAGCACCCAGCTAAGGCCTTCACTTCATGCACACAAGAGGGCCCTTATGCTGGTTCCTCGACATATGACGTGGCCAAGGGCCAGAAGCTCGGGATTTATATATCGTCAGAGAGGCGATTCGCTAAGACGCGTGTCTGCCTACTTGACTGCGGTCTCTCCAGCTGTGTGCGGCGACCATGCCTGCTGCTAAGTCCCAAGTGCCGACGCACAACTTCTCGCCGATTTGATCAACCTCGGCGCCCCCGAACCGCGTGCCTTACCAAGCCGCATTCTACGACTATACGCGACGAGCAGCACACGGCGGGTATATTTACATCACACGGTGAGTCACTGCTGGATTCAAAACAACATAGATGGTTTCTTCGTATCTATTTATGAATTTCTTTGCCAGTTACACTTCCAGGAAAGGGGCAAAACACTGGATCTGAGAAGGATAGTGACATTACGAACACCAATGCTCTGAATGGAACTGAAAGAGAACTATAGGCTCCGACTCCCTTTGAACATGACGAACGTGGACAGCGATTATTGCATGTATAATGCTATCAAGGACGGCCGAGCAACACCTGGGTATTTCCAAAGTATGATGAGATTTTGCCTTCCTACCCCCGTTCCGACTTGGTTAAGAGCATAATACGGCCTGCAATCCCGCATCAAGACTATGCTCTTAGAGGCTCGGCAATAAGAAAGCCCCTCCAAGAGCTTTTACAACTGAACCAAGGGGGAAATCTCGACCAGGGATGAGAATGTTAACTAACACACCAGTGGCGGGATATAAAATCCATGTGCATGTCTAGCTAGCTAGGGCTGTATGTCTTAGCTTCCCGAAATCTTTTGATAACGCGCATCCACTCGAAACAGAGAAGATGGATCCGTCTGCACTATTGCATTAGCTATTAAATCCGAGTTTTATTCACGGAGTCGTGGCTTCTTTCCCCCCTTTCCTTCATGTTCTATGCGACGGGTATGATTGTACTCACCACTCTTTCAGCCGTACCTAAGATTTCTAAGCCTCCAGCACGTAAACTATAAGGGAACCATCATCACTTCCGAGCGCCTCCCCGGATTGTGGCCTTATTAACTAACAGATCGTCCCAGCAGCGTCCTGGGGTTCGCCAAACGGCGATCACGCCGGGGATCTATTAAATTGGGTTATCACGTAATAAGGAAACCTGGTTAGTCAGTGCCGACGAGACTAGGTCGAGTTTGGCGGAACAGTCGCCGAGCCCCGCTGCCGTCCATTCTCCGCGTAGGACTTGTATGGATGTCTGAAGGCGATCTATCCGGCTGCGAAGTAGTTCTTTTATAATAGAGCTATGGCTAAATATACCGTCAATGGCAAGGTGATCAGATCCCATGTAAGTCTCTTCAGGGATAAACGGGATCGAGGACGATCCCGTCTGAAGCTGAGCTTCATCGGTAGTCGATCTGTTCGGGATATACCTCTGATCATTGCCCATGACATAAAGCTCGGCTGGGGAGCTCGGGTCGTAGGACTCTCCATACGAAAGCGTTGTGATGAGGCGCATCTGGAGCTTTACTATTCGATTTAGGTTTAGAATGAAGAGCGGCGCGTAGTCGTGACGTATGAGACAGTATGACTGGCATCGTCTAACTATGTCCCATATCTTTATCCAATTCTTGAATGTCGATAGGTAAGTGAAGATCCCGAATGCCAGGGCTTGGATGATATCTGTCGGGCTTGCGGTCTCGGCAGTCCCGGCAGCCTCCCATAAATCGCAGGTGAGTAGGCCGGATGTCAAGTCCTCTAAGCAGCCACAAGGGCCCAAACTAGTTTCTAGACCTGGACCCTGTGTTTCTGCTGGCATATAAACTGGCTGCGGCTGGCCCCCGCCTGCTACGTGGTCTAGTATTTCCAGGCTAAGTGGTAATATCGGAATCTGAGTGAGAGGACAATCTTCGAGACGGCGAACGCTCCCTTGGTCGCCGGCACCTAGCGGTTCCAATGGCAACGGCGGAGAAATCTCCTCATCCATACCACTAGGGATAGGATTGGTGTCGAAGGTGCAAATAGGCATGGAGTCGGAGTCTGTCCCCGTACTCAATGCATAGTTGTTCTCGTTTTGTTGTGGGGGGGACTCGAGGCCGAGAATCTCTTCAGCTACAATACTGCCATCCCACAGCGATACCCTGCCGTTGGTAACCCAACCCATGGGCGAAATCATAGAGCATTGAGTCGTCGAATCTGCGGGTTGGTATTCGTTGGGATCTGCTGACAGGGGTAGTTGCTCAGCCTGGTCATCGCCACTAGCTTGTACGCTGAGCAGATCAACCCTTGGGGTCGCCTCGGAAGTTAAGTTCTGGTCCTGTGAGTCTCGTTTTCTTCGACCGGTAGCATAAGTGCATCGTCTAGAATGGGAAAGGCATTTCCCACAACTTGGTTGGTTGCCATCGCATCGGACCTAACCAGACCTTAGATATTAGCGACAGTAAGGCGAGCACCTGTTTGTCTAACATCGTAGATACCTTAGCCGATCGACATCTATTGCACGCAATATGCTTTGGCCGTTGTTGGTTGGTTGGCTAGGTTAACGCCGTGTGAAGACTTATGGTCTTCGAGCCTCCCTAGGGGCTTACGGCGTGCGAGGCTATTCTAAGCTATCTATCCTCAACCTCGTGGGAGGAAACTATAGTATACAGAGTATCTCGCAACTCAAACCCGAAGGCGCGCGTGACAGTCAAACCGTATCCGTTGGCCCCGCCCTCTGGGCTCGTGCTCGGCGCTATGCATGTGTAGCCGTTCCCCTTACGAGGGAACGAGCTAGGGTCCAAATACAAAGAGAGTATAATACAAAACATTGCTGTGGAAGCAGTAGTTCTAGTGACGGTGTTCCCGTGGTCGGTCGAGCCTTGGTCTCGGCTGTGTTCTGGTGGCTGAGCCACGAGTTGGTGTTGTACAGTGTTATACAGTCGGACATATGAGAGAGAGAGAGAGACAGAGAGAGAGAAAGAGAGAGAAAGAGAGAGAGAGAGAGAGAGAGAGAGAGAGAGAGGGAGAAGTGAGGAGTGAGGCGGGATAACGAGGGTGGTGGTTTTGCTTGGTGCTTGTGCGATAAGCGTCCTAGCATGGTCTCAAAAGCCCCCCAGAGGACATCAGGCTGCTCGCCAGAGTCCCAGAGGAGCGACGGGACTGGGCAAAAGCCCAAACCTCCTACGCCCTCCGAACCGCCATCGTCAAAGAGCTGGGCCTCGCCCTCTCAGACGTGCCCGACACCCGATGGGGCTGGGGGGTTGGTAGGGACGGTTGTTTGGCGTGGGCTACAGCTCTTCCTCGTCCGAGTAGCCGAAGTCAGGCCCAGTGGCAGTGGGTCTTTATGCTTTGGCCGTCTACCTCCATTAGGGGTATAAGTGAGCCAAGTAGAAGAGGATTGTTTGCGGTTCGCTGAAAGGGTTCCAAACATGGTTACGGACAGCTTACAAGATGGGTACAAGTTGAGACGAGTTGGATCACTTGTGTGACGGACTAGAGGCGGTGTTACTCTATTTCATGGCCTCTAACTAGGTATACAATCATATGATGCTCTATGTGCTATGGCCTTGCTGTGGTGTCGATTCTTTACTGCTGTGGAAAATAACGTGGTATTCTCATTCCTACGAGGGAGATCATTTTAATTATTTTAACGCCACTATATGCATACGTATTGGGTTGCAAATAGCCGATTTTACGATCCACTTAGTAAAAGACGATCTGGCTGGAACAATACACTAAAGCCATCCCAGACAATGTCTAGGCCGGATGTTCTAGTATCTTCGCGGGTGGAAAGCATTGTGTAGGTCAACTATATGTTGAATTCGACTCTTATGGATTGCCAGCAATGCTGCTATGGTTACGTATAAAATCAAGAATCACGACCATTTACAATTCCTGGCGGCCAAAATCATTGCTAGATTTATTATGCAGTTCGAACGCGGTTACTGCCCCTAATACAAACAATTATATAGCAACGGATCTAGCACCATTTCCCTTGTAGGAGCATATTGCCTGGTAAAACAAGATACCATGCGTGTCCAAGAACCCCCTCCCTAAATAGATACTTAGGTAATAGTAACCCTACCCTCCTAGATGCAGGAAATGTGTGTCTTCTACAGCGACATACATCTCCATGACTCAACTTATAGAGGTTGAAGGTGGACGAATCAGAGCGCAATGAAATTATCTGCCCATGGCAGCTAACGCCGAGCGACCTAGAGAATGAATAGACCGACGTCCCTTTATATGGATATGCATGTATGTCTCGGCCTAAGACTTTTTCTCCATCATAGTGATGTGACATCGTGAAAGCGGGGATCTTTTCAAAAAGTTCATCCTGAATAGAAACTAGGACGGTCGTGTTTTCAAATCTATTTATTCCTCGGAACTGGCGGTAGTGAGGTTGCTACTGCTAGCTTCAATGGGCAAGTTGACGCTGCTGCTCACTGAGTATGAGGCTTTATATTTGCCTGATAATTCACAAGGCTAACTAACTAGAGAAATACTAGAATCATCGATAACCTCACACATACGTGGTGATCGGTAATGTCATAAAGATTTACAAGAAAGTCATTATCTGTTCGAATTCCGAAAATAAAACTGAAGTTCAGGATCTAAAGTATATGATATAGATTCAGGCCGTATAATCTGGTTTTATGTATAATAATAATTATCTAGGTACCCCTATCTTAGTATGTACAAGATGGTATGGGTATATGTGTGTGCGATATGTGCATGTGCTGTACATGACTCGTCTCACCAGGACTCGCTAAGAAAACATCTCATTCATTGGCTCGTTTCTCTCGTTTCATTGATTGTCTTAGCTTGTTTAGAAGTGTGTTCAGACTACTCTTCTCGCAAGAGTAAAAGGAAACAGCAAGACCGTGCTGCGCCGGGAGGCCGTTGGGCCTTGTCACGCCGTACTGTCGATGTATATAGGTCGTCTAGGATAACGCAATATGATGTTGCGTGTTGGTAACAATGGCAGAAATTTGAACAGGCGATGTTAAAGATGAATAAAAACAATGATATGCTGTAGCTGTATGCCGCGCTTCCATGATAAATCTGATTGAGATTTGACCAGACCCTATGCAGACCAGAACCGACCCTTGTTCAACCTTCCGCGACCCTCGGCCCCGAGTGACCGATATGCCAGGCTCCGTTGTGAACTATGTCTAATATGTTTATAAAATAGAAAACAAAACCCAAGAAAATTCCGGCAGCTGTGCCAACTCAATATTCGAACTGAATGGAAATAAGAGAATAAATGGGGTATCAGCAAGAACGAGGATTACTATATTTTCCTGGCATCAAACAATGTCAAGCTCAGGCTCGTGTCGTTCTCCCCCACACTGGGCGTTGGCTCGTTTAGTATTTCCCAGCGCCTGAATGTGAAAGGCGTAAGCTTCTCAGGTGGCATTCCCATACCCAGATTCATGGCCATTATCCTGCGCTCGTAGACACCTGCTGGTGGCTTTTCTTTATGCGCTAGCATCAAATTTTCTGCCGGATCCGCGGAAAAGCTGAATAAGTACCTGAGCCGAGGATCCGCAGTGTAGTCCTTCACAGCACGTACGCATTGAAGGCGAGACTCCTCTGGTAGGTTGTCAGCGAGGACGAGCGCAATATCGAAAACGCGGGGCCCAAGAAGCGATGTTGGATATTTGTCGAGTTCTAGCATGATCCCCGCCAAGATAACGAGAACACGAGCACGCGTATCGCTCCCCGGGAGCTTCGAGGGATCTACAATAGCTGAAAGCTGGGAGGCCTGAAGGGCTAGGTATGATAAAAGCAAAGGGAGCCAATGCGTAAGCACAGTTGCTTTTAGGGCTGCGTATTCTTCGCTCGTGGACCCCAGGATCTCCCAAAGGTCGGTTAATCTGTCAGCCATTCCACCCGAAAATGGTGAGAGTCTTGACATGAACGCGCCTCGGAGAACCGAATCAACAACTGTAAGTAAGTTCTCCGCCATATGAATGTCACTTCTGGACTCGTCTTCGTCGAAGGGTAAGCTCTTTGTTGAGGGAAATAGGTCTAAAAATCGTGCTTCCGCTCGGTTTTTCAAATGCAGAGTGATATCAGAGCTTAAGTAGGAGAGCATCCCTGTCCACATGATGTTATCTGCTTCAATCGCGTTATCCATCGCAACTGAAAGCTGCTCAAATTGGGCCTGAAGTCTTTCCGCCCCTTCGGGAGTGCTGGGGTCGTGAATTGCTAAATTCAGTGAGAGCTTGACTTGACAGAAAGGGAGCGTAAATTCATTTGCCAACTCTAGGACTTGCTCAAAGGTCTTCTGCCCGCCCCCTTGGTGAGGTACCAATAATTTGGTTGTGAGGGCTTCGATAAGCGTGGCTAGCTTGGTATCTGGACTCCTGAGGGATAATGTCTGACCAGCCGTTTGTGGGTCGATAAAAATCAAATCCCTAAGTAGCTCGAATAGATGCGACTTGACTTTTTCGTCGTCGAGAGGCTGCGGCCTGGGTGGTTGTTGGTTTCGAGACGCCGCATATTCCGCAAGCGACCCACGAACTAAGAGCATAACCTCCTTGGCATACTCAAGGCGGGCCTGTTCTTGGATAATTCGAAACCGATAGCAGTCATCTAAGGTTATGATCTGATCCGGTACCAAAGGTTTCATCAACATCTGTAGAATTTCTTGCATATAAGTAGAGGCTGAACCCACTGCGTTGGGCTGAGTTTGTGTTCCTTGATTTTGGTTTCTTAGAGCGGTTGAGAGGAGAGTTGTGAGCGATAGGCATCCATAACTGACCAGAAGCGGGTACATCTGAGCGATTGGCGCTCGCTTCGTCAGTTTACGAATATGTTGTACCCAATCTTTCATCAGGGTGTCGAAGTACTGCGTGTCGAAAACGCGGAGCCTTGACAGTAAAATAGAATAAGGACGTTGTCGTTCGTCACTTTTGGTCCAACAGATAACGATCTTGCTCACGATTGTATGGAATAGACGTTCCATGGTATGTTTGTCGGCACTTGTATAATTGGCAAGCTTTTCAATCTGTTCGCCTAGTTCTGTCTCGTCATCTTGAAGATGGGTAGCCATGTTGTCAGACAGCGGGGACGAGGCATCCGCGGCATTGCTTCGATCTGCTGTAAGCAAGTCATTTCTTAGCTGTGATGCCATCGATTCGAGCCCGGGGAGCCGGGGAGCAAGGTTCGCCAGTGAAGCGAGAAGTGGTCGTACTCCAAGGCCTTGTTCTACGCTAATCGTCCTCAGACGGTCATAGAAAGCATGGAAATGCGATTTTGCTGAGCCGATGGCGAAAAAAACTGGCAAATGGAGACTGAGAGTGTTAACGCAATAAGATAGCGTCTCGACATCGGAAGAGTGTGTCATGTAATCTAGGGTCGCATCAAGCATGCTGAAATCTTGACCAGCTTCTAACAGTGTTCGGACTGTATCAAAGCATTTCTCAGGTGATTCGAGATGAGTCTTCTCTGTCTGGAACCGTTGGATAGTGTTGTCGACGAAGCCGTTTGCGAGCCATGAACAGACCTCAAATTTGAGCGACCGACTGCTTAGGCCGATCCTCTTGGCTAATTTCTTGACGCTCATTGGTGGTTTTAGTGATATGGGGTCGTTGGGCTCAAGCGGAACCGACAATGCATGTTTGATATATCTAATCGCTGTGCCGATGTCTTTTGCTTCATCTTCAACCGAAAAGGAAGCTCTTCGAAGTAGAGAGGCTCGCAAACTCCTCATAGAATCATTGAATGAGTGAGCGGGTATCTCGGCCAGTAATCTCATAGAACAAGGGCCATCTGGTTGCGCCTCAGAGGGGTCGAGGAGGCCGCCTCTGGCGATGAGCCATTGAATATACAAGGGAACGGAAAAATGACCTGAGCGAACAAGCTCTGAAACAAGGTGATAAATACAATGTTTCCGTGGGGCTTCTTGTAGTGCATCGGCATCCAGAAACCCAAGTATCTCGCTAGTAAGATCAGTATTGGGATCCGATATTGAGCGTAGGATTGTTGCTGCGACATAGACTTTCGCGGCACCAAATCGGTAAAGTGATGTGCACCATTCAAGTGTGGTGCGTATGAGAACTGGAGTATTCTGGGTAGCCTTGCGTATTTGTCCGGGAATGTCATCCTTAAAAGGTAGGCGCAGCATGTCGTCAAGCAGTGCAACTAGAGTACTTCGGACAGCTGGTTGCGTTCTGACAGTGGAGCTGGTTAACGAATCATTTCGGATATCGATGGCTTTAAACATAGCGGAGGTCGATTCTTGGCTCGAAGAAAGAAAGGATTGTAATGAATCTCGGAACCGAGCCCATGTTGTAGGATGTACAAAACTGTCGGGGCTTGCTAAGATAAGGGATTCAACGAGGGATCCCAGCTGAGTAGAAAGCGGCAGCAAAATATCTCTGTTCGGGCTGTCGTATATCTGAATTGCGAGTCAGTACAAGTATATATCACGCCGGTATAGATAACCCACAGAACAGTGATGGTTGAGCATAATGGTAACTAGCCGTCGCCCATGGCGCCGGAGTTTGAGCATGTCTTTCCAGTATATCTGGATTAACAAGAGCCACATAGGTAACTTGGCTTCACTGCTATTTTCCACGCTAGATATCAGCCATTCCATGTAGTGATCGCGGTCCAAGAGATGCTCGGCATAGAGATGAGTCGCGAGGCGAATGCTAGCCATGGTTAGTAGGAAGTACACATGAAGAGGGTAGCTAGTACTTACGCATATGTAACTTTAGTCTTCCAGTCCTCTTCAATGAATGCACCGATGATAGCCTCCACAAACTGCTCCACGCACAAGGTCCAATCTCGAATCCATTTTACTTCGCCGCCCATAACAAACGTGTTGTTAACCCCTTTGCGCTTGAAAGCCCTTATTTCATTCGCCCCTACACATTTTGCAAGCCACACAGCTCGATCAGTTGGGACATTCTTATTGAGACATTGGTCGAGTAGCACGCGGCCCCGAATGCCATGAGGTATTGTTCTGCTGAGTCGGCGGAGAGGGATGGTGGAGTTAGCAAGGTCTTTTAGCCAAACCTCTCTCTTCGTATCGGTAAGGGTGACGCGCGGTGGGGGTTTGAAGGTAGATGGAGAAGTGATTTGCCCGATATGTCGTCGCTGATTCAAGACGCCCGTTAATATTGTTGACAGCGCATGCAACCCACTCTTATGTTTCAAAGCGGGAAACAATGCGGCCTTTGCGGATGCTGCTTCCTGAGTTGTTTGCGGTGGAACCTTGTCAAAATAGCCAATGCGAATGATATTATCAGAAAACTGGTCTTCGGGGTGCCCTCCACGCCAGGGATTGAAGTCGGCATGGCCTGGAAAAGCATTAGTATCTCGTTGGGAGCCACCTTCATTTTTCCTGGTCCTACCACACGGCTCTTGCTTCCCCATACTAGAATATCGGGGGGCGTCGGGAGGTGCTTCCAGTACGAAAGGCTTGGGGCGCGAGTCTTTCTTTACGGGCGCATTTGTTGGCGGCGGCTGAAAGCGCTTCGTCGGTGCCGCGAATCGGGCCCGGCGAGGGGGCATAGGCAGCGGAGCCGCGTCTCCGTCAACAGTCTGGCATCTCGACGTCTGTGGACTCATGTCGCCAAGATCAGGGGCATCGGTCATGGACATGACCCGCGACGGAGTGAAGACCTTGTTGGCGGACAAGGGGTCGGGATTCTGCGGGGATTCAACGAAGCCCGTGTGGATGATGCCATCATTGGCGAGCTCCAGCTTGAGTTTGGACCCTCCCCTCCTCGGGGTCGTGCCATATCGGCTCTGCGCCCCATCGCCCCCATCGGCGCCCTGTTCGTTGCTGAAGCTATCGGACCTTCGTATTGGGGATTGCGGTAGGTACTGCTGGGACAGCGAGCGCTGACCTGCGGGTCTCTGCGACAACCCCGAGCCGCTTAGTGTTCTCTGAGGCTGTCGCTGAGAGATGGCCAGAGGGGGCCGGGAGGTCATCGCGGACGCTGGGACGGTAAGTACTCCATATCTTCAATACAGCGGGAGGTCGAGGTCGGACGGGTGGCCGGGGCGAGGTGAAGACCGCGAGATGAGGATGAGGATGAATGCAGTGTTGTGATGAAGCAGGTCCGAATCTGACGCAGGTTGCGGGAAGAAGTCGACGATCGAAGGGCAGCGGCAACGAGGCAGAAGCGCGGCCCGTGTAAGAGATAGTAGTGGTCGACGTCGTGATGGTGGCTGTTTGCGTCTGTTGTGCGGGTTGTCAACAAGGCGCTATGAGCTGTGTGCTACGTGCTATGGATGAGGTGAGGTGCAGCGAGAGAGTCGTGCTCGTGGTCGGAAGGAATAGGTCTGGTGGTTACGGCTTAACGAGAGAGGGTTCGACGAGGCTTGGGGATAAACGAACCACTCTGAGTAATGATTGGTACACTGATATCGGGGACGCCCTCAGGGCAGCAGGGATCTTATGTATAGCGGACCAGATATAGGACAACCCTGGGTACCTGACAAGGCGGGAAGGGGGGATGCTGGCGACGACACTCCGCACGGAGATACAAAGTGGCCGGCCTATTTGCAGCGGGCAGCGTATGTACCCACTCGCTTAGGTGCTGTACTGCACTGTACCTACCTGGTGCAGTGTGCGATTCCAATTATTGTCCATTGTCCACGTAAACACAATGTACACTACGTAGCAGCAGCTGTAGGCCGAAGCAGAAGCCGAAGAACGGGGATGGGACGAGATGGGAAGCCATAAGCAGGCGTAGCCAGGGTTGTTCCCTACAGAACACTTGTATGTACAGCAGCCAGCTATTAGTAGCATATTATTCCATGATTGCGCTGCGGCGGCAAGGTTTGGTATGCCAACAGCAAGACAACACAGTATAGCACAGTACCCACTAAACCAGAAGGGGTCCAGGGGGTTACGAGTTATGGGGAGATACATGGACACTAGAGGGAGAGAACACTGGATGCAGAAGGTTGACGCAGGCTTGTGGGCGCAGAGATGTAGGTGGAATTTTCCGCGGATTTGGTTTAGCGTGATCTGCCTACGCCCCATGGTTTGAGACTGTGTGATGAATCCAAGGCACACTGTATCCTCCTACTCAGTACGCAGCGCAGTATGTATGTATGTGTAACCACCACTACCACTAGGTACTTGCCTACTGGTAGGTAGCGTACACTAAAGGAGTGCAATGGGCGAACAGAGCTAGGTACCGCAGACGTGACTATCGGAGCCGCGGGATGAGACCATGGCAGCCGGTGCCAAATTTAGTGTAGGTATACATGCAGCCACCGGTATACTACATACCTCCTACTTACTGCCTACTTGCCTCTGTACTTCCAGCTGACATGACAGCCTATTGTTGCGCAGACGCATCACATCGAGCAGCAGAGTACATATCCAGGGGTGGGTACTTACTGCGTAGGCATATTGTGACAATGCCGAGTGCCTACGTACGGATCCGCGCAACGTAATAGTCAGGCATTTTCTTCTTATGCGTAGGTATACTATATTGTTACCTATCACTCTACTTTCGAGTCATCTACCTAGGCGATATTCTCGCCATTCCCTCTTTTGCCCTGCACTATGACGGACACCAACCACACACACTCACACACGATATCTCGGCAACTCGCTTTCCAGTATATCAAATAGACAAGACATCCATGGGAGTCCACGTTGGCTGTGCCTCACTTAAACCAGAACGACTTGGTTGATCCCGGAATACCCCGTGCGGAACCCTGTGTAACTAGAATCGGCTTGATTCGACGCACGGGTACTCAGTTGTCTGGAAACTTGTTCCATCTTGGCGGGACTCTCCGCCCCCGATGATGCGCTCATTTACAAAACTAAGTAGAGATTTCGATTTATATCTTTGTTAGATTATTCAAACCGGGAGACGGCAGATGGATACGCCTCAGAGCATCGCCACGTACACTATCGGTACCTCCCACAAGTGGTATTCAACTGTGCTTTCATCTAGGACAACGCAAAGGACCCCAAAGTGGTTGAAGGAGTATATTACTAAATTGGGTCAACCCCCAAAGGAGGATGCGCATTACACTATTAGTAGTATCTGAGCATGCTGCCGCAACAGGTCGCACCAATTGGGAGCTACCTTGCTACACCTCATGATAATGATGATCGGGTGTCAGCAACGTTCGCACAACCAACCCACAATCAGACAAGCCAAGGAATAGTAATCGCCCACATTACTGGCTCCACGCCACAAGGCACATCTGGCTACTCGGGATTTCAATTCCATACCAAGGATCCAAGGTTCATTGGTGGTACCCAACTCGTAATATACAAAAGAACCGCTATGGAAAACCTATCTAGGCCGGGTGCGTGTGTGCCCAGCACTGGCTTTGGGCACAAGTTCCAATATCGCTTTCTCTTCGTCCGGCATTATTCAGTCCTATTATTCAGCTATCAAGGGTCTCCGTGGAAAGATACTGAGATGCTAGGTGACACATCAGATGGTTAGGTAATCATGCCTCGGACCAGCCGGCCATTTTCCCTCAAACTTGCTGATGCGCTTGCTTGCCTCCCTGATTAATCCAGTGAGCACGTGGCAATCACCATCACTATTACCGACTTCGGGGTCATATGTAAGTACCAGTCTCTCGTAAATTATATTCCCGCAAATCGCCGACTAGCCGGGCACACGCTCTCTATCCGTGCTGGGAGGTAAGAGACGGCCGACAGGATTGCTAATCACGACGGAAGGGCTCTCGATCGCTTGGCGCGCTTGTGCTCGCAGCCCCGAAACTGTTTCGGCCGCCGACGTACTTGCTCAACTTGTGCCTCCTTTCTTGACTAATATGTATATGTTCTTTCGCAGATCGATTGCCCTCGGCATCATGACTCTCTCTCTCATCGCACTAGATCCTCATTGGTTTGAGGTCCGCTGGCCATTTGCTGGCACCCCGACGGTGCATATTGTGCCAACTAACAGAAAGCCTCCCCAAGACATCCTGACCTGACAAATGAGGAGCAAGGTGCATTTCGTCTGGGCTCGGCGGATCATTTGCAATCCCGTGGGAGACGATTAACTGAGAAGGATCATGTGTTGTACCGTAGAACTCCCGACACCCCATAATTCTAGCCTCTCTGATCAGCTGGGAATTGGCACCCGAGTCTACACTATCCGAATGCGCTAGATACCAAGCATTCGTGCTGCTTTTTTGTTCTGTGATCGCGTGTCTCACCGGAGCGGTGGGACGATCTATATACGTCTCCCCATCAGCCTACCAACGCCATGTTGTTTTGGGCTAGGTTAGTGAGGAGACGGCTTCGAATTAGTCTTAACGTGGATCGCTTAGGAAAAGGAGGTTGCTAATAAGCACCCAAGGACATTTGGCCATGGACCATCTGCAATCAATGCTGTGCTCCGTCGTCTCACTGCAGCGTGGAGATGCCGACAAGCGGTAACCCCTAGATACGGGTTCGAGGGATGCCTCCCGGGAAACAAGACGACTGGTCCGTGAACGTACTTGGCACGGATTGCATGATCTGTACAGGCTGGTGAGCAACTGCTGCAACCTCACAGATGTGTCTACCACTAATTCAATGCACATCTATCTGTGGACTGGCGGCCCCAAAACCGACGTTGCATCGATGGTGACGCAAGTAGTTTAAAAAGTCTCAACCTGGGGTATGTTAGCGTGATAAGAGCGGTGGGAGCTTGGCCGTAACGTCCCGCCATGATGTTGTACAAACAATACCTACAGAATGGTCGATCCGGGTACTGCTGGGATGGAAGAGGTCAATAGCCGAACGCTAACCAAATGTAGAATCTTCACTTCATGTTAGTCCCGTTGTAGCTCTATCCTTCTTAGGTAAGTAAATGCTGTAGGACGAGAGACAATTAGGTAAGGACGTAGCGCACACTATTGGTACACTATTGTAGGTACGTACCTGCTATAGTAAGATAGGTACCTATTAGATACTGTGAGCCTGGCCGCAGTGCTCAGCCTGACCTGGACCCCTATTGATTGGTCCGCCGAGGAACTCTAGACAATAATCAACCCAACTGCCACCTACCTTTTCGTCTTCAGCCTCCAGACACCAAACTCGCTCCGAATTCGCGTTTGTCTCTGTAGACGTCATCTGGAAACAGGCAAAGCAACATTTTCGGTGTTTGTAACCGGGGCGTTCAACCATCATGGCGTCAAAGAAGGATATGCGACGGCCGGACCTAAGTAAGACAAGCCATTCCTCCATCGCATTCACGCAGCGCGGAACGGCGCATCGCATCGCATGACGCCGCATTGTATTTCGGGGGAGACCAGAAAGGGGAACTCTCAACTCTCGTAATACGAGGCAAGATAAGACGAGGCTAACAAGATGCGCCCCCCGGCGCAACCAGTCGTCCCTTACCGGGAGCCGCCGGCCGCGAAGTCGGGCGACAGCCCCGAATTCTCCTCGACTCTATCGTCGACGATGCCCATGGCCGCCATTTTCACGCGCAACAAGTACATCGGCTGGTACGTAATGTCCCCACGGCCACCGCCACAGACCTCGAGGGGAAGAGAACGCATGCGATTGTTGTCCGGGCCCGCCAGACCAAGAAGGCTGTGCACGGGCGGAACGACGGGAAACCCCAACCACCCTCCACCCCCTGCGCCAGCTAACCCGAGCTTTCTGCAGGGCCGCCGTCGTCTTCAGCATGCAGAGCTGGCTAGGCGAGAGCGAGGCGACGACGCAGAGCACGAGCACGCCGGGTTATTTCAGTGTGGGCATGTCGAGTAAGCAGAGACCTCACCCGCTCGCATCTTCGCGCTTCTCGTCTGATTTTCTACAATACCATCTACGCAAATACTAATCACGGTCTATATTACAATAGTCATGGCCCTGCTCGTGACCTACCTCCCCATCTTCATGCCCCCAGTGCCAGGCCAGGCCCAACCCGCCGCCGCCGCCGCCGCATAGACGACGGCCACACAACAGCCGAACGCGCCTCGCCCTCTCCGTTGTCTTTATAACTCAGGCATTCTATGCGAGCAATAGGTGAAGTAGAAGGAAAATGTTGAAAGTGGTTGCGATATGGGATACCCAAATACAAATATATATACCAGCGCAAAAGCTATCACGGCTCAAGCGCTGCAAGAACCGTAAAATTGGGGCAAGAGAGAAACGGCACGAGATTATGTATACTAAACGACGCAACCCAAAAAAAGGCTTGCGGGATTGCCTAGTGCTGGGTAAGGCTTCGTTCGTATCGAGTGGGGCGTAATAGACAATGGACAATAACGTTAGACGATGTAATACATAGTAATAAATCAAGAAACACAACAGAAGGTTTGAACACTAAGTTGGTACTATATATAGGCAGGGGTCACCCTCGGAAGCGACCACATATTAATCAGCAGTAATCAATAGCCGAGAAAGAATACCTAGCGATCAAACCCGATCATCTAAGTATGCCTCGGTCACGAGACAGAAGGAATAGGGTGTCAGGATTAGGTAGCCATGAAGCATATACGATGAAAATTACATCTATCTCTGGGAAAAAACAGGGTCGCGTTTTCCATCTGTATATTTGTTTTCTCCCCTGACCCAACTCCGGACAAAATGCCACCAACCTACGCCCTGCGCCAACCCAATAATTCCGTCCCAAGCTTGGAAAACAAAAATAAAGCACAAGGTCGCCTCGTCTTCCAATAAAACGACCTCAGTACATTAGCTAATCATACAATTTGATTTGCTCCTCTCGTCATATCGTCCCATTACCTCCTGGCTACAATACCATCATGACCGGTAGCTCACACATTTTGAATTGTCTGTAGTGAAAGGTTGGTTGAATGTTTGTGTAAACAAACCTCGCATTCAGATGCCCACTTAATCCTCGTCGAAGATCTGGTACGTATTCTGCAGTATTGTATCCACAACACGAACCTGCCAAGCGGCGTCCGCGATGTTGCTACCCGGGGCAGTTCCCATGAGCGTAGGTCCAAATACGATAGCGAGATTCTGAGAGTTCATGCGATTGACAGTGCTATTCTCCATAACCCTATACAAGTGCAGCGTTAGGGCTCGTAGAGTGGCATAGTTAGGGTCCGGAAGACCATTAATGATAGCATGCATGCTATCCCTTCGCACAATGTCATCATCTTGCTTTGCTGCTTCGATGAAGGCTGCATAGTTGTCCGAGGTAAGAAGGGGATCGGGGAGATCACGAAGAAACTGCTTCAGCAAACCGGCAACACTATTGACGTCATGGAAGAAGTTTTCAGGGTTGCGGAAGTCTAGGATATGAGACTCTTGGTCTAGTAGTTGATTAGCTGATTAGCAAATGTGAGGTGAACGAGGGTAGACGAACCGGTGTCGAAGAGACTCTTTAGCTTGTTCACATGCATTGATGAACCAGACAAACGATAAATTCCCTCTACCGCAAGGCCGTACAAATCAACAGCTTGTATGCACTGGTGCACAACCATAGGAACGGCGAACTGGTCTCTCTCGTACAACCGCGCAAGAGAAACGCCGAATACTTGTTTCATGCCTGCAGCAGGATTGCCAAATGTCTTGGGAGGGGAGGCCGAGCGGGCTGCCAATTCCTGCGGAGGTGAAGGCGCTCCAAAGGCACTAGGACCGCCTTGTTGAGGAGATTGTGCCCGGGGCGGTTGAGTCTGGAAAGGCAGGGCACCAAGCTGTGGAGGACCACCCTGACTGCTCAGAGGAGTACTGACACTGCCGTTGAACCGCGAGTGCTGAGGGAGGGCATGAGTCGAATTCCGTGCGCTGTATGTTTGCTGCGGTTGCGCACTCGGTTGAGTTAACATAGCACCGTGGCTATAGCTTCTCTCATGTCCCAGCCCCGACGATGTCCGCTGAGCAGCTGATACAGAAGAGGGCGTAAAATTTTGGGCCGGGCTACCCTGGGCCATAGAAGACGGCGTGTCAAATGTCGTATTCCGTCCTAATGAGCCAGGAGGCGGCATTTGAGTTTGGAGAGGAGGCAAGGTCTGGGCTGGGGGTTGCTGTTGAGATGGGGGCCTCACTGGTTGTTGATGTATTTGCGTTACTTGGTTTACAGACATATTATGTTGGGGATTAAGAACCTAGATTCGTCAATATGTGAGATTATGCGAGTGGGCGGAAGGCGGGTTGGCATACCGGATTGCGCTCATATTTGGGCTCGGATGTTTTAAGGGGGAGTTTGGAGTGAAAGCTGGTTATATAGTCTTCAAGATCCTTCTTATTATCTATACCGTGAATCACTTCCTTCAGGCTATGCGAGTATTGGCCTGGGGAAATAGCATTTTTTAACGGGCTGATGACCAGTCCGTTACTGAGAAGCAGTTTCTCGTTGAAGGATGCTGCCGTGTGTTTCCTTATTAGTCGTGGGTTCGAGAATATATGAAATTGATACTGTCACTCACCAAACTTCTGCATCTGTAATGTAGTGCCGGAATCGCATTCCCTTATTAGATCTTGCAAAGCTCTGATAGCTTCTGGGCGAGTTGTTGACTCCATTGTGGCCTTCTCTGCTTGGTATGCCTGCACCTTACCTAGATAATCTGTATCCGCAGCCTGGGTCTTACGCAAAAGGTCCTCCTCTTGCTGCGCGGCGGACTTTGGTCCTTTAATCCCGAAAACTCGGGGCCCTTGCCTGGCCTCACCAGTCCTGACACGGTCGTACTCATCGGCCAAGGCGTCATACTTGGCCTTGGACTTGCGCATAGCCGACTCGATATCCACTAGGCGCTGCTCAGCAGCAAGTCCGTTTTGCTTCCACCCTTTCCGATGTTTCTCTGCCACCGCAGCCACCTCGAGGAGGTCTTCGTGCATCTGATGAAGCGAGAGTGCAAATTGAGTACCATTCTCGGCCATGCGGTCGTGTATGGCGAGCATCTCCTCATATGACTTGGCAAAGCTCCCCTGCCGATGGTCAGAGTGGTGAATGCTATCCTGATTCGACTTGCAGAGCTTCTTCATTCCCTTCGCATGTTCCTCCTCCAGGATAGATCGTTTCTTTAAGAAGACGGCAAATTCCTATGTGTATACCAGGTCAGCGATAGCACCAGCCATCAAGGGGAGTTGTATTAGGAGCGGACCTTTGCCGAGGCCACGCTCTGCTTCAGTCGATTCAGTAGAGTCGTTATGCCAATCTATGACCGTCAGTCGTAATGGTCGTTGTTTTGGGAGCAGTACTGGGACTCGTACATCGGATCCCAAGACATCTTGGACTCGCTGGAACGCATCGGACTTTGCGCCATCGAGAGCAGACGGACTCGCCTCAGGACCTCCGGCACCAGCTCCAGCACCGGTCGAGGTGCCGGGCCTTCCATTGGTGGGAGCACCACCGTTCTCGGGCGACGGGCTAGGGATATGGCGAGGCGACATGCTGGCCGGCTGTTCGTGGTCGGGCAGCGAGGGCGACGGCTTGTCGACAGAAGTCCGGTTAAAGTCTGCCATGGTGGTCGGGTGGTCGTATCGTCGGGACAGGCTGGGGCGGGCGAGGTGGGCTGGCCAGGGCTACGTAGGTTTTGGAGCGCAGGGACTGGGGGCGATCGGCAAGCTCTCAGAGGTTGTCGTGCATTAACAGCCAACTCAGTAGGGTCGATCTCTTGGACTGTGAAACGTGCGTCGACGCCGAATGTCCATGCAAAGCGGCGGCTCAGGCTTGGGCAGCGTCTCTCTCCGCTGGATCTCGCGCGTATGGATGCTGCTTGACTTACAAGATGTTGCTTGACAAGTAAGTATGCGCCTGAATTAATCGGGGAATCAGGATCGGGTAGGTGGTGTAGTATGTAGTATGCAGTGTAGTATGTAAATAATTAAGTAGTTATGTGCAAGCCTATTTATTAATAGTCCAGACCTTTACTTATTTATGCTGGTGAGTCGGGTATCAGGGTGTCATGCGACAGTGAGGTAGCAGCTGTAGAACGAGCCGTGTCCGTAAATACCTGAGCCAACAGCTGTTTGATACTACGTATGTCTGCCCATATCTTGGGTACGAAGCCATCAGTGAATGTCCGTCACTTAATGAATGAGGCCAACGAATAAACCAGTAGTTTTTGAGCATGGGGTTGGGGCCTGGTTACATAATATAGTGGCTGAGTGGAGTACTTATTTGGTGCTGCAAGCGTTGGTACGACCTACTGTACCTACCTACAAGCTGCCACTATCTGCTCGGTACCTGCCGGGCCATATTTGCAAGGGGTCAACCTTATAATCAATCGCTGCAGTATGTACAGTACCCCAGTAGCAACTATACATACCTACTGCGTAGGTATATAATAGTAGGTACCTATCCAATAATTGCCTAATGTACCTAAGTTATACAGTCCCTGTTTAGGTAGTACTATGTGTAGGTGTACCGGTATACTATTTACTACTTTACTTACTTAGATAGACAGGTACCATTTAATTCTTAAAGTCAACATTTGAATGGCCGTAATGTTCTTAGAAAGAGACTCTAACACTTGGAACAATAGCGTACAAATTCTCAACTTGAAACCGTGACCCAAATCTACAACCTCTTCAGGTATTTGGTGATTCCCGAGATCTTATTGTTGTGTGCTGCGTGTGCAATTATCATCACGTCATCCTCAATGCCCAGAATCGGCTCTTCCTCGTCCCAATAAAACCCTTGTAACACGACGCTAGATAATCGAGACACTCAACCGGCTCCCCCACGTGTGTGACGAGGGAGGGAGAGACAAAGAATACCAGCATGTCTTGGAGGTCGCGGCCATTTCGCGAACAACATGAAACTTGCAAGTTGCCGCCATGGGGGTGTCGCTACTCCTACTGTAACACCGATAGACAACCTATAAGTGCGAACCTGACAAGTCCGCTCCGAGTCACATATAGGAGCATGGCATGGCATACGGGTACTATCACACACCACCGGTCACCAACTACCTAGGTAGGTAGTTCTATCCGGATACTTATTACTGGCATACCACCATATCAAACTTCCGGTTTCTAATACCGCCGTCAGATCTCCTCTGCAGAATATAATCGGCCAATCGCAACTGAGGAACCACGACCTCCAACCTCAATAAATCAGCCCCAAGGCATACACACTTTCCTATTCGCCTACATGTCCAATATCTCCAATAAATCAATAAATTTAACTAGGATTATTGTCACTAAAAAGAGACAATTCAAGATATGGTTCAACAAGGAAATCTTCAGCAACTATGCTTCTGTGACCATTCCTCCTCACACGTTGAAATGCAACAATAAAAATGTTATAAAATGGGCTGATTCTCTCTCAACAGACAACCCCAAAAAGACAGGTTGGATTGAGCATGTTTTGATATTGGCAACCCCTCTTCTTCCTTAGTTATAGGAATGTGACTAGAATAATCCTAGCACATCTTCCATCCTTTCAATTATTATGAGCATCTACAAGGAATATATCGAACGATCTCGCAACTGGGCCGAAAGCATATGATAGGTAAGTATTTTCTCGAAATGCGTGACAAGGAGGGGTTAGAGGATACTGCATCTTATCCCCATTGTCACATGAAGAAGGATTGACTCCAGCACTAGACCTGTTGCATTCCTCGGCTCTAAGAATAGATTCCAAACAATTGCATAGAGCCCTGTGGGTTGTGGTTTCTTCTCATATAATGTAAAAGTTGAATCACTACTAGTCTAGCAGCTCAGGTCTAAGCGACTGAGACTTTTACATAGCTTAGCTTTCTATTCCTCAAGCGCAGATGAGTTAGCAAGAAGTCAATCCGGCAGTGCTTAGGTAGCTTTTAAAATACCTTTCTAGTTCAATCTACGGCTCTCTCACTAAGTTGTAGTATGCTATAAGAGAGTGACAAGGAATAAAGTTTGTGTTGAATTTCCTCGGTCCTTATAATAATCTCTTTGCTTCTAAGAAAATCAAAATTGTAATTCTATAAAAGGCAAAGTTTACAGACTTAGAAGCACGTTTAAAATCCATAAACATAAGTAGGCATAGTTAAATCCAACAGAACATGACAGTTCTTTTCTCGTCTTTATACTTCGATAAATATGTAATCTACTTTAGAGGGTTTTTATCCAATGATGAAGACACTATATTTTTCTTGTAAATATAGTTATTGGTATTAAGATCCTAAAACAACACTGATATTTTAGAATATTCATTTGGTTGAAAAGGATAGGGCACATTTTCTTTCAGTATATCACTTATACGAGAGGCGCTTAATATTGGTAATAGCTTGGGCGAGCTCACAAGAAGCTCTGTTGCTAGCGCCTATTAAAATATCCAATACGCAATGTTACGGGATTTGCGGGCATCCTCTCCCTCCCACTCTCCGTTATGGGAGGGTTTAGAATCGGTCGTCTTGATTGAATAGGCTGCCTATTGATTATGCCAGGAGACGCTCTACCAAACTACCTGCTCATAATGAACGGGCGACCCGGTGTGAATTGTGTCAGGCGGTTGATTGGATGTATAGATCGGACTCAAAGACCAAAACTGGAAGATTCCAAATATAAGAAAGTGTCAAACAAGCCTAAATAATAACCATCGGTTTCACATAGGCGCTCTGCTTGTCTTTTAAGCATTTTATGTACGTTTAAGCAAGGGGGTGTCCCGTTATAGGGAGATTAAATTACGTCTCAGCGGACAGCACCATCCTTTCGGCTCCTCGAGGGATTCAAGATGCAGGTCACCCGTACAGGCCGCTCCTACATGCGGCTCCTTCAGTCTTATCTGATGCCTCAAGTAGTATGCCGTGAGTGTTATATGTGATCCTTTTATAATATTGGTTTTTTGTCACTGGACGTTGCTATTTTTCGCACATAGTATACCTACTCGCAATCACATGGCAAACATAATACATGTTAATCCCTGTCTAGAAAAAGGATTATAGTTACTAGGAAACCAAGAAGGTTCCCTATCAATATCCATCATTCTAGACAAAGGATAAGTACAGAAAACTGAAAGTACTAATTTGTGAAGATAGCGGACTAACTGATCAAAAAAAAGCCCCCCTAAATACAAAATTGGGGGAAGGTGCTATAGAAAACTATCAAAACTAAAAACATTGCACACGGCAATTGTGTACTCCGGTACGGGGAATCGAACCCCGAGCCCCGCGGTGAAAACGCGATATGTTAGCCGTTACACTATACCGGATCAAATAAGAGTTTGATAAATTAGTTATATATACTAGATCTTGTCACCATCCAATCAAAATGAAGAAAGACCATAAACCTTACACACTAGCCTCTTTATTAAACAGTACCAGTGTATTAACTCGGCTTTATTTAAGAACAAACTTTGCTTTTGGCTATTGCTATCTACGTAAAAAGTTAAGAGCATTGCTTATTCATATTGTATGAGAATTTTAATGTAGTTCTAATATATCACAGCTATCAAAATGGATTCGTTCCTCTTGTGATTGCATCTTTGATCGTTGGCAGCAAATCATGATCCTATATTTCTACCTGCAACATTAGGCTTTTTTGCATAATACTTAGTCTAACTATAAATGAAAATGGTACATCCCCTTTCGCTCTTTTAGCTAATCCTACAAACACCTGCTTCTGTTTCTAATGATAAGTAGTTCTCGTCTCACTTCGGTTCAGGCCTGTCTATGAATCAAGCGGCCGGTTATTTGGTAGTTTTCCACTGAATAGAGCGGCAATCCATCCGCTCTATTATTCTCCTAGGCGGCCTAAGTTGGCTTAAGTTGGCCCCTGGTAAACCTTACGCTTAACAACAATGGAAGCAAGTATATAAGAAATTTAAGCCTGAGGAATCATAATAAACAATGGCCGAGTTGGTTCGGCCTAGCGAAGCATCTCTCTACCTAATATCCTTACTGAGCGTCAGCGTCAGCGTCAGCATCCTTACTCTGTATCGCTAGGCACTGGGGGTTCGATTCCCTCGTTGGCCAAACCTAATTTTTTCCCTCGTCACCTCCTAGGGATGCTACCTCTAATTACCTAGTACATGTGGAGTGGCTGTCTGAACAAGCAATTAAACAAAGACTAGTCGGTAGCCTTTGACTATAGTATTATAATTATGTGAGGTGACAAGTTTGACGTCGCAAACTGCTGTATTCGCTTCCTTTTAATATTTTCTGTTGTTGGAGCGACCCTTTACAGCTCTCACGAGACTGGTATCTAAGAATAAAAGCAAGTTGCTCGTTGTCTCGGTTGCACGGCACAAGGGAGTAAATGGCGCTCCCTCGGAGCAAGGGATATGCTTTTGAGTCAGTGGAACAACATAGTGAGGAGCGAGGAATCAAAGAAAAGAGTCATGGCATATGTTGCGGCTGCATTAAGTAAACAATATCAGAAAGCGGTACACAGAATTATAAACGTGGAACATTTCATCGCGCGAACAAGTCTTTAAGTTGGACGACTATTCCGTAGCTCTGCTTACCCGTAAGAGTATGCTGTAAAGGGGCTGAGCCTAGCAGTCAAGGGTACATGAAAAGAAAAGGGTTGGGAGAACTTGGCCTTCTATTATCACACCATTCTTAACAAGTAGTTGCTTACTGACTCGTTCTATACGAGCTGCTGGCTCCTCTTTCAATCAACATTGGTTCGGGTAACAACAACTATCCCGGATTCTTAATCAGAAGTGTAGAAAATAAGGGGATATCTCACGTGCTACGTAGCTTAACTGCTGACAATGACTTGTAATCCCTTGGCGGGCTGTGATAGCTACTTCCCGAGGCTACCTATAGTGAAAAAGGTAATTTTTGGTGAGTTGATTTACAACGCGAACTCTACTTCAATGGTTCAGGAATTCCGTGATTTGACTCCCGCTCGCGTCCGTTGCTTCCATGATAGTGACTGGTTTAGCGCCAACTGTTCTTCTTCTTCTTTTTGCTCCTCCTCCACCATCTGATCAAAGCATTCAAGGTCGTCCTCCATGTCTTCAACAATCTGCTCTCTGGGCCGAAAATCCAGCGAAAGGGCAAGATGCGGACGAGTAATGGCGATGCTGAAGTCAAAAAGTCGACCGCCCAAGTAATTAGCTTGACGGATATCCATGTTATAAATGCCGAGATCATTTAGCTCCTCCAGGTTTTTCCTCATGGCCTGGAATGTCTTCCTGTGTCGTAGCGTTTTCCATTTGATGTGATCTTTAACGATGGCACGAAGTGGACTGCCCTCGTCCTCGGCCTTGCGATACCTGTCGCTAATACCAAACTGTCGCTTGATTTGCTGCTCCACGGCCTGAGGTAGAAACACGTAGCCATGACATCGAACCGCAAGTTCGTCATCTTTCTTTTTTTTGACGAGAAGCCCAAAAGCCCGACACTCGGCATAGAAAGGGTCTAAGTGATGTCGCACTACATCAGGTGTCAGGATGCTGCTTTCTCCAAGAAGGGACGGCCAGAGTTCATCCAAGCTGAAGAAATTGAACTAACTTAATACATTAGTACATCGGTACGGCACCTGAATCTCGTCTTCTTCACTTACCACTTTCAACGCAAATGTCTTTCCCTCGATACTGACTTGAAATACCCTACTATGGGGTGTGACATCCGTACTTGGTTCAATATCTTCTGGAGTTATCATTTTCCTAAACTGGATAGTGTCAAGTTTGCCATCGAATGGCTTTAACTTGCCACCTATAATCCGATGGGGAAGAGGAATAGCCATGCTGTTCTTCTTCTGTGCATAACAATTTATGAGGGGATGAAACGGGTTCTATGAGTTTAGAGAACAGTATGAAAGTGTTGCAGGGTCGTATAGAGGAACTGTTGGCACTTTTTGCCAGAGGCAGACTGTTGTATGAAAGGTCAACGCGACCTGGCTATACGCGCAGAATATCATTTTATGTTTTGGTGTTCGACATAAACTACCTCGACGAGACTATTCATCCCTTGCTTGTCTGAGACACCTTGAGCGCTTTGATAGATCTCGAAGGCCAATAGATTGCCAACAAGCCCTTGCTACACGGACCGCATCGCATTCGGAGCTGTAGGACTCGATTCCGCGCTTACTAATATCTCAGGCCATTGGATAGGCTATGTGTTTGCTGCATATGTGCAACAGTGTGGTGTGTATGCTATGAGCAGGCGTGAGTGGTTCTGGTAGCACTGGACGGCATATAGATAAAGGAGAAACAATGCGTGATCGAATTTTTCTCTCTTAAAATCCTGTATTACTCCCACCGTAATATCTCTCTATTTAATATTAATCTAGCGCTGATGCATAACAAAGAGGCCCTACCTATACGACTAGTCTGAGAAGCCTCGATATCGGTTATTTATACTTGCAAACCCGAACAAGACTGTGCTTAGTCTGCGTGGGAAAGGTATCAAGACACGGACGGTGTATGGTCTTGACCAATAGAGAATGAGAAGACATCACTTTTGATAACTTGAAAGCCAATTTCAGGACCATTCTATTTTAGTCTATGGGCCTTCCAGAAGTTATGAACGCAGGTAAAATTCCCTTCGAAAAGACTAATATCATCACAGAGAAGCCAGTCAACAAGATTGCAGCACGCTCTGGACGACACTTATGAACCTTTAAGTAAAGGCTATCTAGAATGCAATTTCTCGAAGGTAAAATTCAGTTTAACCACGACATTAGTTAAGAAACATGGTGGACGAGAAAGCAAACTAGCAGAAGCTAAACTGAATGGTCTACTAGAAAGGGCAGGAGCACTACAGTTGGGATACTTATCACAGAAGACTGTAAGCTAGCTTCAATGTGGAAATCCGAATGGCTCAACCGTCGGAGTAAGCCGTTGAAGAAGAATACAGTATAGAGCTTGAGACAAGCCGGTAAGACAATGCGACAACATAGCGCAGAGTTCTCGAACTAACAATTTAACAAATCTCCTATTAAAAGATCAAAAGCTCAACACATCGCGTCAAAGAGATCAATCCAACCTAGTTCTTCTATGTCATACTTAGCCAAATCAATTCACCAGGGCTTACAGAGGAAGAAGACAGTATAGTCAAGCTCGAATAGACCGTCTAGCCTCCGAACTGACCCCTCGCTAAAGGCAAGACGGTTAAAAGCATAGGCATCAATCCGCGAAGCGGACATGTCTAGAACTGGTGAGTAATTTCATGTTCGCAATCAAAAGATTTCTTTCGATCATTATCCGAGTAATTCTTAGACAGGCTTTATAGTTACTTCTTATCTTTAGAAAAGACACGTTTTTCTTTTTTTTTGGTGTGTTTTTAATCGGGGGAGTCTCGGGTTTGAACATCTCTGTAGCAAAGACTATCAATTTCGAGATTGTGATCAGAACGAGCACTTGTTTTAGCTATCTAGATTCCTGACCTGACCATTTACTCCCAACCTTATTAACTGGCATTCAAATTACTATTAGTTTTAATATTTCACGAGTCACGATAGATATTTAGGTGGAGGGGGGCGCTGGTAGTTATGCAAGCAGCCCGACTCTTATAGCAATCTAATTGTTAACTCAAACTGCCACTGAAACTACTCTCGAATCGCCCTTGATACTGCTATCGCATAGTTTTGTACGCAATTATTTTATTTTTGGAAGCTCCCCGCCTATAACTTATTCCCCCGGGACTAACATGCTCTGGAAGAGAAGTGGAATGGGTTAATCACTTTTAGTCTTTCAAGATAGACACGAGGCCAATCCCGTGGCCTACAGTATAGAATGGCTCAAGGAGGAATTCTCCGATTAGGCAAGTCTAGCCCTCTTTTGCTAAAAATACTAATCATCCTTCGTTTAATGAGTCTCTACATAGTATCAAATGCCTCTAAGTGATCTTCAATATCTCTAACCAAGTGGTGACAGCAATACTGGTAGTTTGGTTCAAGACCCAGCCGTACCTTATATTTCCGAGATCTACTTGCAAGGGAAGAGAAGATAAATCCTTCGCAGCAAATTTTAGTTAAATTATATCACCCCTGATCAACGCACATAGCCTATTCCGATATTCCGATAGGCGTCTACGCCACATTTCAGCCACAAGTCATCACTATTTCTAGCCACAATACAGGAACATCTATCGGTAGACTAGGATTAGCTATGCATTATGGCATCTTTTGTCATTTGGTAGGTACTGATTTAATTATATCGCACTCATGTTCGGTTTACTGCGTATTACTATCGTACGTCGTCGACGATCAAAGCGCGACAAGGTTAAGAATGCAACCGTAAAAAGCTGGCCAATACGGCGTATAAAGATAAGGTACACCCAGAGCTGGATGTTCCACCTTGGCATCTACAGTAAGGATTCGTCGGTTTCGACAGTAATCCGAATTATGCAGACACTGCCTCGAAACCTGATGAACAAGTCATCATTTGCCGGAAACGACGCTACTGATGACAGGACCTCGCCCTAGAAACCGGTCTCGTCCCAAGGCATATCTCAAGGCTGGAACAGGTACACTAAGAATGGCTCTGCTGACTAATTTTGCCCATACAGAAAGCACTGACGGCTGATCAAAGATACATGGATGAGTAGGGCATTTGGAGCTGAAACATAATTATAGGCATGGAACTTTTGGTAGGATCCGTCTGACTAAGGTGATCTGGCTAGCTCTTGATCGGTTAACTGAGATGAGTTTATTGTTCCTACAAGCCGGATAGTATAATCTTGCTGCACGTGGTTTCGAAGTCTTTTGGAACATCATCTTTCAACTGCACTCTCTCTCCTAACCTCCTGCTGCCACTATTTGTCATATCGCAGCGTGTTTCCTTGTAGGAAGCCAATGGTGGAAGAGCTTATGTGGCAGTTCAAACGCATAGCCACTTGAAGCGAAGATGCGAATACGATTACAATGAATGGCTTCTGAATTGCGGGGAAGTAATTACGAGGGAGGTGAAGTTATACGACTGCGGAAGTGAAGCTATTATGTCTTGTTGCAAAGAGATCGGGCGATTGATAATTGTCGCCTGATAAGGGAGCATTATTTTCTGCAACCCTGAATCAATAGTTTGCAGCTAATGAGGATGCAGGATTCACCATCGTCTATTTTGTAGGCTTTGAATTCTAATAATAGAGTAGCTAAAAATCATATCATGGCCGAGAACCTTATTGAGGGCTCTCAAAACATAGATTTCTCTTAGCTTGACATTATCGTGGCGAGCTTCGGGCCGATGGACGCCAATATCAACTACTCGCATGGGCCCGAGAAGGAATGGACTATGAAGAGGTTTGGGCGATAGCGTCGTCCCCGTATTTGCCATCAACACTTGGCTTGCACGTAGAAAAGAAAGACTTGATAGTGTTGAAGAGTTTGTTACGACTTGAGGTGCCAACGTGAGATGCTACGATAAGGAGGCTATAGAGCAACGGATGTTACATTGCCTCGAAATAGCTCAGGAAGTTACGGCGAAATGGAAAGATGGTTGTCTTCTGGTCAGTGATGATAGTGCCACAAAGGTCGACTTGATTGGTTCAAGACGCCACCGAAGGCGTGATTGGCATGTCGCGATCCTATAAGTCTTGGCGGGATTGTCTGTAACGGTGGGATAGTCACTGGGCGGATGGGCTAAGCGATGCGGGTTTTGGCCCGCTCCCAACCTAATGTGCACGACGTTCCTTAGACCAGAATTTCGGGGCGGCTGAAGTCTGAAGTGCAGCCAGACGGATGCGGCGGGAGCTAGAGACGTGAAGGCGGTACCGAGAAGATAGAAGATAAGAAGGCTTCTCCTAATGCGGTAATGTCGGCAACTCAGTGTTGACAATTTGTGTTGAAATGCTAACCGGCTTCACGATGGCACATTATGTAGGTACCTATGTGTAGTATCACGCCGTGGATTTAGGTAGCGTTTGAGATTCCGAACTGACCAGTCTTAAGAATTCGCCTTGAGAATTCGGGTCGGGGTGGACTTCTCACTCAGCTTATCCAGCCAATCAAAAGAACTATTATGCTCCTCCGACGGATCACGGAGAATGCTTAACCGCCGTATTTCCATAGATTTTGCGTAGGCAGACATCAATTGCGGCGTTGCCAAAGCTCAAAGTCGCACCAAGTCATCAGCTCCCCCACGGATAGGATTCGCACTCACATTCCGGTAAGCAGCCACAGCAGCTTATACCGTATAGGTAGACGAAGCTTGCCTGCCTTCCCATTCCCCTTAGGCCCCATGGTATATCGTCGCGCCTTGTCTTACAATGCCAGATTCGTGTATGGCATACCTATGCGTAGGTAGTAGAACATGACCCGGTGTTCCTTCCGGGTCGCGTAAATCATGCCGGGGTTGAGTTCCACCTCGAAACTATTTTCAACATGTAAAGGGCTTCTCGGGAAAGCTGTTGCATATTACTACACTATGTAGTCGCCCTGGTGAGTACGCTTTATATATATAAGTTGAGCGCGGACTTTTCGGAGACACGACTCGTCTTCACAGTTTACACTTCTGTCTGCATCAGATCTCCCTGCTACTAGACTCAGTCATGTTCACCCCAAAGCCTCAGTTGGTGTCTGAGTCGTCGCTCGACGGCTCTGCTCCGCCAGTCGTCCACATCCCCCTGGAAGCTCGACGTTCCAGCAAGGCTCACGCGGCTTACAATGCAGCCCTGGACGAGCATGGCCCGGTTATCATGGTCCCCAGGCACGGCCGGAATGAATACATTATCGATCACAGATATGCCCATGAGATTCTCACCGATAGCAAGAACTTCATGTTCGAGACGGCAGCGTTTGATATGCTTCATCTGGGCTTCCTGACGCTGTTCCGAGATGGAGGGTTTGTCAACGACATTGATACTTTGATTGAGAAGAACGTGCAGCCTCGGATGAACGCCATCATAGACCATATTTTCCCCGTCTTTCAGTCATACTTCGACAACATGACAGACCGCGTGCGAACTCTCACGAACGACGAAAAGTATGTCGAGCTCCCTGGCGTTTACCACCAGTTACAACTGGCTCTTGCTCACGCCGTGGTGGTCATGATTCTTGGCCAGGACTGCGCTTCCTCGACAACAGCGTCCCACTTCGCAGCGGTGGCTTCGGGAGTGGCCAGGATGACAGGCATGCATGAGAACACGGACGAGTGGGTTATTTTCCCGAAATTGTGGGTTCTCATGACTGGATTCTCTGCCGTACTGTTCACCATCATCCCGAAATTCTTCAATATCATACCAATGCTGTGGAGAACGCGAAAACAACACTTGGAAAACGGTCTTGCTGGACGGCACGGCGATTTCGTCCCTCTTTTCGACATTCTGCTCACCAAATACTACTATAAGCAATCCGGCATATCAGCAGTTCTGGGATTCTTGCGATGTGCTCTCATTTGCGTCGGTGTCATTTTTGCCTCCATTCACCAGACGGTGGTTGCCTGCACCTGGATTCTGGTGAAGCTGACGCAGGTGCAAGAGGAATACTTGCCTGCGATTCGTGAGGAATGGGAAACGGTTAATCCTCCTGGAGAGAGCCTCGATGTCAAGAAATTAAGCCAGCTCACGATTCTCGACTCCTTCATCCGCGAGGTCATGCGTACTAAAGGCGATCTATTCGCTCCTCTACGACACACACAGAGAGAGATCCGGGTCGGGCCCTATGTGCTGCCGAAGAATGCTATGTGCATGATTCTTATCTCGCGAGCCCACCGACACCCTGATAATTACGGTACGACCGGTGAAGTCTTCGACCCCCTCCAGTGGCATAAGAGTGAGCGCCCGGCCGTCCAAGTAACTCCACAGTATCTGGCCTTCGGCTTGGGACGATGGGCGTGTCCTGGACGCCAGCTGGCGGTTCACGAGATCAAGATTATGCTCTACATGTTCTTTTCGCATTTCGACATCAAACTCAAAGAAGGTTCCTTCCGGGTTGTCGATCCCATCAACACTACCTCGATAGCACCGGAAGCTACTTTACTCTTGCGACTAAGAAAAGAATTACGAACCTAGGAACGGTTGTCTGATTTGCCGGAGTTGACAAATAAGGTGACAATAGAGCTGCGTCCGCTGTACTTTCTATAGTCTTCCCACGTTGAAATGCGAGTTTACGGGTACCCTTTGACTTTATAAGATGTCGAATACGTTGCTCATCCATTTTTCATGTTAGATAGCAAGTTTTGTATAAGGGCCGATTTTTGTTACACAGAAGAGGATACAGGGCACGGCTAAAGAATCAGCCGTGTGAGCTTGTATATATATTGATCGTTTTCTCTGTTATTTCCCACCTAGCTTCTAGAACTTAGATTCGTTTAAGACTGTTCATCAGATCGCTTCTGGAGAGTGTACTAGTTAGTTCCATATGCTAAATCGTATATCCACATCTGTACCACCGAGAGCATTCAATTCAGACACGAACAAGTACCAACGGATGTACGTATAATAAGGGCTGGTTTCTTAGGGCTTGAAACTAGGAAATTGACTCTATTTGGAATACAATAAACTGTTATGGCTGCCAAGGTTCATGCCTTCCTTCCGGTCTCTGCTGGACTTGGTGACTGTCCTTGACTCTAACGATTGGTAGCTTTCGGCTTCCGTCAATATGTCTTAGATAAGTGAGATAGTCTCAATAGATCTCAGTTCGTGTGTGTCTCACCGAACTACGCATTTCGGTGGCGTGTAACAATACCCGTCCGTACCGAGTATTTCCAAGTGAGATTATAATATTGCACGTGGCTTGATGAATACCTCTTAAGAGGGAGTATTTGAATCATTCTGACCCCACCCGTTCTTGATAATACCTTAACCTAACAACGCCTCTATGTAGACGGTCATACGGAAGTAACGCGACTAGACGGGTAATAGCCGTAATAGTAACTCCAATCCTCCAAGCTAAGATCCCAAAGACTGTGATGAAGTTCTTAATTGATTGACCATATAAGGAATAGATAGGTGGTTCCAGTCAGGTAGGTTGGTACTAGTTAGTCAATTGATTTCTGGGTCTTTTGTCTTTTACACATATAAAAAGGGGTTAGGGGTAACTGGTTAATAGTCAGCCACCTAATAGAATATGAGCCCAACAAGAGATGGTAGAACGAGCCATATAGTATACTTAAGCATAGTACTTCCATACCTTTGTTTTCTCTGCGTCCTGAAATAGGTTGCCTCACGGCATTCTCACTAGCGTCTCCCTACAAATGCGAATGAGAAGTATGCGTTTCCCTGATACTTTTACTCTCCATTCAGATTGTACCAAGCGACTGCACCTAATAATTGACCCTGTAACGCGTACTAAATGTCTGACCCGTCGTCACACACCTTTGATCTCCGAAGTGGATGATGGAAGTATTGAGCAGCCGTGGAACTTTCTGGGTTTTACTCCATTTATAGCGGAGTTGACTGCTAAGCTACCGAGTTCTCTACTAAGCTTGCCTGCAAGATCGCAATCCTAGGTAGTGGATTTATAATTTGATAGCCGCTAGGTGACACCAATCGTGTACTGGGGGGATTGGCAATGAACCTTGTGTATGCATGTAGACAACAGGTATACAGAAAAGAAAACATCGAGCTTTAATTTAATGGCTTGGTATCCATAACTTTCTCGTAGTCATTGACTAAACGGGGTATAATAATTCTTTCGCACACAAAGAAAACAGATAAAGAAAACGAAAATGCCTCCCAGCGCCTGAGCAATCACGATTACATAGTCCAATTGAGACTACGTGTCACAGGCATCCTTATAGACCAATATTTTCACTTGGGCCGTTTCCCCTCATATCCGTGGGGAGTAAGGCTGGGTCCAAGACCTGGTAGCTCTGGTTTTGTCCGCCTCAGCGAAACATGCTCTACCCTCCTGTTCTAAGATGACTAACCGTATGGTGAGGACTTGGAATTATTGACTAAGATTGTGAAATTCCCCATACCATTATGAAAGAACCAAACGCCATTATTGTGTCATTTAAGTCATGAATCCGTTATGCAAAAGTGTTGGCCAAGCGCTGCGTCATCGGTCGCGGTTCTCAATGTTGTTAGTAGCCCTTCCTGAACGAGGAAAGAAGCGATCTCTTATACTACTCGAGAGCATGCTTAGCAATCCCGGCTGACGCGACATGCGAGGCAATGTGGGAAGGCCTTGCTCTAAATCGGCGTTGTCTTCATCGAGGCGTGAGTTGCTTGTAGAAGGGCCTGAGGGCATTTCCTCTTCATCTGTGTCATCTCGGTACGACTCATAACGCGGACTAGATGGTGAGCCTCGAGCTAGAGATCGTACAACATCTCCCTTGCATATCGGACATGTTCGGCGTCGAGTCGTAAGCCATGGTGTTCTATGAAATCGGTAAGTTTTGATCTTTCAGATGAGTGGTACGATACTTACATGCAATCTACATGGAACTCATGTCCACAAGGTAGACTCATAACTTGGCTCACACCGTCAACATATTCTTCGAGGCAGACAACACATTCCACTTGTCTTCCCATGTACTTCTTCCATTGACTCGAGCCAGCACGCTTTTCTTCTGCGCGTGGTGCCACCGGCAGTGATAGAGCTGCATTGACATCAAGTAGGTCACCAGCCGAGGGAACACCCGTAGTGGTCCGCGAACGGGGTCGTGACCTAGATGGACCATGTTGGTCTTGAAGTAAAGGCGTTGTTGGAGACGAACTGGTAGGAGACGGCAACCGTGGGGTACGACTGGGAGTTGACGCCACAGTATGGTAGGTGCGCACTGGTAGACGCTCCACGACAGACTTGGGAGCCCGCCACCTGCGGCGTCGAATGCGAGCACGTAGGATTAGTAACGCGTACACCACGGTGAGCGTGATTAGCGGGCTTATGACCAAAACTAAAAGCGTGTCAAAGAATGGACTAGCCCCACTCGTCGGTGTAATGACAACCCAAAGACCCTCGCGCTCTGAAGGGGGTGGTGGTGCTCCGACATCACCCGGCCTGCCTATGAAAGGTGGTTCGCTCGACTTGTCTTCGTCTTCATCATCTTGAGCTTCCCCATGTCCATCATCCCCAAAAAACTTGGAGATTAGACCAGGGCTCTCAGGTGTGGCTAGTTTCCCCTTGGCAAGCCCTATGGCGTCCTTGCCTTTGGTAGGCATATGAGTTGTTGCGTAATCAGCGTTGCTGGGGATGCTGCCACTATGACCCGGTCCGGTTGACTCGTGTTTATCTGCAAAACGTATACGCTCAGATTTAGGTTGTGCCTGGGGAGGAGCAGATTTGTTGTTATCCGGAGTGGTGTTATCTGACTTATCCGTCCCAATTAGGTCGGGGTCACGCCAATCTTCCACTCCAATCTGGAAATCATCTTGAGGCTGTCGTGTATTCGAGCTTAAACCGCCTCCTCCCTTATTCTTAGCAGCTTGGTCCAGGCTTTTCTTGATACTTCTGTCCTTCTCATCCGAGAAGTCCTCCACTAATACCCAATCCAGTTGGTTACTTTTAGTGGAACTACCTGACTCTGACGATGTCTTTAGCTGGGGAGAACTACCAAAGAGACGCCTGAACCACCCTGGTCTTGCCGACAACGATTCGGGCCGGGCCTCCCTCAGCTGCGTAGCTCCCTCGTTTCGCGAAGCTGCCGGTGGCTTCGCATTCTGGGAGGGGGAGCTCGCTAGAGATGCTCGCTTGTTCCTCGTCGATTTTTCGTACTGCTGAACCTTCTGTGAAGGCTTACCAGCATCATCAATACTGTCCTCGCCAAAGCTCCCGGGTTGCATCATTAATGAAAGTAGGTAGGCCGTCGTTCTCGAGGTAAATATAGATGGAATAGAAACATTCGATGTATCACCATGTGCATACATCTGAATCAGAGGGCCACCCCTCTGATTGTCTCCGACAATTAAGCCGACAGCCCCTCGACGCTGCGCCCATTTGACCTTCTCGAGAAAGCCACAACCTCCCCGGCTCAGAAGAACGATTTTCCCTGCAATCTCAGCACCTTCTTGAATGGACTGTATATCGGCATGGCCGGAGGTAGAAGATCCCTGTGTATCACTTGTTGGTCTTTGCGACTTGTCTAAATGCTGATGGAGATAATCGTCCGTGCCATCATCAACCTTCTTTTTCTTCGTCTTCGTTTCGGGTTTAGAAAGAGCGGATCGGTCGACTACTGGCGTCCTGGAGATGCCTCGCTTCCCCTTTTTGGACTGGAGGGACTCCGCGGTAGATGCGGATTTGCCTTGGACCTCTTTAAGTGAAAGTTTTAAGGGTGATATAGAGCTGCCGTCATTCCAACCTGGCACATCACTGCATCCTAGCTCACCGTCGCCCTCGCCATCTACAGTGGCCTCCTCTGAAAAGCCGCTTCCAACCCATAACTGGCCATTTAAACCCTTGGTTGGCAAAGCCGGGCCAAACGCAGCTGGCCGAGCAGCAAATGAGGTGCTATTATCGTCGGCTATTGTAATAATGGCATTTGGCGGGAAAAGCGTAAAGGGAGCTGTAAAAGAAAAGAAGGACGTGAACGCCGATCTTTGGGTCGTCGACCGCGGCGAGGACGTGGCGAGCGCAGGTTGGGTAGCGGATACTATCGCGCGGCAGAGGATGAAGAGGCAGGCGGCGGAGAAGAGGGTGAGGATGAGGATCCTCGGGGGTCGCATGGTTGGTTGGTTGGTAGGTAGGTAGACTAAACGATCTATCAAAAGCCAAGGCCAAGTCGCCTGTCAGGAGGCTACGACGAATACAAACGATGTCGGCGAAGCTGGCAGTTCAGCCTTAGACCTGTGGTGGCGGTCATCCGCGATAGTCAAATAAATGTCGATGATGCCCTATGTAAAGCCGCCAGCGACGAAGAGAGGTGGAGCAGGAGGTGACGACGACGCCACCAGACACAGAGCTTCGGTTACGCCAACTACCTAAAGCGGCAGATTCAAAAGCTCTCCACCTCGTCGTGTATAGTAGTGTACATGAAACTAGGTAGGTATCGAAGGTTAAGGAATTCCAACGCAGAGAATACAGAAGAAAGCCGAAAGAGAGGCGCGTGACGTGGCAGCTGGATTTGGACTGAGTATTAGACCATCTAGGAAGAGATGAGAAGATAAGAGACGTCGGCCTAGGTTAGGTGCGATGCGAAACGGAGGAAGGGGAGAAGTGGATAAGAATGATGATGTCCGTCGTCGAGGCCGTGGTGGAGAGGCGGGCGGGTGGAGGAGGGATGCATGTGGAGAGGAATCTGAACGTCAGGCCAGGCCAGGTCCCCTGAGTACGTAACGTCGTAGCGCCCTGATTAGTGCCCTGATGTCGGTGTCATTAGTGCACGTCAACCTCCCTCTTGGACCTCTAGTTTAGGTAGGTATTTAAATAGGTACCTAGGTACATGGCTTATGAATGGCCTGATATACACGTGTACAGTGGGTGCATACATCAAACCCGCCCACATGTAGCTAGTATGCACAGTACTTACCTTTCAAATGTACAATTTATCTATCTAGAGCTGTGAGCAGTGTTGTACCTCTGCAGGTCAGGTAGTTGCGCCCTTCGACTACAGTAAACCCACCACAGCTCGACATTATACATGTTGCGTATAGTACCTATACATGACAACTATTGGGTAGCTCCCCACTCCCTAGCGCTTCCCCGTCAAGGCTTAGCGTGGACCACTACTGTACGTATGCTGAGCGGCGTACATACCACATACCTATTTAGTGACCGTTTGTCTTTTCTAGTGTACTGAATTTCAGCCTCAATAGGCACGTGTGCTTCTGACATTGATCACCTGCAGCTTTTAGCCACGAGCCGATAATGTTTCATCATTTAATTCCTCGTTGATAAAGAACTATATACGTTGCGAGCAATGCAATAATAGTAGCAGGGGGTAAAACAATAAATGCTTCAAGATTGCTTGATTGCTTGATTGCTTGAGACTCGAAATTTTTTTTGTTCGTTCGCCATTATCTCGATTTCTGATTGTGAAGATGTCTAAAGATTCATGTGATTTCTCGCGAAAGACCCCTCGGGGCCTGTGGCAGTCAGACAACGAACCAATGCTGTCTCCCCAAATTATCGTCAGTGCATGACTGACACAGAGAGTCCAGGTTCTCCACACGGTCAGTTGATAGGGATGGGATGCGCGAGCACACAGACGACTCTCTTTCGACAATCAGTCTGCTACGTGTAAGTAGGTAAACACGGCTCTCATGTTAAATACCTACGCATAAGTACCTAGTCCAGGCAGCAGTATATACTACCCCTAAGACCCTCCCCTTTTGTAGGGACCCCCTGTGTAATCGATATTGTTTTTGCTCGTCGATTGTGCTTTTAAAAGCCCGCCTCGGTCTATTTATACGTGTTCTATCTAGAAGTGTCATGTGTTTAGGTTCGCAATTTCGTCATTTCGATTGTTCTCGTATTACTGAAGACATTCGATGTTATCACTCTTCTTTGGATGGGCGACATGTAAGGAAAACCAGGGCCCAGCAAGGACTTGAAAGCAGATCATGAAGTTGTAAACACCAAGTTAGTCAAAGACTCAAGATAGAGCTCTTGCTATAATACATTACACCCCAAGCTCTTAAATCATAGTTACTTCAACAGCCAATAAGAGAGCAGGGAATCATACCAAGCTTGTCAAGCTAGAGGCTTGAAATACGTATGTAGTACTTCGTAGTACATACAATTAATAGGGGTCTTTGGTATTACTAGGTACAAACAAATGATTGTGGCGCAAGCTATAACGACCCTAGGTACCTGACCTAGGTAGCAGTTAACTCTATCGATAAGAACTTAGAAGGTTGAAAATAATTTAAGTTTGGCGCGAGTCTGTGCTAGGACTTATACAAATGCTCTTAAGGTTCATTCTTTCATAGATAAATTCTAGAATGAAACTTCTCACTGTAACTTATGAAAAACGCTGGCAAAAAAAATATTAAAATACCTAAGGCTCTAAAACGACTCTAGCAAAGCGTGCTCTCAATGACAGCCTGCTGTAGCGCGTCTTGGTTTAGTTCCGGCGCAAATGAGGAGCGGTACACCGTCATCAACACAATGCCTGACGGCCCCGAGGCATTCCCGTTAGAAAAGCCAAGGACACGAAGCAGGATTTATATTCGTCTTTTCGGGCCATGCGTATCTAGGTAGGGTTTCCTGTGTCGCGTGCTCCAATAAAACAGCATCCTCATCATTGTATGGAAAGTCCTTTATATTAACTAGTGTGCTGTACCGTAGCACTACTGCATACTTAGGTAGATAAGTACTTAACATGCGGCCCCACTAGCGAACCCCGCCCCGGTCAAATACGCGGGGACGGTGCTTGGCAAGCGACCTGCTCGCTCTAGGGTGCTTTACCGAGGTACACAAGTCAATTATACTTCATCGCGCTATTGCGTAGCTTACGCAGTAATCCTTTAGTTAGCATAAACATGCTAGCAAAAGAAGAAAGAAAAAAAAGGGCGGATTAAAAAAAGTTGCAACAAGAACTTAATGTAAGCTTGTTATAAGCAGATGTTACTGCGTAACATCTCTAACTCTACACTATAGTCTCCTGCTAACCATATACAAAAGCACACCCTTCGTTCTAATGAGGGGTCACATGACAAAACTAATCAAGTTCCCAACCAAAAATGACCGTGGCCGTCTAAAGCATGGCCGCAGCCCCGAGAACACCGCCTATAGCGGCTGCGCCTAAATAGGCGCCAGTAGGCCTAGCAGCAGCGGCCGTGACGATCGAGGTGGCAGAGCTGTTAAGGCCGGCATAGGAGCTCGTGTCCGTCGGGGTAGGCGTTGCGAAGGTGCCGTTAGACGCGCCACCGGGGGCAGGCGTCTGCTCGCAGAAGTTGCCCGTAGCTGTGAAGAACTGCTCGAGGTAGCTGGTACTACTCGCGACCTCGTCTTCCGGGGCGCAGTCTGTAACGTAGGCTATATGCTCGCTGCTATAGGCTATGCCAAAGCTAAGAAGTTCCGCGGCATAGGTCTTAAACTCAGGCAAGAGAGACGAAGGCAGCTCGGTGGCGATCTCGCAGAGCTCTTGCGCGTGGCTTGCAAAATCAAGGGTCGTTAGAGGTGGGGTGCTAGTTGTAGGTGAAGCGCTTTCGGTGCTCTGGGCGAGAAAGGAGAGTATTGCAGAGGGTGTATGGGGAGCTTTCTCGTCGATAAGAGAAACGAAGGAAGTGAAAAACGCGGAGCAGAATTCACTGTCCGATTTCTGGGATAGCGATGTCCCCGCAAGAGCGGCTATAGAGAGGAGGATTTTGGTGCTATGCATCTTGCTAGTCGGTTCAAAGGTTGTAGTATGATGGGAAGGTAGGTAGAGTGAGGTTAGGAGGGCGTGTTCGAAACATCCGCGGGCTGAGGTGCAGTTTTATATCCACTGAAGGTTGGGTTAAAGGCAATATGAAGGCCGTAGGTGCTCGCAATGTAGGTTCATTGATGGAGTCATTCCCTCTTAGCTTGGGTATGATCTTCAAACTATCTAGGACGCATGAGTTATGAGTTGTTCTCCAGCTCGGAGATATTGAGCTCACCCATAATCCCGAGATGTTGCTAGTGATGCATATGTTCCTATACATAGCCACATTTGCTGACAGAGATAGCTCTCCGACTTTTTGCCAGCGACGCGTCTGTTCCTCCACATAGTAATTTTCCTCATCTCCCACCCTTCTAGTGCATTGTAACGTTTGAACTGATACAGTAATTGATTGATAGATACATAACTTCATACAGGCAATTAATGACCTGACAAGATTTGTGGCAGGCCTCGTATGAGGCGCTCTGTGATTGTAACACCACTTCGATGGAGAGGATTGCATGAAGCACCCAAGCTTGATATTAATGAGGTCTTGCAGCTTAGAATCCCGATCGAGAGCCGTATCTGAGGGCAGACTCGCACCAGTTTATACCCCCTCGAGATAGTCAGGCATATATTCAACTTCAACATAAGGACACACTGGAGTGTTAGAGATCAATACGTACTAACCACTGCGCTCTGTGGACTTTAACGAGCTAGCCTTCGCGGATTATAAACCCCTCCGGGGTACTCGAACTCCTTTTTGCCGGAATGAGCGCGAAGCGCCTTCGAATTAAGGAGCGGGCGTCTTCCCTAGATGAGGGAATGGATATGGCGAGAACTAATTACTATTTCCAGGCCAACCCTTCTGATCTGTGATTTACTTGGATCATAAATAACAGACACGCCTCTGCCTTCATGTTTATCGTCTCGTTCCCTATGCACAGGAATTATATATCATCGAAAAGGGTGAAAGTATAACAGCGATAGGCTTGGTGTTCACTACTCTCGCCTAGGTTGTCAGTTCTGCAATCTTAGAACCATGCTATTGAACCTGATATTCGTCGGCTTCATGATGAGCGTGTTATTCTCATTCTTCTGATTTCGGCTTCCTTGTCTTTCTCATCGCCTCGTGCCTGTCAATTGAGCGAACCCACGTCATAGCACGTTATAGCAGTCTGCTTTCTTCTTTAGTGGTTTTGAGAATAGTAGCACCCGGGTTGCGAGGTCGCTCCCTACCTGCACCCACCCCAGGATCTCCTGTTAGTCCATCGTCGTATGCCAGCTTCCCGTTCATCTTCAACAAAATAGAGCCAAGCCTAATCCATCGTCTCTCCTTTTCCAGTCTCCGCCGTTGAACACGAAGCTGAAAGCCGACATTCGATCGTTTTGCGTTTGCTGTCTACATACTTCACATATTATCTAGTTTAATCTGTGTGAGCCCAAGTGGACTAGCGGTAACGAGAGACAAATGGATCCGGACTACCTAAACTCTCCTTTTCTTGATCGATGTGAATAAGCACTAGCAGAGTGGACACCAAACGCCTTCCGCTCACAGAAACGCCGTATCCGGCACAGCTTATACATAAGCGCTCTTCATTCAGGGCCAAGTTAGTAGGGCCGTTACACCGCCACAATAAGTCAGCACCTGCCTTCGTATAGTATGTTGAATATTGCTACATGTGTATAGCCCTTAACTTCTGTTCTATGTAATAGTTTTGCCGTGCCCGTTTTCTTCTAGCACCAGGGCACACATATTAATTGGTATAACGCTGTCAGGTGTTGTTGTCCCGGGGTGAATAGGTAACCCATAATTACCTAGTCACATAGTAGATAGGAAAGGGGGTCAGTAGCGATATGTGGGTGGGCAGGTTGGCTAACTGGCCCCTAGGGCATCCTAATATCAGCTGGGGGGACAGCCTAGTATATATACACTAAGCCTACTATATAGACCCTAGGGGTCTATATGGGACTATATCACCTAACAAACGATTATATTAGAGATTGTGAGCTTCTTCCTGCCAGCTTTTACGGCAAAGCTATAAGCTTTCAGTATATAAAGTGAATTCGCTTCGAAGGCTAGCTATGAACTGCCTAGTAATATACTGTAAACAATGAAAGACAAAACCAGAGAGACGAAGAGTAGTATAGTAGTCGAAACGTGTGTCTAGGGACGTGTGATATTGTATAGGAGAGGTTGTGCGGTGGGTCCTCTAGACCTTGTAGAACCAACCATTAACTTAACACTATTGGGAAATAGTTAAGCCTATGCATGACATGGGCATGCGAAATAAACAGACCTCCTTTAATGATAGTAGCACGAATAGACCTCACTACTACATCACAACTACTGAATGTATACCTGGGGCGTATTATAAATTATAATAGATCTACAGAGTTCAGACGAATAGATCCGGAGATAAACTAAATCTTAGCGGACTCCGATTAAACGCGTGGAATTCGAACTGCCTCCTAGCAGCTGTTCATCGTTATGAGAGCTAGGGATTGTGCGGATATGGTTCTTCTCGTAGCTGCGATTCCTTTGCCTCTCCGATGTAACCATTCGATTAAATCGACCAGCTTACATAGAAGAGAACTCCTACTCCATCGGTCTTAATACTCCCTATAGAGGTGCTTATAAATCAAGCTAAAACAACTTTTACTGTCTCGTTTTAGTATCTATTTGTTACCATGTCAGTTAATGTATTATCGGAACTTTCTCGTTATTAATTATGATAAGTAATCATTGTGAGACTTTCTGGAGATCAGGATAGGTAAGTATTGAAGCAGGGCGAACGGGGATTTAGGATTGGAGTAGTTCCAAAAAAATAATGGTGGCAATACAACCCTACTCTTAGCCAACGAGCCTATGGAGTACCGGAGATCGCTGAATAATCATTTGATCGGTTCATATAGAACTATCAGGGAACTCGAAGAATTCAAGATAGATGACTATTTCCGTCCAATAGAGCCATCGCCGAACGACGATGGTTAATGCCGAAATGAGGGGCTATTGCATCCAGACCGGCCTCAGCAGCTAAGGTATGGTTACACATTTCTTTACGCTATGCATCAGGTTTATCAGTTCAGTCATGAGCATAAATACTTCGAGGTTGGCCCGAATAAGACGCTCAAGATACCATCTTCAGGAAAACAGCAACACCCTCAACCGAGAAGGTAGTAACAAGGACCGCATTTTTTCTAACAGAATATTCTCCAGCTCCTGATCAAATTAACACGATATGGCCCAATTCAAGAACGTCCTGATCATTGGCGCTACTGGCTTCTTTGGCAGTCTTGTGCTTGAAGCTTTCCAGAAAGACTCAGGCTTCAACCTGACGCTCTTACAAAGAGCATCATCTAAGTCACGCTTGCCCGATCACTTCAAGATAATCACTATCGCGGACTCGTACCCAATAGAGGAACTCATTGCGGCATTCCAGGGCCAGGATGTTATCATCAACTGTATAGCCACCTTCTCCGCCAAAGAGCAGTACAGAATGGTGGACGCCGCTATCGCCGCGGGGGTCAAGCGCTATGTACCCAGCGAATACGGACTCAACAATGGGAATCCAAATGCCCAGAGCCTCAACTCCGCCTTTGCGGATAAAGGCAAGTTTCAGGCTTACCTGCGCGCAAAAGCCGATGAGGGCCAGATCGAATGGATGAGCATCTCATGCGGCATATGGTGTTAGACGGACATTAACCCACAACCGGGCTCGGGCCATTACCACCCGAACCAGCGCGTATAAAGTCAGACCATTGGTCTATAATAGTTACCTATGATATAGTTGCATATGCAGCAACTTAACAGCTAAAGAAGTTCTAGATTGTATAGCAGCTTAATAAGCATAAATAAGCTAAAATATTTCTATGTATAAAAAACAAAAAAAAACTATAGCTTTAAAACCTTTAAAGAATTATGGCCGAAGGTTTTCTGCATTACGGAGTAATGAGAAAGAAAACCTTACGTTAACGTTGTAATGAGTGGAACGAAGTGGAACGATAGAATAGAAGATCAAGGACAAAGGGAGAGGGAAAACGCAGTGGCCTAATACGGTTAGTTTCTCCGAGAAGGGTTAATCATGTACCTTGCAATTCTGAGCGCTTTGGTTGGTTGGAGATAAGCGCACAATATTTTTGAACGCTTTAGCCACAACTCGGCCACAGACCTAGCCACAGACCTAGCCATACAGACCTAGCCATATAGACCCTTCCATACATATAGACCAAGCCATACAGACCAAGCCATACGGACCCTTCCATACATATAGACCAAGCCATACAAACCTAGCCATACAGACCTAGCCATACAGACCTTTCTATATATATAGACCTAGCCATACAGACCTAGCCATACAGACCCTTCCATACATATAGACCAAGCCATACAAACCTAGCCATACAGACCTAGCCATACATATAGACCAAGCCATACAAACCTAGCCATACAGACCTAGCCATACAGACCCTTCCATACATATAAACCAAGCCATACAGACCTAGCCATACAGACCTAGCCATACAGACCCTTCCATACATATAGACCTAGCCATACAGACCCTTCCATACATATAGACCAAGCCATACAAACCAAGCCATACGGACCCTTCCATACCTATAGACCTAGCCATACAAACCAAGCCATACGGACCCTTCCATACCTATAGACCTAGCCATACAGACCTAGCCATACAGACCTAGCCATACAGACCCAGCCACAGACCCAGCC